>JAQFVV010006298.1:3466102-4062693 GCA_028023455.1 Epiperipatus broadwayi
AATCCAGTTGTTTGAATCAAATTATTAATATTTATATTTATGTATACTCGTAACTTAATATCTTGGGTTCATTCAATCTCTCATCATCATCACCAGTTGAGTCTCATGTAAAATGTTGTATCACCAGGCTGGGATATAATGAATTTATGTGGTATCACCGTAGGTGTTGCTCATAATGTTATAGATTTGGGGAATGGGCAAATAGGTTAGAATTAATGATTGCTCCTGACCTGTGTATCTCACACATGATTGGATTCGGAATACTTTTGCTTGGACTCTAAATCTTGTTGGATGGACATACATTTTCAACCGGTACAATACAAGTCATCAAACATTTATTGCTAGGTTCAATTCCTTTTCCATTCATACTTTACATGATGGTGGACAAAGAATCATTTTGAAATTTTCTCTGAAGAGCAACATTTTTATGAATGTAAACATCAATATTATTTAACTTTTTTATCACAGTTAGGGGTTTAGTAACAAATAATGCCTTGGTTTTGGTGGGTCTAGATTGAGATGGGGGCTTCCCCATTCCTGTAGCATTATGAGCAATCACTCTGAACTCATGCTCTAAACCTTCAGTGAAACCTGTTACATTGTAGTAAGTTTCACTTATTTCAAAACCAGCATTGAATGTAACCCATCTTAAACTTATATTATCATATTTTTTAATGACATAATTTCATATGGAACTGCCATCATCCTCCTCAAGTTCATCCCATTTGATTGTAATTGCAGTTTTATCATAACTGACTATCTGTGGAGTCATTGGAGCTTTGACTAGGTCTTTGACTTCAGCAATTGTAATGTTATCACTAGAACAACTATATTTTCCTGTATCATCCATAGTAACCTTATTAGTGATCAATATTCTTTTTCCATCTTCAGCAATGAAGTTTTATTTTTCTACCTATGTAAAACTCTGTGTTTCTTTCTGCCAGTCTACCATACCTTTTTCACTGGAAGTTTCACACACTAATTTATCACTTTGTTCTTCCATAGCTTCAATCTCTGGTAATACCTGAAGAAATTCAACCAGTGGTTCTTGAATACCTGGGATACTATCTCAATATTTCCCACTTGATCATGTTGCAAGTCCCTTTCTCCTTGCTGATGTCCTGGTACATTCTGCATTTTTTCATGGATGGTATAACAGTCACTCTGTA
The DNA here is from genome assembly GCA_028023455.1 of Epiperipatus broadwayi. NCBI lineage: Eukaryota > Metazoa > Onychophora > Udeonychophora > Euonychophora > Peripatidae > Epiperipatus > Epiperipatus broadwayi. Next base: position 3,467,272 of record JAQFVV010006298.1, read on the forward strand.
GATCACATACTTTCTTGTTTATTTTCTCAGCCCCCTTTCTACATTCCTCTCTAATCTCCTCTCTCCCTCTTCGACCTTCTTCAACCCAATCATCTATCTTTTTCAGAGTCTCCTCTGCTCTCTTATTGCATTCCCTCATTTCCTCTACTATCTTATTACCCTGTCTGTTCATGGTTAACATTAGTTGGTATAGGTCTTGAATTGTCATCCCCATTTTTCTTTTTTCACTTATACTACAATGACCTTTCGTTTCCTGTAACTATCTCTTCCAAACAATTCTCTCTTTATACTATTATTTTTCAGTTTTGATAAAAGGTTTTACCTTCCCCTTCTCTGATCTCCTATGCATCTTCAGCCTCTTCCCTATCATTCCAGTGCCCTGTCTATTCCTTACCCTATTCATACTAAGTCCATGCCTGCCTATCTACTACTATTCATCTGTGATAAATATTACATGTACAATTAAAATAAATCCCAAACAAATTTGTACATAGATATACATAAAGTATATATATATATATATATATATATATATATATATATATATATATATATTATAGGATATAGGTTATAATATACATATATATATATATATATATATATTGTAACCATCTCCTAGATCACTGTAATTATAAACAAATCATCCCGCAAGTTTTAGGCACTATAATATCCCCTATAGCCTTCCCGCTAATCTAACTAGTTCAATTTACCTGTTTGGAAACCATATCTTTCTCTGTAACCTTCCTAGCTACAACTAATCTAGAATATACGCCTAAAATAAATGATAAACCAAAGAGATGATTTTTTTATTAGCTAAGCTCACTTGAAACTATATACCTAGGAAGATTACAAGGTGATTAATAATTTCTGGTCAAGCTAAGCTCGCATGAAACTATATACCTAGGGAAGATTACAAGGTGATTAATAATTTCTGGTCAAACTAGACTAAAGATCCGCAAACAAACAAAGGGTTATAAAATAATATTTGTCAAACCAATAAATAAATAATAATTAGATCGATGGAATGAATATGAAATTAAAAGTATAAATTAGGCACTAAGTAAATTAGGTTGTAAATGACTAAATGGATGATGAAAATAAGTAATAATTAAATAATAAAATAAAATGAGTCTGAGAATGAAGAGAAAAGAATGGAGATGTATAAGAGTTAATGGATGATTAAGATGATAATGGAATAAGAGCTAATGAATGATGAGTTAATTAGGATAATGAATTAGGATGAAAGAAGAATAAAGAAAGAATAAAATAACAGATGAGAGGAATAATGATGATGAAAGTTGATGTACAGAACTCTAAATTTGATATTGAATTAAATGATAATAAAACAATTAAATAAAATACGGATTCTAAGCTTACTGAAACCAGAATATTCACCATAAAGTCAAACCCAACTATACATTTCAGACAAAAGAAGCAATTGATACTTTAAAGTTTGATTGACCATTTCATAACATGGTGAATGTAACATAATTCCCCTCTAACTACAATAATTAACTGGATATGAGTTTAACATAAATTCAAATCCTATCACAAATTGATATAACTTATCCTTCTCAGGGTTCACATAGCTTAAAGGGTGTTATACAAGATACACTTGGGTCAGTGAGATGGATTTTACCACTATCCAAGCATAGCACACAAAATAGCTCTTAATACTGAATTGAATTACTAAACAATATTCAATAATTTCAAATAAATTCTATAAATTCCCTAACTATGCTAAACTTTAAGCTTCACTAAGTAGGAATGATTTTTCAATAGCTAAATGCAATAGCTTTCCAACTTTCTTTCTCCATTAATTAGAGTAGTAATGTTTAATTATTAAGTAATGATGCCCTAAATATACTCATAAATTATAGTGTTTCACAAAATTATTCTGATATACCTACATATAGTGACTTTTACAATATTGATTGATGACGATTTCCATATAATCATAGGATATGTTGATAGCAACAACAAATATAATGTTTTGGTGGGTTGATTAGCAATAAGAATACTGAAAACTAAATAAATTTTTAACACAACATGATTTATCTACATTATATACAAGATTCTTTCAGACACATTACATGAAACAAGATAAATTCATTGAATAAAATCAGAGATGGGAATTTACAATCATTTCTAAATCTAATAATTGAGTTACAATTTATTACATTGAACTGTAGCTATTTAATTTATTTGAATATGATAAGGGCAATTATCATATTCAGCACAATTAATAATTTATTATCTTTTATCTTTGAATATGAAAAGATTCATTATATTGATGTGGGAAAGACATCAAAAGTTAAATGCACACATGACATCAAAACATTGCCCATGTCCACAACCTAATCATTTAATAATTAAATGATCTTATTGATCCATTGGTGTATCACCACTTGAAAAAGATAAATCTACATTGACCATGTACATCCCTTGCTCTTTTATGTAGAAGTTCTACAAACACTAACAAGTTTGGTTGGTCTGTTTATAAACTGATGATGATTACACAACATCATAAAGACACTATCCCAATTATACAAACACTATAGATGGACCATTGTCCCATAATCTAACTTTATTTTATCCTTACCATTTGATTTTGAATTATTAAGCTTCACCATACGTGGTGGAAAACTAACTCTAAAACTTTATGAGGGACCTAACAATAAAGGGAGGCTCTATAACACAACATGATAGTTGCATAAGAAAACAAACAACATGATAGTTGTATACTAAAAACAACATGATAGTTGAATAATAATATGGCCAATTCTAGTACCTTCATCAGTATAAAAGTGTGGGCAGTGCCTCGTCATAAGAAAAAATAGAATTTGGACCATGGGAATCATTTCTCTCTTGGGATTAACTATGCTCTAAGCACTAACTCTTAACCAGCCTCAACAATATCATCCTCTCATATTAATCAACAATGGGGAATTCTCCATCATTGCATGCACAATATTAATAGTACTATATCTAATGCTCTTATATGTAGCAAAGGCTCATCAGCTAAAAGCTATCACAGATTCTGATCAATAAAATAACAAGGTAAAACAACCCTAATAATAAAAGTGGAAATATAAATATTCCATTTCACAATGCAGAAACTATTAATGTTTTATAAACAAACCACCATAATATGTGTCAAATGAGCATTACTTATTTTAAAATAGCAATTATACTTTTGGTTATAGCAAGTCATGTACATGTAAACAAGGAGGACTAAGCTACATTTTGTATTTATGGTGGACATTTTCATTCATAGGCAAATTTAAGCAATAAAAAAAAATAATGCTTCTTAAATTATCTTATATAATCAAACAATTACATCATTATGTGTATGATTTTGACAAGTTTGGGTCTGTTTATTTCCCTTCAATATAATATTAACATTTGTTTTAGCAGTGAGATATATAAATATTTCTCTCTGCTCCCAGATAATGATATTCAATATTATGTTTCCCTTAATTGGAAAATAAAATATATATGTGTGTGTATTAGAGGTATATATTTCTTTCTACATCTCTATATCATCACTAAGTACATTTTATATCATCATAAAATATATAAATATAAAAAAACTAATGCCTGAATAACACATGAAAGAAAAAAAAAAGTATTACAATATTATATATAGCAATAACAAAAATAAACATTACATTTTCTCCCATTGGATTTTATTTTGGAGATAAAGTTTGATCTGTTCTTATGCGGAAAAGGACAGAAAATGAATAAGTAAATATTCCCAAGTAAATATATCCTTGATTATCCGGTTTACTAGTAAAACGATCTTTGGACAATATTCAAAATACTTTCCAAGGCAATAAAATAATTGTTGGTTTATGTACTGATATTATATAGCAAGATGATATTCATATACTTTCCAAAGAACAATAAAAATAATTTTTGGTTTATGTACTAATATTATATAGCAAGGTGATATTCATATACTTTTCAAAAGACAATAAAATAATTGTTGGTTTATGTACTAGTATTATATAGCAAGACGATATTCATATACTTTCCAAAGACAATAAAATATTTGTTGGTTTATGTACTGATATTATATAGCAAGATGATATTCATATACTTTTCAAAAGACAATAAAATAATTGTTGGTTTATGTACTAATATTATATAGCAAGATGATATTCATATGTTGGTTTATGTACTAATATTATATAGCAAGACGATATTCATATACTTTCCAAGGACAATAAAATAATTGTTGGTTTATGTACTAATATTATATAGCAAGATGATATTCATATACTTTTCAAAAAACAAAATAATTGTTGGTCTAAAATTATTTATTGATTGGTTTATTTTGATTTCCCATCCACGGTAATTGTCACAATTTTTAATTAATCTGGGCAATTTTAAACACTTAAAAATATTACTAATTTATACGTTGTATAATCAAGATAAAAAAAATAAGGAAATACTTATCCATTTATTTCCATCATCTAATTAATACGTATTTAATAATGTTAAACAGAATTCATTTAAGAGTAAGCAATTATTAATAATATATATAGGTGACTACTTCTTCGCGGGGAAATGTTAGAGCAGACAAATTGTTTTCCCAATGAAAATAAGAAATACTTCATGCATTTTTTTTAAAAACGAATTACTTTATATGATTTAAAAATGAAATTTTAATTTCTCCATTCTCTTGAAACTTTTCTTAAAAATGATTTCGAATTATTTTCACTGAAGAGATAATTTGTAAACAAATATATTCTTCTGCTTAATGCTTAAGTGTGGCATGGAAATCAAAATACTTTAATCTTTTTTTTCTCTTCAATCTAAATAACTTTTGTGTTATTATTAGTTCTGACAATTGATTAAAATAAAGAAAACAAAAATAATTGCTTACGTTTTCTGGTAGTATTATTTTTCGTTCCAAAAAGTACATGTTTAGGCAGATATTTATCCAAATAGTGGTCATTCCAGTTTTTTCTTCATTAGGCAAAGTTAAGAATCTAAGATCGATGAAAAGTAGTGCAGAGATGTCCCAGGGCTATTAAAATTCTACTCCATTTGGTTTATATCCATATAGTCATGAGATTCTGTCCAAATTAATTTTCAAGGTTATTATTTTTCCACTTATTTCTTCTATTTTATTTCCTAAGTGTAGAGTTATAGTCTTGTTCCAATTTACATTTCTTAGAGTAGTCCCCCCCTCTACACTTGTCATAGTATTTATTACTTGTATTGTAATACTTGATTGGTCCTAAAAGATCCAATCAATGTAACTTGTGAATAAATTAATAGTTTTATCCCTCTAGTGAGAATCATCTAGACTGCTACATTTCAATTTTAATTAAAACATAATATATTTAAAGATTGTTTGTAAAGAAAATTTAGAAGAATTATAAATTGATTTTGCTGTTTATTTTTAATTATTGTTTAATAATACTAATAATAAAGTGTTACTGTTTTTATCCTTCTAAATGGATTTTATTACTATTTAAAATATTATTTGAAATAGCTGCCACTGGAACTTGTGATAAAATGTTTATGAGATTTTTATCCACCCTATCAGACTTTCCAGTGTCTCCCAGTCAAGATCATCATCACTATCAAGATATTTCTTAGTGAGATTTTGCTTGGCTGGAAAATTATAATCCACAAGCATTTCACTCTATAACTAGTCTCTACACATTGATGTTCAATATCTTAACAAATTATTACCAATTAAAATTTAAAATTTTACACACTGGACCACTGGATAAAACTTACTATCTTTGAGCCAAAACATATGGTTACAATATATATATATAAATTTATCTTATCCTCTTAAGATCAGTCACTGCCCCCCTTGTTTACAGGTTGGTTGCTCTGTTATACCTAGAATAACTGCCAAGTTATTAAAATATGACATCTTTCACACCACCATCACAGTTTATTACCCCAGTGTTATTCCCCTTTTGTTTATATCCACATCAGTCTGTGTCTTCCATCATCACCAATCCACACAACAAAGTAATATCCACAATGATTATTGGAATCCTGGCTGATGACAAAATTTATTTAGAGTAACCTGAATTATTTTTTAAGAATATCTCTGGGTGCCATGTCACCAACCATAATCCAATGCAATATCAAAACCTATGCAACAGACTTGAGAAACAATTTCTATCTATCATGGAAGTGAGTAAATAACTCAATTGCCTCACATTGGCATCAAACCTCGAAAAAATTATCTCTACATATTTTTACACAAAAAATTTCAAACCAAAATTATTGTTCAGGGTTTGTGGGTTTATATATCGAAGCCCCACATTGGGCACCATGCTCAGAAAAAAAAATACAACCATGTAATGGGCAGAATCATGTGAACAACCAACAAGATTCAGAGACCTAGCAAAAGGACTTCAAACCCAGAATGTTTGGGATATAATAGTTGTAAAACAGTACTAAGCTTTAATCTATTTGCCAGTGCTCCAAAATTTTCACTATCTAACCAATGCTCCTGATGCTACTAATAGTAATCATTTTTCTTCAGTCCCAGTGGTCAGGATAAAACAAGGACTATCAACTTAGCATGTCATGCAGTAGAATTATTAAATTAATCTAAGATACTCACCTGCCTCATCAGAACCTAATACTTTGATACAGCTCAGAATATTATTTTAAATATTTTATAGGTTTTAAATATATACATATATTATTTAATTAAGTATGGATATAGTTGGGTGGATGTGGTCAACTAGGAAATGACATGACAAATGTATAGACAAAAATATAGCTGATTTATTAACACAAATTCAACAAAAGATAGCAATAACAATAATAATGTTTGGATCTTATTATGATCCATGTATGGACATGACAAATGAACCAGAAATAATAATTACAATATTTAACTATCAGTTATTGATTACAATATTTAACTATTAGTTATTGATTACAATATTTACCTATCAGTTATTGATTACAATATTTAACTATCAGTTACTGATTAATATATTTAACTATCAGTTATTGATTACAATAATTAACTGTCAGTTATTGATAATGGTACAGTACTGAGGTATCATTGAGATAAATGTATGATTATTATAAAGAAATCACATGTCAATAATGACAACAACAGTTATGAACCAGAAATAATAACTACAATAATACTCAAACATCAGTATTAGATGTGTGTGCGTATTACAATAAAGTCATACTGTCAATAATGACAACAGATGTTATAAACCAGAAACAATAATTACAATAATATTAAACCTCAGTATTAAATGTATATGAGAATTACAATGAAATCATACTGTCAATAATGACAGCAAGAATTATGAATCAGTATGATACTGTATGGGTATTACAAATTAACCAGAAATAATAATTACAACAAATAGTAAATATCAGTATTATATTTGTGTGTGAGCATAAAACAAATTTTTATGTTGAGAATGATAATATTTGATCAAGAAATATGCCACTATAAAATTTTAATATGCCAATTGTCAAGAGAAAACACAATACCTGGTTATATTAAGTTAGAGGCCACAAATATATATATAATAAATTTATGTGTGTGTTTACATACATAGAGGAAGTTAAGTATATTTTTTTTTTATTATATTTACTTTTAGTATTCCCAGCAGGAGTTATGGACCAAAGCATAATTCTAGATCCCTTTATTATTAACAGTTATATGATAAATATAGTTTATCTATCCCACACAGCATTACCAACAGGCATGATCAAGAAATCTAATTACAGAAGACAGTGGCATCTGGGTTTGAAATATGTGCCAGCTATATTATTATTTGCATTAGCAGATGGCCAATCTCCATGTCAAGCAATAAAATATATAGATAAGTTCCTATGAAAACACATTCACAGTCAGTGTGGCATATGTAGGAAATAATGGAGCATGGGCTTTGAATCCCTATCATCATAGAGTACCCATTTATCATCTCAAAAACATGGCTATCTCCAGAACCAGTAAAAATATATGTCTTGCAGCTTGCATAGCATTACTCAACATATATTCATTATTAAAAACCGTATAGACACAGGTCATTCTACTAAGCAACACTGATATATTTGCCCATAAAAAGCATTAACTCTTATCTGTATAGATATTTTCTTATGCCTGTATTTCAAATTTAATAAGTAACTATGGGAAAATTTAAGATAACCACATTTTATAGGCTATAAAATGTCCATGTGCTTAAATATAAAGCTTAACTACAAAATTTTATCATTGTAAATTGCTAAAGAGGCAAAATAAATATGACTGCTGAGATCGCACTTTCACCTAAATGTATGCATCACTAAATAAATATATAGCAAGATGAACACATACTTTTATAACAAGTAATACTGCCCATTTTACATTTAAGAAAAAGAAGCATTATTATTATCATTGTTTTTAACACATAAATGAATGCATATACATATTATTTCATTTAATTGTCATAAAGAATCTTAATCAAATCTAAATTAAATATTTAATGATTTTAACAATCATTTATATTCTTAATTTCTATTAACAATGTATATATGAGTAGATGGCAAATTTTAATTCAGATATTTGATTTTCTGTCTTTTTAAAAAAATAAATGACATTTTTTCTAGAAAAAATTGGACAAATGATTTAAGAAATTCAAGTTTGACTGTTTGTTACATTACAATACTAAAATAGTTACCCTTCTCCCATTTAAGATTTGAGATAAACAAATTTTATGCATAATTGGTTAAATAGTAAAAATATCATTTTGTCCCATACTTGGTTGGGTTGGCATAAACAAAATTAATCAATAAAGTATAGATTTTTCATAACTAATGAAAACATATGTGGAATATCTCAAAATGAATAATAAAAGCTGTATTTATAAACTTTATAGTATTTTTTGTTCCATTTAGAATTAGACATTAAAATCTCTTTTTTTTTTCACTCTCTACCATTAATAAGTGAAAATATAGTTATAACATAGATTGACTTGTTAAAAATAATAATAAAAAAATTAAAACACTCATACATATATCACTGTCCCTTTGAAACACATCCTTTTTTAAAAGATATAGTTTTTTACTGAGCCATTATAAATCTGAGGAAATTATATATTCTAGAGTTTTTGTAGAAGTCATTTTTAATATTTTTTAAAGATTGAAAGTTCATACTTGATGTTTGATGTCACTTTGATGAGGCCACTATCTTCTTTCTTGTTCACACTTATTTCCAGACTTATCCTCGCCTTTACTAGACAAAGGACAGGCTTGATTCAAAGTTGGTTCTCCATTTTCTCAGTGGCAGCAGCATGGAATCAATAGATTTCTTTCCTTCCCACAGATGCACTTTCTGGAGATTTTCCCCAAGGAGAAGGATAAAAGTGTCTACTCAGATGTCATGATGATTATTTGACATCAGCTTATGTTCAAAGGGTATTAAAAAGAGCTTGAGTTTGACTGGCCCTTTGACTTACTTTTACTCTTCTTTTGACTCTTAAAAAAACTTTTTTTACTCTTCTTTTGACTTTTTATTTTTGACTCTTAAAAAAATTCTTTGACTTTTACTGCCTTGACGAGAAAAATAGCCCAGTATTTATAAGCCTGTAACTTAAAAAAAAACTTTACTCAGCAAAACCAAAAATCCTGTCTCTTTGTTTACTCTTAATTTTCTTTTTAACACATATATCATAACTGCATTCAGATTCAACCTTTGTTAGAAACAAAAATAGACTGGTTGACTGATTTTTAATTTAAACTAGTTAGCAAAATGCTATTAAGATTAAATTAAGGTACAAAAATTTTAACTGCCTTTAAAGATGAGAAATAATTAGCATTTTTATGCAACTATATGAATGTTTAAAAAAAATAGATTGATAAAAATGTTATTTCCAAAGAAAGACTGAGTCAACTTATATTTTCCATTTTTTCTTTGTCTTTTAGGAAAAACATATAAGACAAAAGAAAATATATATTTTCTTTTCCAAATATATAACTAAAAAAATGTATTTTAACAAAACAAGATATATATATATATATATATATATATATATATATATATATATATATATATATATATATATATATATATATATAAAAAGCCCTCTCATTCAATAACCCACACACATGTATCTGTATATTATTTTCTAACAAAAATAAAAAATTAGCTATTTGATCTATCAAATCTAGATATATATTTATTTTTAAATGACTATCATGAAGCTCTGTGTGTGCATACACATGATCACTTCAATAAGGACCTTGATAATTATATAAAAAGTTGTGTAAATAATAAAATACAATACCCAAGCTTTAGGATTAGTGCAAAATATTAATTATTTAATATTAGTCATTATATTACTGAATGGGAAGAAAATGTTTTATCAGTAATTAATCAAATCTTTTATATTTTTACTAACTATGAAGCTATTCAAAATTCTATTTGAAAATGGTAGGTCATGGATGAGTAGGTATTAGATAGGAATTTTATGCACACCTTGCATCCATTGATTACTCTGGCTTGCATTGAGTGGCACTTCTGTATGGAGAGTTTTACCTTTTTGAGAATAACCAATGATAAATTCATCACCACAAAAATAACTTAGTATTTGAGTCAATAAAATTTAAAGTCCGGAAGATCTATATTCGATCAAACTAAACTATAATCAATAAAGTTTAAATTTAAATTTAATCATCTTCTGCTGTTAATCAAAAATATAGACTATATATCCATTTAAAAAAACATAAATTAGTAATGGAGAGCTATTGTTCTTAGGAATAAATATATATGGCTGATGTTCAGTCATGTCACAAATATTATTTTCCTAGTATCCATGAGATGGAAATCCTATTTCATTACTTTTACTGTTTATCAAAGTTATAGTTTCTTTTCTTCCTCTCAAAAGTAGACCTTCTGTATGAAAAATAAAAATGCAATGACTGATTAATATTTAAGTGACTAATTGACTAACAATTACAGTTTGTTCATCAATTTATACATTGTTCTTTGAACTCTATATAATGTCAGATTTTTACAAACAAAATCTCTCACTATATAAGCCAATACTAAAAAAAAACAGCAGTTGCAAAACAACATGTACACAGAAGTCAGAAATTTATACCTTAAAATAAATAAAGAAAATCATTAGAGCAAGATGACCAAAAGTTAGTTTCAATGCTTCACAAAAAGATCTAAGATAGAATTCACTAATAAAGATTTTATTCAAACAAAGTCTGGAATATGACAAGAAAAGAGTTCTTGCACTTCCTAAATAAATCAATAATAGTAAAAATGAGCAATAAAAATCCATGGGAGAGTGATTGAATATAAAGTTACAAAATCCACAGAGCTTGCCAAATGTCATTGCATAAATAGAAAGTTTTTGAACATCACCCAAAAGCCTAAGAAATGCCAATTACTGAGAATTTTCATAGCACTGTTAAGACAAATTCACTCTCGACTCTATTATTTTGGTAATTAAAAGACATATGTTTGTCATGTTTGCTTATTATATTTTTTTATTAATTTTAAGCACAAAAATTCTAATTTTATAATACACATAGATATAACAAGATCATTTTTTATGCTTGCACATAACTGTTATTAATACATGCAAAACTCTCCATATAGTAGTGCCACTCAGTGCCAGCCAGAGTAATCAATGGATTCCAGAAGGCTTGTGCATAAAATCCCCATCCATCTAGTGCATACTCAGCCAATATCCCCATACTAGTTTCTGGCTTGTGGCCTTCATCAATAGGGAGCCTTGGATCTGTGAGCAGTGCACCTTTATCTTAGGAGCTAATGCAACCCTCCAGCAGCCACCTTTTATCTCTACTTAACTACAAAACTATGAGAAAATTGAAAACAATAATATTTTAAATCTAAGCTCAATAGCTTATATAGTCATATGAGTCTGAACTCAGTTCAGAACCATGAATTTTGGTGTTTTTTCTTTTTTAATTACCATAGCCACCACTATCCTATTAGGCAGGATTGGTGTTAAACCACTAAACATCACATGATCATCATTTCTTATACTTGCACATAACTGTTATTAAAACAGGCAAAACCCTCCATACAGTAGCGCCACTCAGTGCCAGCATTTTGGTGTCTTTGGTTCTTTAATAACCATAGCCACCACTATCTCATTAGGCAGGATTGGTGTTAAACCACTAAACATCGCATGATCACCATTTCTTATGCTTGCACATAACTATTATTAGAAAAGGCAAAACTCTCCATACAGTAGTGCCACTCAGTGCCAGCCAGAGTAGTCAATGGATGCTAGAAGGCTTGTGCATAAAATACCCATCTAGTGCCTACTCATCCAATATCCCCAGACTAGTTTTTGGCTTGTGGCCTTCATCAGTGAGACGCCTTGGATCTAAGAGCATGTGATGTTTAGTGGTTTAACACCAATCCTGCCTAATAAGATAGTGGTGGTTATGGTTATTAAAGAACCAAAGACACCAAAATGTATGGGTACTGAACTGAGTTCAGACCCATATGACTCTATAAGTTATTGAGCTTAAATTGAAAATATTATTGTGTTTTCAATTTTATTCTCATAGTTTTGTAATTAAGTAGAGATAAAAGGTGACTGCTGGAGGGTTGCATTAGATCCTAAGATCTAGGCACAGTGCTCTCAGATCCAAGACTCCTCACTAATGAGGCCACAAACCAGAAACTAGTTTGGGGATATTGGATGAGTAAGCACTAGATGGGTATTTTATGCACAAGCCTTCTGGCATCCATTTTTTACTCTGGCTCGCACTGAGTAGCACTACTGTATGGAGAGTTTTGCCTGTTTTAATAACATCTAGATATACTTGCATTTGTATATCCAACTGTATTATACAAGAAGCAAATATTACCTTATGAAAACATTATCCAATTGCTAATACATTATTTAAAGTCAATGAATCTCAAGAAGTCACTTTCTTTACCAGAAAATGATATAATGAAAAAGGTCCAAAAGATATATCATGAACTGCATCTATGATATTTAATGAGTTAAGAAATATTTTCTAATGCATTCAGTCACTCTTCATCAGAAGCTGCATATGATGGAAACACATGAGTATACATAATTTGCAAAAATCTATAAAACCAGTGTCAAAAGAATTATCATTTTTATTTGGGTGCTGATTATTATGAAATAAAAAGTGAGTGATTAATAGCATTATTAAAATACATTTGTTTATAAATAATGCATTGTTAATTCAAATTATATCATGAATTCTAATATGGAAACTAAAACACATCAAATTACATAAATGAAGCTAAAAATTACACAGTTAACATTTGTTCAATATGCAATCACTTCTAAAAATAATACCTAAATTTTGCTAATAGCCATCTCAACACTTCACACACTAGAGGAAAACATATAATATATAGTAAGGCTTTTGAAAAAATGTTCCACTTTTTTTTTCATCTTGAAATTTTGGAAAACAAAAATGTGGTTGATGGTATAATATAAATTATTCTAACTTCTTTCACTGAGCCTCATAGTGAAGTCCTTCAGGTTCAACCTTCATTGGATATCTTTGCTTATCTGAACTGTACTTATTCAAACTTTTACTCTTCCAATGAAATATGTATTTTTGGGAAATCAACACAAAATCAAATTGAAAATATTTATTCATTTTAATAAATTTATACAATTTGCTCAAAAAATAATAATAAAAATATCTTGCCACCAAAATTTGCATTCATTTAATTTCAGTGTTTGAATTTAAGTCAGGATATTTTAATTCACAATATTTATAACCTTTTATGTATACATGATTTTTCTATATGGGATAACTAATCAAAATATAGAAGCAGTTTGTCAGATGTTATGTTTCTAAAAATGTTATCCAAAATGCCTGTTTATTTATGGTTACAAATACTGCATTATTGTGGAATGCACAACTATTAGTCAAAAGAAATTTCATTCCTAACCCAAATGATATACCATATATTATTTATTTTTAAAATTTGCATTATATATAATAATTTAATCTATTTATTTTACTCTAAAGATATTTATTGTTAAGATTAGATAATCAGTGGCCACAAGATTATAATTAAAATTTCACATCTCTGACTGGTTCCTGTATATTTTGTTTAGAGAACAGCATGGATTTGCACCCCATGCATCTAGTAGCTGCTTTTACTTCTTTCTTGCTTTCCACATTATTCTCGTAAAATGTGAAAGTATCTTTAGATTTTAAACTCAAACCAATTGGTTTATATTGCATTACAGGTCTGACACCTGACCAATAGAAAAAATTATTTATTTTGTTTGATATTTACAATATTTGTCAATTGTTTACATCAAACTGAGATTATAAACATATAATTATTTACCTAATACTGTACTTATATAATAATACAGCCATAGGATGTTTTAAATTTCAAGTTATTATTTTGGGTAGTATAAAAGAAATAAAGATGGTTTACAGACTTGTGATTGTAAATCTCTCTCCTTACCAATGACAGCAAAACAGCTAGCAACTAATCTGGATATAAAAATATATCAGGACCATCTAACATCCACTGATTTTTCAAAATTACAAGAAATGATTTTAGAAAAAATGAATTCAATTACTAATACTTATGCAATATATCATTTATCTAAACAAAAACATAATGAAAATAGTTCACATATACTTCCTCCATCCATTTACTTATTCAAGCAAATGGTCTTCTACTTAAAAATCCAAAGACATATACTTCATAAATCCTTAAGTTAACATACTACATGTAGTCAGCAATCAGATCACCATAAAAAAGTATTCAAAGACTATTCTATCAAATACCAATATAAAAATATTTTTAGCAATAATATGAAAGAGACGTATAGCATTAAAAATTGCAGGAAATTTATAAACAATCTCATTTGTGACATTTTGGTAATGACTGAATCTATGCTATGTGACATCACTTAATACTTAGCAATATCTACAAAAACATGTTTTTTTTAAAAAAATAGTCACCAAAGAATTCGGATAACCTTCTATAAATTAAAGTTTTTACTTTTATGAAATTTTGATATTTCATTTGCCTCAATTCCAAAATTTAAGATCTCAAAATACTAACTATAATCAATCTCTACCTTCTATTGATTTATCTCTATTAGAGTTTTACAGGTGTAGAGATATTATATTTTAATTTTTAAAACTTACAAAATTATTTTATACAAAATTAAGTTTTCTTCTAAGTCTTTTCTATATCTCTGTTTTATGATCTTCCTTCTATCTACTGTAGTTGTCAGTTATTTTATGCATTGCACTAATGTTTTCTTTGTTTTTTTGACTAATAAGTTTGTAGTCTATGCTTTTATGCTAATAAATAAATAGTTTTTTTATCCTATTAACTTAATTTTTTGTCACACATATACCTATAGTTATTATCTATTTATCTTTCTCTCTAGTAATACTTTATAATCATTTCTTTTTTTGATGTTTAAAAAAATATGTTTATTAGAGAATTATTTGGTGATAAAATTTTTTATCACTAAGTGTTTATTTATTTACAAGCAAAAGTTTCAAAATTATATGGTACATTGTATATAATATAATCATTCAAACAATCGACTAAATCATTAAAGATCAAAGATAATCTACAACAATTAAAGCACTTCTATTAGTTGTAATTAGAGGGAATTTGAACACAGACATTTAAGCTCCTTTTAACTATCCACTCCATCTTATATAACCAATACACATGTCCACATACATGCAAAAAAAGATAAATGATCTTCAATATATGTATTTCATGCTGACCCAGAACTCATCAGTTGATCTTGATCATCATCTCCTACATATATATATATATATATATATATATATATATATATATATATATATATATATATATATATATATATATATATATAAATCACTATTTAGTTTACATTAAGATAGTAAATCTTCAAATTTTACTGGACAGGCTTCAATCTTATCTACCATTCAACTCTTCTGCCATCCATATGATAGAAAATCTGATGATGGAATGTTCAAAGCCCTTGTTGATGCCAATATTGTTGTCATACACACAATATGTCACTCTGATTCCTCGATATGTAGGATCATAATATGTCCATTTAAATATATAGAAGAGAGATGGGGAAAATTCAGGCTGAATCTATAATATTTGATTTGAAATAGTAAATCAGCAGTTGCAACATAAAACTGTATTTAAGTTTTGAAAATCCAATTCTATAAATATAAGCTTCAACACAAATAACTATCCAAATGAATTATCAAGTGACTAAGTTAAAAGGTTCAGCATTGTCAAAAAAAAAAAGATTATTAGTATCCAAAAAAATGATTTTAATTAACCTATGGAGATAATCATTCAAATTAAGTTATCACATATCTTTTTTTTATCCATAGCACACACACACACACACACACACACACACAAAGGTAGATAGTATCACCAAGTGTAACTTTTTTTTGCATTGAAGTTTAGAAAAAACAAAGCATATTAATCAAAATGGATAGGTATGTAAAAAAAACCCATATTGAACTACATGAGGTATTAACATATCACAATAGGCTTCACTGCATTATTATTTTCTCTCTATCAGAACATGTTATTTTACTATCCACTTTTTTTAATTTTTTTTGGTTACTTTGTATACTAATTTCATTGAATGATTTATTACTTAGGAATTCATAAAAAGTTTGAGCACTAAAAGTTATAGCACTGAACAAGATCCATAAATATTGAATTCATGAGCCTGTCACTGTGCCATTGCATCAATCTATACATGGCATTACTTTTAATGATATAAGTTGACTTAATATTTAAATAGAATGTTTATGACAAATAAAGCATTACATGATCAACTTTACTTATCTTCAACACCAACATTAAAAGTAGTAATTTACTCTAGATGCCATCTATTATAGGAAATGATGATCATGTGAAGTTAGGTAATTACTAGAAACTAATTTGTAGTACTCTACCACATTCTTTAAATCAGTTCTGGCATTGGATTTTCCTAGTGATAAACATCATCTTTTAGTCACATATCCAGTAGCCACATTTTCTTTATATTATTCAAGCTAATACCTTGAGATTCAAATGCAACCTAAATTTTTAAATTTATTCCTGGATAAAATCAAACATAAGTCTGGATATTTAAGGTAGTACTATTACATTACAATTATCAAATTTCTCATGTGTACAGATTTACCATTGATGAAAACAAAATATCTATTAAATTATATAATAATCTCATTTCATTAATTATAAGACATTAGTAGAATTAACTAGAATAAAAAAACACTCCAGAATAATGTTAACGATTACTGGAATATGAAATGAAAAGATGGAGGAAACTATCATATTATATATTTTAGTAATACATAATTTAGTAATGATTATATCATTGCATGACAATCAAATTGAAATAATAACTTTACTTACAATAGTTTATTAGATAAGAACTTGCTCAGAGTTGACCTAAAAGATTTTTGTGATTTTTTGTCAGTGCTGCCATTTGATACTCATTAATTTCACATGCGTACAATATATCTCAATAAAAACATACTCAATAATTGGTTTTCTCTTCAAGCGGCCTGCAGCATTATATCTGGATCAACTCATGTGTTAAATGATAACATAATTTACCTATTTATCATAAAAATTTTAAAGCACTTATGTGTTGGATCACTAATTATGATATGACAAGTGACAGTAGATTTTGTGCCTTAACCCAGAATGAAAGATCACACCAACATTAAATTTTGTTTCAGATTGACAACACCCTAATGAAGCATTTAAAATAATTCAAAATGTGTATTGCAAGTTATTTCCAAGTGCTTTGCATGATTTCATGATAGTAAGGAGGGCAGTGAAGATGATCCATGAAGTACAAAACACACTAATGCTTTAAAATATGTATGGTAAATAGCTAAACTATGTCACTTTATGGGTTGATTTAAAGATGGCACTGCAGGCAGCTTGGAGAAAGAACCAATGACCCTTTTTCCTGGCACACCGTGTAGATAATTCTAAACTGCAGCTGCTAAATAGATATCTATAAGCCAGTCATTTTAACTTACACAGCACTATCATCTGTTCTCTATTCATTGCTCATGATTATATAGATTACTCTATAATTGAGAAAGGTAGAGTAAATGTAAACTAAGAGAGTTGTGTGATGTTTTGTTGTATTACAATTGGTCAGAAAGTTAAGCCACCATCTCATAACTATACAATTGTAAGATTAAATGTTGGCTACAATAAAAGAGATAGCTTTTGAATGATACATGAAATGATTTGGGTTGTAATGCAAATGGTACTGCTTTATACTATTAACAAAAAGTAAGGTCAGAAACATTAAATCAAACATACTGAAAGTATTTTCAATATACTAATGCTATTTAAAAAATAATTTATTGCTTGAAAGTTCATATGAAGTTTGAATAGTAGTAGTATCAGAACTGAAGCCATAATCTGTGAATTTTGAGTCCAGAAGTTTGTCATCCTAATAATGCACTAAACCTTTCAGGGCCTCAATGCTATTAATTACATTTGATCAAATTCTTGAATGGCAATATGTAAAAATGATAATGGGAATAATTTGGCATAATCATGTTTTATATATTTTTAATAAATCCTTCAAAGAATAGCGTAAAATATCATCCCCAAGAGAAGAGACAAATTTGTAATACTAAATTTTATCAATTTAATTTTATTTCCATCTCCTATTGGCGCTTCATACAATGAAAATATTTTATTCTGAATTTTTTAAATGGAATTTTTTAAACCTTGTATAAAATTTTCATTTATTTTTATTATTCTTGTTGTTCACAAAGCCAAGACATTACTTAAATGTTCTTGAAATTTAATTAATTAATTAACTGGTTAAAGAAGTTAGATGATATTATTTAATTAGTATTTAAAAAACTACTTAGTTGAATAAAGTAGAGCAAATTAATCTTACTTTATTCAAGTATTTGTTTTTTAAAAAATGCTTAATTAAACTTAAGTATAATGCTATATGTCATGTGATATAAATTAACTTCCGGAATTTTTCACCAAATCTAAAATTCCAGAAGGCATTTTGGAAAAAGTCATTATATTGTTTTGCTTTTTGCCTTGGCCACATATTTCCAATATAAATTTCATAATTTATATTATTTTATTTCTCTTCTATACTTCAAATACAATAAATATCCTAATAACTTTTTTTTTTCTAATGCAACCTTTAAGTATGCTAATTAGAAATATATAATCATTTCATCACATATTAAAATCCCTTTATAAGTCTGGGTGTTATTAAAAAACTATATTAGGCTCTTTACTGTTTTAAGTAGAGGAACATTTAGAATTCATAAGTGGTTTTAATACTTTTAAAAATCTTTGCAGTCTTTTATGAATTTCCCAATTGTAGATTAGTATTATCAAAATCTAAAGGTTTTGGATTACTGAATATTGTAAAATAATAATAATTCAAGTTATTATGATCCACTTATCATTTGAATTCTTGAATGTAACGTGTGTGGTAACTTTTCATCCAATTATTAAGAGATTAAAAGCTGCTGCTAATGGTCTCTATATATTCTACTTAAGAAGTCTCAGATCAACTATTTTTTGTGAATAATGTTGTTCTTTATATTTTAAAAACTTTGGTATAAATAAAAATTATTGATATTTTAAATAAATGTTGGTATTAAGCAAATTCAATGAATTTGTATACAAAATTATTTCTGTGTCATATTGTCACTGTTAGAGTAACTCTTCATTATTTTAAACTTGTTTTGGCTTTTTAGAAATTATTTTTAATATGATTAAGATGAGCCAGTAGAGTATCTCTTTTTGATCTATAAATTATATAGAATATCAAACTTACTAATGCTCTATTAATGGATCTAGGTTATTATTACTGAAAATTAAACATTTATTATACAACAGCAGATATTATTAATAACTTTTAAAAAATACTTATGTGACTTTTCATATTACAACTAATCTTTTCAATACATTTCTATTTATTCGCTGATAAGAATTAATTAAGCCTGCTTTTAACTGCATTTTGTTTATATTGAATTAAAATATCATTAACATTAATCAATACATAGTTTTATTAAATATACATATTTTTACCCTTGAGTGTTGTTTCACAAGTGTTACACCAAAAATCATTCAATTTACCATCATATGGTTCTGGCATATCGAAGTCTCTTAGAAGATATGAAATTATCTAATCAGAGTAATGTCACGTTTTATAAAGTATGCACTCTTCAGACTTATGTAAAATTCAGTCTCCTATAGTGCATTATTTCTACACACATTCCCTTCTCTATAAACCACATTTCAGCTATGCAACCAGCAAGATGAATTAAATCTGGATTTATCCTACATATTTCTGACAATTTGTAACTGAAGAATCTAATATCTGTAAACATGCTCAATTAACTTCTTAAAGTTTGTCTCACTCTAACTTAAAAAGTATGTTGTTCTAAAATTTAATGGCATCTACTAATCAAATTGTATATAAACGGTACCACTTAGCTACTTTAAAAAAAAAAACACTTGACAATCTCTAGTTATTACAAATAATGGACATAGCAAGCATGTTCAATTCTAATCTCCAATAAAATAAGATAACATCTAATACTGAATTAATGATTTCACTTTAAATAATTATTTAGAATCAGATATTATTGTCTTAAAAAAAATCCAGATAACTAGCAAGCACATTGCAAAAAAAAAAAAAAAAACCTCTCCGTCTATATTCATTGTAAATTGCACATTTATTAAGTTATTTAATTATTGAAAATTTGAACACAGACTTTCAAGCTCTCTTTAGCTATCCACTCTATTTTATATAACAGATACCTACGATAACACATGCGAAAAAGATAAATGCTCTCCAATATATGTATTTGGTGTTGAACCACCACTCATCTCACACACACATATATATAATTAGTGCTCGACTTATATTAAGATAGCAAATCTTCAAATATTAATAAACAGACTTTAATCTATTCCGCCCTACAACTCTTCAACCATCCATAGCAATGAAAATCTGATGATGGAACACCCAAATCTCTTCAACGTGTGTTCCACCATCAGATTTTCAATGGTATAGATGGCTGAAAAATTGAAGGGTGGAGTAGATTGAAGACTGCCCATTAAAGTTTGAAGATTTATTATCTAAACATGTGGGCGATGATGATCTGGACCAACTGATAAATGTTGGTTCAGCATGAAATACGTATATTGGAGATCATTTATCTTTTTCGCATGTATAAGGTCGTGTGTATCGGTTATATAAGATAGAGTGGATAGCTAAAAAGAGCTTGAAAATTTGTATTCATATCCCCAGTAATTACATTTACAATCCGTGTATATGAATTACACTTGTATTTCAAAAATAACAGTTATTTAATAAAGATTTTATTTAAGTAAACAAGATGCAAAACCATTTTTCAAGCTCAATTTCTACAAAAAATTAACCCATCATTTCCATTTTTTAATCAAGTTAATGTATATCTTAACATTTTTAATTAAATAAACACGCTACGCATACAGAGAACCATGAATAAAATTATTTCATCGAAATATTATTTTATTGCTATTATTTTTTATCGTTTTTTTTTTTAATTATATAAAAAATAAATCAAACCTTAGTAAATAAAATTAAAATAAAAACAATAATAATATTAAGGCAGAGAATTAACTTGAAAGGAAATCAAACAAAAAACAAACTAACTATATTTCAATAAAATAACTTTTGTCTTATTCGAAACGTACTCCATCTGATCGATATTGTTTCGTACAGATTAAGAGATAGTTCTTTTACTCATTTTGGAAAACGTAAGCAGTGCTTATAAGCGCAAGTTATTAGCTAACCTAACATATACTTAACTTTATTTATGTAAAAGGAGTTAAACTATTGATTCAAATTGTCTTAAAATATCTCATTTATTTTTTAAAGAATAATTTCTATTAATATTTGTAAAATAATCTCATTATTATCAAATCCTTGCATGCACAGGTACTTTAAATTGTAATTATTTAAAAATGTTTTTAATGTCTCGTTACTTTAGAGGATAATGTAATTAATCATCTGTTTAAATTTCTAAATTTTAACACAAAAATTAATAACCAATTCAATTGTTTAATCCCTGTTCCTTGAAGTATTACCGATTACTATCAGTACCACTTGAAGTAGCAAAGATTTATTGTTTCCACAAACTCGCGCGATGAGGTCTATTAATTAGCGGTACATTGTTCATAAAAATTACTTGATGCAAAACAAGTTTGCGCGTGGCGCGGTTACCCTGCCACATTATGACGCTAGCTTGACTGTTCCATTTACCAAATTTTTAATGCAGTACTTAAGTTCTAATTATAATCTAATGTAACATTTAATATGAACATTACAATGAAATTCAAATATTGTGCTACAATAGCTTTAATTGAAATGAGGCATAAAATAAAAATATGCAGTTAAAAATTGAATAAATAGCGGCTACGTTTATAATAATACTAATTAATTTTAATAAATAAAAATAAGAACGAGCATATATGATAGATTTTATATTCCGCATCTATCAGAATTTTAGTAAGCGACTTTATTTCACAGTGGAAATTTTTTGTAAATTTTATAATATTTGATATTAAAAAAAAAAAAAACCTAATGAAGTTGCAATTATCATTACCAGCCTCTTGTAAAGAGTAGTCCATTTTTATTCTAGAAGTAAAAAAAAATTCAAAAAGTAAACATTTTTTTATGAATATACAAATTAATCCAATCACAAATACAACCTCATGCATCACAAGCTGGTAAGTAAAAATATCCAAGGGCTCAGAGCATACAAAAGTACCCCCCCCCTGCTCCATCAGTTCTAAAAGTTGCATCATATTACAAGAGTATTTTTTTTAATTTTTACAATAAGTAATGTAATATATAAGGGATTCGAACTCAGACTTTCACAAGACTCTCAGCTCTCCATGCCATCTCATATTGCTGACTCACCTGATCATACACATGTTGAAAAGATAAATAATAAGTAATTGTGACTCATTTTATCAATCATTTGACTTAGGATCTTTTACCTTCTAGCTAAGAATAGTTAAATACCCATTTACTGATCATAATTGCATGATCCGTTAGATTGGTTATGAACAAACTAAAAGTCAAGCCTGCTTGTAGCCTGAAAAAATGTCAAGGTTCACCTGGCTGATACTTTAATTTATCTATGATTTATTATACTCCAAACTATTTTTTTGAAAGGCTTCAACAAATCTAAATGTGGCTCTCCATTGTATTCTATCCCTAGACACATCTTTTACACTGAAAGCAACCAGTATTATATTTATTTAGAATGATATTTAAATAACATAGAGTTATTATGCACAATATAAGCTTTGCATGGTTTAGTACAGTGGTATAATTGCAAATTCAAAAGCTAAAGATCCATGAATCATAACTCAACTGTGTCATTTCTGTTGCCTGAACAACACATGACATTCTGTGTGACAAATTATTCAATTATTTTTTAATATAGAGTATATATATAAACCAACAACTAGAAATAATCACTTCAAGCAAATTTTGACAATAGCTCTCCACAATATCTAAAACAAGATCCTATTCCCACATTATAATGTTCGTACTTTTTAATCAGGTATTAATTTAGGCCTTTCCCTGGAAATACATTTCTTGACATTAAAAAGAACCAATAATTTATCTATTTCTATATAATGTATTTCTAAATTTAAAGTGCTAAAATAATTATGAAAGTATAAGACATTTGGATATAGACTTCTAATGATTAGACACATGCATATATCATTGAGTGCAGATAACAATATGATCAAGTATTGATATTGTTTATAAGAAAAGTGTATTTAGGATATATGGCAATGTCTGAAGATAAGTCTAAAGATAGAATAATGATGATGATGCATTTTATTACAGTTAGTGTGACATTGCTTGCTACTCAATGTAATCTATTCTAGCAACTTATATTTAGAACTATACCATAAACTTTAATTAGGGCTAGTGTTTTCATTTGTGTTAAACAGGGAAGTTCCTAATAGTATTAATAAACAAATGATTATTAAATATGACAGCTAAAATAAATTGTATTAAGAAATGGCCATATATAGCAGACTTATCAGAGACAGATTAAATCAATTTTCAGTCAGGGAGTTTAATGATACCAGTTGCTTTATGATTTTATAATATAACATTATCATTGAGATATCAAAATTAATTGTGTTAAGAAATGTCAAGCAATGGTAAACTACCATTGATGATGATCTAGAGTTTTCATCTGGTTATGATATTCTAATTATCTAATTATTCCAACAGATTAGATAGAACTAGAGTGGAAGCTTTTAAGGATTTCTTTTTAGTTTCTCTTCTACATACTTATAACATCCTATTTCACCCTATACATTTTAATTATATGAATAAAGACATCTGCAATTAAAGTATATATGCTGAAGTGGAAAGTTATAAATATATTTAAGATATTACCCATGAAAAAAATGTAATATGTTGTTGAGTTAATTATTCCATAAGGTTCTATTTAACAATAAATTTATCTTCTGGATACAAAATAATATAATAATTTCTAATCTAATACATGATTAGTAATATTTATTAAGATATTTGTCTAGAGAAGATGGTATCATAGTTACGAATGCAGGAAGTTTGACATCTTTGAATATAATTATTATAATAATCAAATATGTTTAAAAATACATATATATATATATATATAAGCAACAAATATTACAAATTATAAAATTATCATAGAAAAGCCTTTTTCGGCAAATTATGTTTTTTGCCCTTTTTAATATGTCTCCATGATTTAAAGCACATACAGCGACATCTATATCAATACATGAGAGAATACAGATAAACAAATGGACATCTGACATGATCTATTATGTGATGTATTGATATAGATGTCGCTGTATATGCTTTAAATCGTGAAGACATATTGAAAAGGGCAAAAAACATAATTTGCCGAAAAAGGCTTTTCTATGATAATTTTATAATTTATAATATTTGTTGCTTATATATATGTATTTTTAAACATATTTGACTATTGTATACTTGAAGTGCAACATAAAAAAGAATTGGTTTTATTTCTGATTCTTTTTCTGTATATAATTATTATAATATATATATTTAAAGTTTCCTGACCAAAGTCAGAGAACTACATAATAGTCTATTTCAGCCAATAAAAAACATTTAATCTTTATTAGTAGAAGTTTGCTATTATTTTTTATCCTCCACAATACACTCCAAAAGTTACCTTTTTTATTTTCTTTTACAAAATCAGATCTCAATCACATTAGATAACAATATAACATTATTGTTACTATTGAAAGTGTGATTATTTATGCTTTTCTAACATGTTTGCTATTTATCTATCTTTTATTCTTTATAATTATATATATTTTTTCAGTTATATATATAACAAACATTCAAATTGTCAAGGGTTTACAATCTTTTATTAATACAAATGTAATAGGAAGAAGCATCCATATCATTATTGCTAGTAAATTTGATTAATTAATTACCCTAATGTGATGGCTTATGTAGTTAAAAAAAATGGCAGAGATATAATCAGGAAAGATGGATTTATTTTTAAATGAAAAAATTAATTCTTTCTATGAATGGAACTTTAATGCTCTATCTGTCACTTTGGTGTTTAAGGATCATTTGATTACTTACTGATTAAGTTGAGGTTTGGAGAATCAGAATTTGATGAAAAAAGGATTATATATATATATGTATTTGTTTAATACTATTTAAATTTTTGTAATAGTTTGTCTCTGTTAATGCAATTTAATTACTCTATTAGTATATAAGATGTCATAATAGCTATTATAACACAAATGCAGATATAACAACAGAAGTGGCATTTGAGGATTAGTCTGACTGAAAAGTCATATTTAATGAAAGGCATTGTAGAAGCAATTAATTAATTTTTTTATATATATTAAAAATTTTTACTTCATTTTTTTTTTCTTTATAAAAACTTGTTTATTATTAATCATATCAAATATTCATATAATACATCTTATGTTTCAGTCATGTAATACAGTTATTATCAACATTTTGCAAACATCTACTGATCTTTCTCTTTTATCTGTTATATTTATATCAGTAGAAGGTTGTAAATCCTTGATAATGACTATATGATTGAAACCTAGAACATATTATTTTTATATGATTCAAAAAGGCAAGTTTTTGTAATGTAAAAAATGGAAATAAAAATCTTAAATCTAAGTAATAACATAAATGGATGGATTATTTTAAAAGAAAAGGGTCAGCATAATGATTATTTCAAAGCTTTTCCAGTGACTACAATCTTAACTTAAATGTAAAAATAAGTTGTAATTTAACCTAACTCATATATATATTAGTATAAAATGTAAAGATTCATATTCATATTTTTTGTCAGGATCCTTGCTCTATAAACATTCCTGAACAAAAATTGAAAGCATATCAGTCGTGTATTTTATTTATTGCTTGATAATGTTGCCTTTTTATCAAGAAACTTTTGTGTGGCTGTAAACCTATATAATATGGAAAATACTTAATATAAAAAGCATATACATATAATAACAAGTGTAATAATAACAATTGTTTGATATTGTTGATTGTTATCTATATTGGGATTGTCTAAATGTTAAATGGTTTTTAATGGTTACATTAATAACATAAATCAATTAATTTATGTAGATAAATATCCAATAATAAACAAACAAACGACCAACATTAAGCCTCACAATGGATGTCAAGTATAAGTCAATGATAAATTCAAATATTAAAACCTCAAACATGTCGTGAAATAGAAAGATTTTAATACTTCAATTATCCATAAACTTATATTCAGACTTCCATGACAATGTGTTAGTTTTTTTTTTGTTTGTTTATATATATGTGAACACATTCATATGTGTATCTGTATATCTATTTTATCTCTTTTACTCCGTTATGTAAACATAGATATGTGTTTATATTGAGTGAAATATATAATTATCTACTAATCTAGAATCTTAACAACCATTATTTATGACATAGTCTGAGAAACAGTGATATACATTTTATGAATACCTTTGACTAAACAAAAATCACTTTACAATAAAAATATTTTAATATAAATTTCTTTAACTAAATAAATTACATAAATAGTAAGAAATACTTTTCTTTCTTCTTCATTTTTTTTTTTTTTTTTACGTATAGATATCCAATATTAAATTAGGACTGTTTTTATCACTGGCTTACAACTCCTGGAAAAATCTAAGTACATTATATACATAATACAATCCTTTGTGAAACTAAGTCCGTTTACAAAGTCATATCAATAAAGTCTCACAATTATTTGTATAATTTTATTTTTCAAATCTCCTTCTTCCGCTATGTCAATTCATTTATGATATTTTTGCATGTTGTATTTATTTGTATTAGAATAAGACACTCGAGTCGAACTTACAACACATTGTGCGCACGTGCACGGCACAGGCCAACTATTGTATAATAAATTCCGGTCGTGTGTCGGGACGGAACAAGTGGAAAGTTGATCTTTCATGGTCGGTGTGATGCATCCTTGAGACTGCACAGAAGCGGATGGTATAAATGAGGGAGGCGGCGGCGGCGGTGGACTACTACGGTGATGAGGTGGATGATAAATATCAGTCAATAATTGTTTCATTTCCGCCAAACTGCTAGAAAGCATCAGAATATAATTTTTAGCAAGCAATAACGTGGCTATTTTGCTAAGTTTTCGCACAGAGGGTCCATGCGCATATGGCATTACTTCCCTTAATCCATCCAAAGCAGAATTTAAATCGTGCATTCTCCTCCGCTCTCTGCTGTTAATTTTCAGCCGAAGTTCTTGTTGTTCTCCTTCTGACATAATTTTTCCATGCTTTCCTTTACTTTTTCGTCTACTACTTGAAACGGAATTTTCAGAGAAATCAATAGATGATACTTCACTAGCAGTTGGCGAAGGGGTAGGTCTGTCGTCTAGATAATTGTTCATAATATTACTAGAACAAGTGTCTGGTTTATCCATTACCGGAAAAAAAAAGTTCAATAAACGTTAGTCAATTCGCCTTTTAAATTATGAATTTTCAAAAGGTAAGCATCTTGCTTTATAAAGACAGTCAGAAAGAATAATGTAATTGCGCCACAATATTTTAAACTCAGTGGGTGCTGGCTTAGTCTAAATCATTATCAAGACTCTCCAATCCGGTGGCGCGAAAGCAATGCTCATGAGGGAGTTTAAAGACAGAGAGGCGGCGCGTGCAGTGATTTTAAACGCTGCCGTACGGGCATTGTGATGCATAAAAGCACACATATGTCAAAGAAATCCTCTAACTATAACCAATATCTTGACTGAAATAAAACATACACACGTGTCGATTAAAATATAGAAACACAAGACCATCGCACTTGTAAACGTCGGCAGGCGTTGCTGGTTTTTTAAACTTTAGTTTATAGATGCGCTTTGATTACTTTAAAGCATGAAACCGTTGCAGATTTTTTGACCAATGAAATTAAGCATTTCTCCCCCTTATTCTACTCGCTTGCTAACTGGTGTGCTAACTGCTGGTTGATCTAATCGCTAGCTGTACAAAAGCGAACATTTTATTTTTTTTAAAAAAAAAAAGATGTAGAATTAAAAATTAGCTTGAAATTATTTGCTCAAAATTGTACCTTTTTTTTTTCGAATAAAATTAAAATTCAAAAGTTTTTTTTTTTAAAAAGTAACTATCAAATCGCATTACATTTTCAAATTTTTCTCTTAATTTAAACTGTAAATAGATGCTCTAATAAAAAGGCAAAAAATAAATAAACAATTATGCATTCAGTATTAATTTCATCATATTTTAAACTATTTTTGGTAACATTTTAATTGAATATTTATTTACTCACTGTAAAAAAAAAATATCGTTTATTGTAAAGTTGAAAATTTTCTGACATTATTTTATAACTTAGCTCTTATGTGAGAAGAAAACAAACAAGTTTAATATTATTTGACTATATAAAGCATGCAAGTTATATTTTAAAATGGTTAGAGTTTTCTGAATTACGGTATTTTAAATATCAAAATTTATTAAAGTTTGTGATTAAGCTAATATATGATGCTAAGATAAATATGCATAAATGAAGCAGTAAACAATGACCATCAACCGGCAATGTTTGTAAGCGTTAATTTAATGTCAGCTTTTTCGTAATACACTTACAAACGATATATAAAGTTGTTAAGTGGCGATATTAATTTTACGATAACTAAGACTATAATAATTCGATTTATTTAATTAACATAAATAGATACACATATGGATACATTACGTGTGCGAATGTTAAAAATATTTCAGTGAGTTCAAAACCATCACCACTAATAGAAACACTCTTTGACTTGAATTAAATATGAAATATATTTATGACTAAAGATAAGTATTAAAAAGCAAATAATGTCATTTGTTTCTTTAGATTAGTAATAGAATCAATGTAAAGAAATTAATCTTAGAATTAATCTGGATAGAATACTTTTGTAGAAATAACAATATTAAAAGAAATTGGTTGGTGGATTGGAAAATGAACATTTTTTTTATAAATGTGTTCTATCAGTACTTGCTATTATAAATAAAAGACTTGATTACTTGATACAAGACCAATATGGAGACTACAGATTGCACAGTAAAGTATGCAGACATCTACTTTGAAATGAGTGGGTGTAAAAACAAACGATTATCAGTGACTTTATTAAAAAACCAAAAGTTTAAAATGGAGCTAAGTTGGACATATTGGTAGAAGAGTTGACAATAAGTAGACAATGGAAGATTTAAATAGAATCCCAGGAAATTGTAAAAGAACCCCTATCCCCCCCCAAAAAAAAAAAATTGCATAAAATTTATCTTATCCATACTCCTCACATTGTAGAGATTGAATAAGAAAATATGTAAGAAAAATATGGAGTAAAGAATCTATAAATTAGAGAAATTGGGTCGATTAATGTTGAAAATGATTAATAGATGAAAAAAGTTGTTGGAATAGAATATTTCTAGTTAGTTTGATATTTAAACACAATATTTTTATATTATCATTTTCAGCATTATTGATTCAGTATAAGATGAAGATCTTACCATCTTTAACCAGCAATACTCTTTCAAGTGAATAAAAATGTCTTTTTTATTTTAATGTTATTGAAAAAATAGCTCCCCAAAATTTGGGTAAACACTAACAAATAAAAATATTTTTATATAGATAGCTCTAATGGAAAAAATATTAGACAAAAAAAGGTAAACATCACGTAATACTGCCAAAAACAATCAACTTATTTAATTCCAGTTTTCTAGTTTAAGATATGTATGCAGTGCTTAGAATTTTGTCTATTAGCGTACTTAAAAATTAGAAAATTCTTATAAATTTTTAAGTGCATTAATTCCAGCTTTAAATCCTAATCTTCATTGACAAAGGCAAAAACCAGAAAATGTTCAATCTGGTGATGATAATTTTATAGCAATATGCTCTCTAATGTAGTATTGATTATTCAAGCTTACCATAGATGATTCTAGAGTAAAGTGAAAAAAATTGTTCTTAGAAATTTTTAGGATATTAAAACAAAGTTGATAATATTGTCAGTAATGAAAACATTAAGATTTCTGGGCATATTTAAAGGTCAAAGTACATGTTTAATATTTTAAAATTTTTTTATTGCCTTTTGTGACTTAGCAAAATGGTAGAATAATGGAAACGATAGCTAAAAACATCTATATCTATATTCATCCTATTATTTCTGGTTCTCATACATCTTCTTTAGAAATAAACCATTTGATTATTGATTTATTTATTTATTTATTTTTTTTTTTCAAATTATAAATTACTTCAGTGTTTCAGAAATAAAACTATCAAATGAGAGAAAAATATTCTAGAGTTTGTATCCTTGACAGTTTTCTGATCCCCATTTTGC
Organism: Epiperipatus broadwayi; assembly: GCA_028023455.1. Taxonomy (NCBI): domain Eukaryota; kingdom Metazoa; phylum Onychophora; class Udeonychophora; order Euonychophora; family Peripatidae; genus Epiperipatus; species Epiperipatus broadwayi. The sequence continues at coordinate 3,498,220 of JAQFVV010006298.1, forward strand.
ACTCTTCCATTCTTTTTAGAATTAGACTTAAAGACTGCTTTTATTTTATTAATAAGAGTACCCTAAACTTTTCAAAGACTTATACTGTCATTATAAAAACTTTTTACAATGCGAAATGAATCTCAGTATAATATTTATATGTCCAACATGGTTTGGTACAGAGATTGAGTAGCAGGTTCTGTAGCATAAGGCCCATGGTCTGTTTCCAATTCTGCCATTTCCAGAGCTTGAATTCTCTATGAACTTCCAAACAGTAAAGCAATTTGATCTTTTTTAAATACTTCTACTTTTTTAAGCCATTCTGTTATATCTCATGCTTTTAAACTATAAATTTAAAGTTTGATATTTTATGTCACTTCAGTATATTATAAAAATTATTAAATTATAAATGATTTATTAAAAAATTGTGTGTAAACATTAATTCAAAGCAACTGCATCTCATTACCAGTTTTTAAAACTTTTCAACCTATAATGATTTATTATATAATCAATTATTAATCTATTGCAAATAAGAGATTAAAATAATAAAGTGATTTATTGCTCAGAAGTTCATATAAAGTTTGTGAGTGTTGAAAATTACAGTGCTGGACAATAATTCATAGACCATGAATTCCAGAATTTGACCCTCTATCACTGCACTAAACCATGCAAAGGGTATACTAAAGATCATTTCTTTTAAAAAATTCAGTTCTTTAATTTATCTTTTTCTCTGTTTAATTTTTGAATAGAATTCTAGTTTTTTATTCAGTGCATTAAAATAATAAACAGAGAAATTAATTTAGTAAAGAGAGAGAGAAAAAACTGTGGATTGATAAAAAGAAAAAATAAAGAATACTTCTGGATTGTAAAATTTAAGAATTGTTATCCTTCAATTCAGAATACCTAGATAGCACGTACTAATTGTGATGAATTATTTAAGAGGTTTATGGTAGTAAGAAAGAATTAATAAAATGCAGAAAAGTTAGAATCAAGACTTCAGCATACTTCTTCCCTCCAAAAGTATCGCCCAGTTCCATGCCCCTTATTAGTGTTACCTACAAATAAAAAGCTATCTTTAGTAGATAATACTTTTTTTTTGACAACCATTTAATGTTAGATAATGGGTCTGGAAATATAACTAAAATTTGGAAAAAACATTGGGGTGGAATAATTGTAAATATTATAGAGTGCTTGATATGATAATCATCAATAGCTTTAAATAGTTGATATTGTACCCGTCCAAACATGTTGCTCCATCTAACAAGAGCTGGAACTCAATGGATCATACATCAAACCCAGTCAAGCCCGAGATTTAGGTCAGGGACCAATCTGGATTTGAACCCATTCCATAAGTCCCAGATCAAACCCCTAGTGAATAACATATAATGATGGTACATGAGGATTTAATTAAGTCCAGCTCACTAGCAGAGCAGAGAAAACAATGAGACATACTTTATCATATCAATACTTGACTAACCCTATATCGTATAACCTAGGAATTATATAATATAATTAACTCATTAATAAGGGGTTTGAACCCATTCACAGATTTAATAGAAACGCACATATATATATAGGTGAATGTGTGAAAGTGGAGAGAAAGGAATTCGAACAACATAAATGATTTGGATAATAAAATGTTTAATATAGTAGGGTGATTATATATCTATTAGAATGCACGTGACTGAAAGATCTACCCGGCGGTAAGTAGTTATATATAGTCATTCACACTATTTTTACTCATATGCTCTTGTACTTGGTTAAATAATGTGTTATACATAAATACATATCTTTGTGGGTAAGATTAAGATGCCAATCATTTATTAGAAAACAAAATTACATAACATTATTATTAACGCTTTTATTAACGATTCTGAAAGATAGTGACTGACATATAATTCAGGGAGCATTCTAGAAGTTATATATAACAAATTATTTTTGCGCCATTGCGGTCGTGAAAATCAATAAAATACATTTGAGAATTTTATTTAGTCATTAGAAATAATATTTATTGATTACTCTTTTTATTAATATCTAAAAAAAAACAAAACAATTATTTTAAATTCATATTTGAAAAGAGAATGCTTTGTTTCCCCAAGGTATGTATACCCTTACACAGAAAGAATAGATTATGATGGTGGGATTTTAAGATAAACTAAAATAACATTATTAACTAAATTAATATTTGGAATTTATATATGAGCAGAGTGCAATTTCACTATTAAAACATCAAAATGAGATCATTTAACAAAGAAATCAATAAGGAACGAAGAAGTGGCAGTGCTGACTTGAAGGCAGAGAATCTCAAGTGAGATCATGCTTCTGGACAAAGAAATACAAAAGATCTAAGACTCCCTTTTTTAGAGCAGTGCTTATAAAGATGAGATTAGGTCTGGCATGGCCCAGGCATACTGGAATCACTGATGCACGGAAACCTTTTTAGGTATAGGGTGGTCATGGGCAGCTCAACTATCAATAAGACAGGACATGAAGAAAATCTATGGGTTCGAACTCGTCACAACCCCCAGACTAGACAACACATAATATTCAAGAAGATAAGCTGTATGTCAGCAACACAACATGGAAATATGTCTCTAATGACATGACCTGGTGTTTACTGCTTTAAAGTACATGATTCTCATTCCAATGCTATAATTTGGATAAGTAATGCTATGCTATGTAATATATATATATTATAATGATCAAAAAGGAAGTGAAGATCGAATCTTACCGCATCTGCACTACAAGGGCGCCATCTAGGCATTTGAACCTAGAAAAATTTATATAGTAGTCAGATACGTAAGTTAAGATCCCACTTTATTTTATATTTAGACCATTAGCCCAATGTCACTAGCTCATGGAGATGCAGAGATAATAAATAACTTGATTAATTTGTATCATAAATATATATAAAAAAATAAAAGCCACTTCCAGTAATTAACACACAAGCATTTATTTACGCACATATAAATTTTGAATCATTTTAAATTTTGAGGAATAATATTTATTATTTTAGATTTTAACATTCTTTTAATTTAACTTATTATTTTAAAATTTTAAATCATCTACACAGATGAAATTTATATTTATTTTAAGATTGCCGCGTATGAATAAACTACATTGATTTGCATTTGAAAAGAAAATATTCTATTCCTTATTTAACCTTAGGCCAAAAGTTCGCAGTCAACCCAGCATCAATCCATCTGATACATTGATGTATTTAATGTAGCATGAAAATACAACAGCACTATATACTATACTGTCAGGGATGGACATCTGAACAGTATAGTTAGAGAAGACATTGATTCTTGTCCAATACAGGAATGTTACATCTGTATGGCAAGAAGAACAATAAAATAAAAACTCCATAGGAAGGGACTGTGGTCATTTTTGCTGACTTACAATCCCATCCTTAGGCAAAAGGGTTTGTGCGGCATATACAGCGATTCTGAATGTAGCGAACCTCATATTACATCTACTAATTACACCAATATATCCAATCCATTGACCTAATTCAACTATGAAATGAATAACCTAAGATTACCCTCCTTTAATATAACTTTACAAATCTATATAGCCATTCATGCCCGACTTAAATTTAACATTTAGATACGTTCGCACAGATGAATTTTATAAAATTTGTTTTATAATGTTGAATATAGATCGGCTGCATAGATTCCATGATCAAAAACATTTCAGTATAAACATAACTGATCAAAATACAAAGTCATCGATAATGTCAATTGCAGAGGGAATACAAGAAACCCAATGGCATTCATCATAAGGTGCCACATTGACATCGATGACTTATATATATCGAATATTAAAACCACAACATAATTAACTGCTAACGAATCCATGCAACATCCATACCCAGCTTAAATTTATGCATTTAAATAATTTATACAAAGATATTAATAAGAAATGAAAATGGAAATGATTTTAGCAAACTTAACTATGTAAAATTTAAACATCAATAATTGATTTGAAAACTTTAAGTCAAATAAAAGTTCATTAAAAAAAAAATTATGCTTAGCTTGTTAAATTTTTAAAGTTCTTAATTATTTGTAGTCAAAATTTTCCATTTACACCTTACAGTAGAAGAGCTCACGGTTCCTGTTGTCAATTTCCATGAAGACTTTCATGGAAGACCAGTCTGATATTCTGGAGGTAACCTTAGCTGGGTCCATTCTGGTATTACAGTCATTTCATTTTTAAAATAAGTGAGAGAGAACGACAAGTGCGTCTTATCGTTCTTCTCAAAAAATCACATTGGAACTGTCAGGAAACTCAATATTTTTCTTTTTATATCATCCACACAGATTCAACCAACAAAACATCACTAATCCATCATTTTCATTAGGGTCCGGGCTGAGGCTTGGTGCTTCCATTGATCAAGCTAATTCTTTTTATTCTCTTATCTATCTTATCCTCTGACTTTTTAATTACAGTATATAAGAGCCCCAAGGCTAGTTTGCTTTTCAATTAATTTGTAAAACAATCATTTCCATTTACAAAAATATATAAATCTTTTTACAAACATATACGTTCAAACACTTTTTTCATTTATTAAAAAAAAAAATATTTTTAAAGTTTTGCATCTGTGCGAATATATATACGTTTAACAACTCTTTAATTTTAGCTTTTAGATTTTTAATAAATTTATTTTTATTTGCGAACTTAGTTTTTATTTTAAAATAATGTAACGGCATATTTATATATCATTACAATATATATATAAAGGACTTAATTTATTACAAAAAGATTTTAAAATTACCTCCCTTTTCTTTCCCTGCTACTTAATATAATTAAATCCCACCCTCATGGATTTTACAACCTGAGAATATTCAAGTATTTGAAATATTAAGAGTATAATAGAATAAAACTGATATTATAGTGAAAAAAAACAAACTAATCAATCACTCTTTCAGAATTAAATGAATACCATTTTAAAATATTGGAGGTGTTAATTTTTCAATGATTGAGTTACCCTGGGTAGATTGTTTTATTCTAGACAGAGTTAAATAAATAACACTTTTTTATACTAATAGAAAAAAAAGATGAAAATAGGTCAATTCGAAAAACAATCTAGCAAGCATATTAATTACGAATACATTCAGATCTAACTAAAAAAAGGGAGGTAATAACCTCAATCCATGGAGGTCTAATTAAAAAGTGAAAAGAAAACTTTATAGTTAGGCTCACAAGATTGTTTATATTGGCATATTAATGATAATAAAATAAATCATAACTTAATATAAAGAAAGAACTGCACCAAAATTGAGAGAAATGAGAACATATGATAGACTTAAATACAAAAAATTAGTGTGAGAGCAAATTTATATTTACATTTAAAAAATACAGAATTAAATAATTTATGAAAGAATTCTGGAGAGCATAGGTCAAGATTAGTTGAGTAAATAAGATTTAATTTCCTGTGGCAGTCTTAAATTAGTTACTTTCCACGCATTCAAGTTCAGCTTATGCATGGTAGTTTAAAAGAATGCAAGTGAGTTCTCAGGTGACAGAAAGTTTCCATTAGGCATTCCAACATATTTATTTCCAGCTTTTCTACATTTTCAGGGCAGCGGCATGGTAGTTATTAACGGCGGGAGAACGAATGGCCAGGGTCAGGGAAGGTGATTTGCTATCTTCTCGTTCAACATGTTGAAAATCAGAGCAGTGTGAAATATGTTGACAAAGCAAATTTCTCAAACATATTTCTCCCTTTGGCAGTCAAAATTATCCCATTTTATAATCCTTTCAGGTATTTGAGGAATGCTTTTAATTTCTAATTTCTAACTTAAATCTCAACTTCGATCTAGCAGAAATTTTTACATATGCTTTATCCATTGTTCTTGGAGATGCAAGCATTAGATAATGTTCTAAAAATATATTCAAATCTATTTCCAGATTGAAAATAGATTTGAAAAAAATGATTATAACAAAAGTAAAATCTATTAATTTGATTCCCCATTTTATTTTTAGTAAACTTTAATTAAAAAATTCTTTCCCAAAACTGAGACAATGTTAAATTTCCCCCTTTTAATTATTTTTGAACAATTAATGATTGCATTCTCCATCTTGGATTAAAAAAGCAGTTTAATAAGCAAAAATAAAGTAATTTAAAAGGACAAAGTTTTACATACTTCATATAATAAATTATTTAGAAAGTTAATATTTGATTAGTATATGCTCCTGTCATATATATATCCGAGCTGCACCTAAAATACTTTAAACAAAATTAAAAAAATTGTGATTGACAAGTTATACTTTATAGTATAACATATATGAACTACACATTCATAAATAAAAGAATGGGATGGTATATAAGGTTTAAACATGGATTCATGCACAATATATTTCAACCATGAAGATCAATCTTACACTATGATCAATCTTACACTATGATTTACTGTTTCAATATATACTTTATTATGATCACAAATATTTAAATTAACCCAAGCATGCATCTTCAACTACACCAAGATACATAGCTCATCAGAGATGAATGCCATTGTTGTGTATCCATTGAAGAATATTACATGAATAATCACAACAATTTTGTTCAGCAATTCATAAATAACTATTAACCGCTGTTATTATCTTGGAAATTAAATTTATCTTAACTTTAGGTATAAAATTTTAGTTCAATAAAGTTCAAATATATCTGTAATACTTTTTACTTATATGCATGATAATATCTATCTTTTAATTATTTATCCTTTTCATTCATGCAACATTATATTACTTTCTTGAAAGACAATTAAAGCTCATTGTAATATTTCAAATAGATGATTATAGGTACTACAAAATAATATGGCATTAGCCATGTACTCCTAAAATGCATTTTGGTTTAACCAGGTCTATGTGGATTTACATATTTACAAAAGTTAGAGTTTGGTGACCTGCTATATATATATATTTAGATATAGTTTCCACAAATTATATCTGTAATATTCATGCATGACAATATCCATTTTTTCTTTCATGTATATGATCATTTTAATTTATCATTCTACACAACTAGTTTTATTTTAAAAATAATTGATGCAAGATCTTCTGATCTGTTTTTTTTTTTTTTTTTACTTTATAATCCAATTTTTGCTTTTATAAAATTCATTATTTAATAAGAAATTGAGCTTTCTTAAACTCTCCAGACGGTAGTTCCATCTAGTGCAAGCCATAATAATCAATGGATGCTAGAAGGTTTGTGCATAAAATTCCTATCTAATGTTACTCATCCAATATTCTCAGTGTAGTTTCTTGCTTGTGACTTTCATCAGTGAGAAATGTTAGATCTAGGTATTAATTTTAAGTTTAGATTATATATTAAAAAACACATTGAAATATATTGTGCATGAATCCAACTTAGAAGTTACAGCATTCTATCAGATTAAGAAAAAATATAAATAAAATTGAAAGCAGATATAATAGAAAGTTATATATGGATAAGTTCTCACATGCCATAATGTGCAAACTAACTTTATCTAAATCAATGGAGGAAAAATCATCAATAAAAAAGCATTGGAAACAATAAAGTGTGAAATTTTCATCTTTAAATCTATTATATTAACTTTACTTTGATTTCATTTTTTGTAATTTTCATCCATGATTTTTAATTTGACTATGACTTTTATTTCCATTGCAAGTGCAAATATGTCTGATATGATTTTTAATCTTTTTGACTTTGTTAAATTTACATAATTTATAATTTTTAAAATAAATATAAGGTATCTTAATATGTATATAACTCTTTAAATATTTTATAATCATATTCATATTTTATAATAAAGTATTACTTAAAAATAAAACAAAGAAGTGTTTTTAATGTGACTTTTATCAAAAAAATTGAGAATTATTTTCAAAGAACGTTTTTGAACATTACATTATTTAGAGTGAAGTTTATTCTGGAGTTCTTAGACATATTGTTGTTGTTGTTGTTAATATTATTATTGTTGTTGTTGTTGTTATATAATTATTATTATTATTATTTTTGTTATTATTGTTGTTGTTACTGTTACTATTACTATTATTACTACTATGTTTTAAAAAGAAACTTTATTGAATCAAAGAAATTTTACATGATTACATCTGCATACAAATGCTTGCTTACATGACAGTCGTTTGATTTGACTGAAAGGGTTGATGTACATGATTTCATAGGTCAGAGGGAGGGGTTACAATTTTGATGATGGGCATATAATTAGATATTTTAATTTTAGTGTTAAATTTTGATTACATTGGTTTTTATTAATTGCATATTTGCATAATTTAAATGAGAATCTTAATATTAGTTTTAATGAATACATCTAAAAAATATAAGTCAGAATTGCTGAATTGTATCAATTTTTTGTTTTTCCTTGTTTAAAGTATAGTTTTGTACTTAGTAATTAAGATGGATGTTCATTTGTATAGCCATAGCATTGATTGTTGCCTTAATAATGACCACGTGGCTGCATATATATGTGGATTTGCTATGATTTTATCTCTATTTCTTATTAGGGTTAATTTGTTTTGAAAGGTGGATGGATGCTATCTGGTGTTGTTACCTATCAGAAATGTACATCTTGTGCATAAAAAGGCATATAGGACAAAAGTTAATGCTTTTATCTTTGGTGTTGATTTGCCTTGGTATGCACTGAAGATTTTTTTGATTGTGATATTCATTTTCCAGTATGTATTACACATTATTTTTCTTACTTCCTCTAATGCTGTGAATTGATAGATTAGATGTTGTAGTGTTTCTTCTGCATAGTGACAAAGCCTGCAGAATGGGTCTATTGTGATATACATTCTTTTGCAGTAGAGAAAATAGGTTGTTGGCATCACAAATAGATTGATTTTTAAAATGAAATCAAAAAATTTAGGTTCTAGTGCCCAACTTTTGTAATCATGGAGTAATTTCTTATTGTTTATTTTGAGAATTGGGGAGAGGCATTATTGTTTTGTTCCTGGGGTATGTGAGTGTAAATTTCCTAGTAGATGTAGTTGTTTGTGTATTGCTTGGGTATTTTGTGTGTTGCCCTATATTGGTATAAGATTGATGAAATGTATAAATATTTTGGAGGTGGCCTGTCTATTGGAGTAATTTTTATTAGACATTTCAATTTTGGAAATTGGTCTATTATAGTGACTACCAGGTTTCTTAGTTTTTGTATGTTGAAAGTATCTATATTGTGTAGTACCAGACCATTTTTTATAAGAGGTTGATTAAGCCATTTGGTTGATATTGCAACCATTTTTTGGACCATAAAAGTTGTTTGCTGATAGATTTAATTTTTGATTTGAATACCTGTGAAAAGAATATGATTGGTAGATAGTATGAAATTTTGGTGATAATAAATTGGTTTATTAGTTGTACTTTGGAGCATATTGAAAGATAGGTTTTTGATAATGAATCGACGATTCATTGAGCTTCATCTTTTATTCTATTCTGTATGTAGCTTCTCATACCCATAATTCCTAGGGGAAATGGGAATCATAGAAATGCACTTGGTTTTGCTTGGTATATATGTGTGCATGGTTTACCTGTGAATAGTGACCAAGCTGTAGTCTTGGTTGCATTGAATTTTAGCTTGTATTGATTTGTGTATTCTTGTAGTATTTTTTGCAATTTGGATATTTGCTTCTTTGAGAATAGGAAGATTGTCACATTGTCCATGTATGCTATGCATTGGGTGGTACCAGATATCTGTATTCCAGTGAAAGTTTGTTGTATGTTTTGTAGTACGGAGTTAACATATAGTATAAATAGTAATGAGCTGAGTGGAGATCACTGGGATATAGAATGTGTGGAAACAAAAAATGGTGAGTTCATTCCATTGAGTGTTACATGGTTTTCTGTTTAGGAGCAGATTTATTATTAAGTATAATTGAGTTTTGGGTATTGTAGTATTTTCCAGCATATCCATAAGTGTAAGAATGTCTATTGAGTCAAATTCTCCTTCAATATTGAGTTTCACAACTATTGGTCCATTTTGACCCTCTTACTGACTTTAGAATTGCTTTAAAAATAGTGCTGCCTGAATTGTCAATGAGTTTTTTTTGGAAAACTGTATTTTTGAGATTAATGGCATTATGTGAGATTCTATTTTTTCTTTAAAAAAATTTTCTATGATTTTTATTGGCAGGAATCTCATGGATATTGAGCAGAGGTCGCTTAGAGAGGGAATATTTTTTGCCCTTTTGTTGAATGGCATTATTGTGATTGGGTAAACTCTTTCCAGACTTTGAATTTCTGTAACAAATGATTTGCCAAGTTGCCAGAGATATTGTGCTGTGTATTGGCTGGTGTTTTAGTACAAATAGGATGATACTGGGGCTACCTGGGTGGCATGTATTTGGAATATTTGCCAGTTTTATTGGGAAAATACTTGTGTTAAATGGGGTTTTTGTTTTTGCTGGACCAAATAAATTAAGTGACTTTTTGAGTGATTGACCTGATTGCAACTTTTGTTTGAAATATTCATATATAGGCAATATCATATTATGGCCTGCATATGTTCCCCAGTTTGTCTGTATTGCCATTGGGACTTTGATGTTAAATGGGTTTTTTAGTGCCCATTTTACATATTGTCTGGTCAAGGTCTACTGCTGCATGAGACATATTCTGCTCTTTTTAACTCTTAGGTAGTTTTTTAAGGTGTTGCATGCCTTATATGTATGCGTGAGTTTATATATATATATATATATATATATATATATATTGTTGGGTATGATGTCATTGCTTAATCATGAGTATTCAGCTATTAAGCTCCTTTGCAAGTGCTAGTAGTTTGGATGGCAGTGGTTATTTCATTGTTATGTGGTTAATATTGAATGAGAGTATGTTTACATATGTCAGGTATTGTTGTATAGGATTACAATGCATTTTTTGTATTTTATTTTTACATAATATAAGTTTCTGATAATAAGAATTCTGATGTGGGTGCTTGTAGTAGTATTCTTATTGTTCTTGTTAGTGGAAGTATTGATCTTTGAATTTGTTTAAAGTTTATTGTTATTATTTATGCTGAATAATATGAGAAAGTTGAGAGTGTGACTTTTATTGTAGTTAGGTGGTACAACATTAAGGAGTAGAAACAAAGATCAATGTGTGAAGAGTGATGGCCATTGTTGAAAGTTATTGTGTTACTTGATAGAAAGCCCTCGGCACTCATCAGCAGTATTGATATTCTGTGTATCCATCACTCTGTAAATTTTTTGTATGTCATGTTTTGGTCTTCTATTATGTTTGGATTTGATGTAGTGGCTAGTAATGAATTAATGTTTGTAATTATAGTATTAATCTTATTGTCCTGTGGAGGGCATGTATATAAAAATTAAATTGATTGTTATAATTTTGTATTGGAAATTTGTTATTAATAGGGTTGAATCTACGAATATTATTTTAAATGATGTGAAGGGGCAATTCATGGAAATGATGAAAGTACCTGCTGAGGAGATTGAGGAGTCTTTGGAGCATGCACAAAAACCTTCTTTGTTTAGGTGTTTTGCTGGATCTGTTTTGAGATCTGACATAAATTTTGCTTTCTAGTAGTCCAAATATGTGTGGCTTGGGTGCTTTTTATACATTGTTTCAATTTATTGATTTTTGAGGTTGAGTTTAAACTCCTTACATTAATTGCTGCTATTGTAACTTTCATAGGGATTGTATGAGATAGATGTGGTCTTGTTTATGGTCCATTCTGTTGTTGTTGTAGTTGTTTGTTCTTGCACATCTTCATACTCTTTGTCAGTTGTATAGTATATTTGTTCAATATTCTCTCCTGGATCAAGCTCTTCTGTCTTCACCTTCTTTGCTGTCTTGATTTTCTTTAGTGATCATCCTGGTCATCTTTTTGCCTCTGACAGTGTTTACATTATTTGAGATAGACATAGTTTAATTGCTTCTGTTATATTAGTTAATGTGTTGTTTTTTATTTTTGGTGTGCATTCTGGCTTTATTGTTGGTGATGTTGCTGGTATTTGTTTTTTCTTTGTTTGTATTTCTTTCTCTGGCACTTTCACTGATTTTATTCATTTCTTTTTATGGATGATTTGTTGCTATTTTTTCTATGTTTTTGTTGAATGTTTGATTTTTGCTTATCTTTTTGATTGATACGTATAAAAATTCCATGTTTCTATTTGTGTCTTTATTCATAGTTTCCAGTCACTGTTGTTCTGAGGTTTTTTTGTTTGTGTTTGTCTCATCATTAGCTTGGAGTATTTTTATTGCTTGTTCTTGCTTTTGCATTATTTCATGTTGGTTTGTATTAATTTGGCTTTGTGTGATCAGGATTATATTACAGTTTATCACCAGATGTCCATGGTTTCCACATGAAAAGCATTATGGCTTTAGTTCTCTTTGTAGAGTGAGAGTATTGCATTCTGGTTGATAATTTGTGTTGGAGATGTTTTCTGGGTTTATACTATCACTTAATTTTATTTTAAATTCAAAGCTATTACTGTATACTGGCATGGGTGTGTCTTTTATGTATATTCGTTTTAAATATATTGCTTTACCAAATGGCTGTATCATATTCTGAAAATCCTGCATGCTATACCCAAAGTACGTGTTCTTAATAATGCCCGTGACATAATTTTGTAAGTTCCTGACTACCATTATCAAGGCGTAATTTCCTAGCATTTTGATCTGTGCTTGGAATCTGGCTCTTTAATATTCTTCAAAGAATTCTATCACTAGATACTGAAAGTTAGGGTGATCTGCAATGCTTAATATGAGTTAGGGTGATCTCCAATGCTTAATACTGTGTCCCATATTCCATTTGTTATTATTGCCTCATATAGTAATTCTCTAGGGAATTTATATAGCTTCAGGTTTTTGTCAATTGTCGATATTACGATTGATTTTTCCAAGAAAAATTTTTTAAAAGGTGTTAAACAATTTTTTGAGAATTGTATTGTTAAAGTTAGTATTAATCATTTGCAATTTTTGTTGAGTCCAAATTATTGATGGGGGTTCTAGGTCATTCTCATTTCTAAGGCTACATGCATCAATATCTTTTTGGTTTGCTCTTCTGAATCTAGTTGTCTGTGCTAGGTTTGAATCATTTTTTGGGTTGTTGGGTGGTTCATTCTATTTTGAAGCATTTGCATAGGTATTGGCAGGATTGTTTATCTTTGCTTTATCGTGTTATTTTGGTGCAATTTAGCTCATCGCTTTTTTGCGTTGATGCCAAGTTTTTTCTCTCTGGTGTCAAGAATTTCTTCTTTTAAATCAAAATATATAAAATGCGCTAACACGCACACAAAGCTAAAAACAAATAAAGAAAAGTATACATTATTTTTATTTTAATATATATATTTAATCAAATAGCTAAGCGCTTTCAATGGTCAAAGCCCTCATATTCATAGCCGTTTTGCAAAAATATAAGAAATTGATTAGGAGCGATGTAAATTTATGCAAATGAAATGATTACGCATTCCATTTCTTGGATATTTTGTAGCAAGAGTCTTTTCTATTTATGGCATCGCCATCTTTAGAGATAAAGTAAGCCTCTTTATCTTCCTTTTAAGATCGTGTCGCTCTCTGCAAACCACTGCTGGATTTCCAGGTTGGCAATCATGACCAGCTGAAGTGCGGTGCTGTGCAAAAACTAAACTATAAGCAGTGTCCACTAGTGCTTTATTGTAGGAGTAAGTATGTTGTGATAGCCTAGTGGACAGAGAGGCCCTGGTCTCACCATAATATGATGATTTACAATATTTTTCAGGGTAGGCAATATTATAGACCACCTGAGGTGTCATTGAGGGTGGTAAGCTGTCCTTGGTGTTATTGATTAGTTTGTTGGAGTTAGGAGGTGTGTGAAAACATAAATGGTATTTATTATTGAATATATTATAAAAACATTTATGCACATTAGGCAGATAAGGGAGTAGAAGTCTTTACTAGACTATGTTAGGGGCCTGATTATTTATTTTAGGAAAAAAACTGTTTTATTTTCCTGTCGATTAAATTCAAATCAAAACCAACTTTTATTAGGTCATCCCTGTATGATGCTGAATTAGCTTTTTTATCTGCCTCAAATTTACACAGGTGCATATTTCTATACAAAAACGAGGTTAAGCCAGAGAGTTTGTGGTTAGTTAGTGAATTGGAGAGTGGGTGGAAATGTCCTCTAACATCAAGGGGTTTGATGAGCATCTTATAATTAAGATGTGTGTGTTCTCGCTGAATGTGTAGGTCTAGGTATTTAATTTGTTTATGGCCATTTTCATTCTCTATGTTAAACGTAAGCCCTGTGGTGTTTTGAAGTTCAGTTTTAATTTGTAGAATAATCGGAGTGGGAGTGGCTATGAAGAGATCATCAACATATGTAGTGTAGATGGATAGCAAGTTAGATTCTTGGTATTTTGGAATTATTTGTTTTTCGAAGTAATTTAATACTATATTTGAGATGATGCCGTTCATCGGCCAACCATCTTTCATATACTTTTCTTTATTTGTTTTTAGCTTTGTGTGCGTGTGCGTGTTAGCGCATTTTATATATTTTGATTTATAACAATTAACCACAAAGTGTAAACTATTTGCTTATTTTAATTTCTTCTTTTGTAAATCAAGTTATTTATTTTATATTATGAAAGAAATTTCACTTTTCTTATTTGTGATTGTTATCCCCTTCCTCTTGCTGTCAGTTACTTTTATTATAAAGCTGGTATCCTTTTTTGATATTTTTTTATTGTTTGCAGTCAGAGCTATATATGATGTCTTGTTTCCGTTGACGTAGTAGGACCACATGTATTATTATTATCATTATTATTATTATCACTATCATCATTATCATCATCATCATCATTATTATTATTAAAGTTAACAGCAGTAGTCTTTATTTAAAAAAGACGTTGACTTAGATGATTTTGAGTTAGTCACACATAAAAAAAGAAATGTAAAATCTAATGTGTTTAACAAAAATGCTATAATATAAAATCTTACTGACACACAACAATTAAAAGCTATTCCTGTTAAACAAAAATATAAAAGATTCTTTTTGATTAGACGAAATCCAGAAGTTACATCAAAAGATGTGTTTTCTTATATAACAGAAAAGCTAGATACAACTGTGGTATGTCATAAGTTTATATCTGCAAATAAATTTTATTCCCCATTTTATATTTCTGTGAAAGAAAATGACATGAATGAAATAATTCATTCAAATTTTTGGGTGTGAGGCATTTATATATATCCATTTTATGGAAAATTAAATAAAGATTTAATTATTAATGAACAAATAAAGGATCAGTAGTTGAGGATAATATTAGTAATGCATAATGGCTTATTGCATTTATAAAAATTCTTCACGTAACAATGGTAATAAGAAGTTAATTAATAAAAGTAGCATTTTCTGTTATTATATGCAAAATGTTAGAGGGCTAATAAATTGAATAATAATAATAATAATAATAATAATAATAATAATTATTATTATTATTATTATTATTATTGTTATTACTACTACTACTACTACTATTATTATTATTATTATTATTATTATTACTACTATTACTATTATTATTATTATAATTCTGTATGCTGTCATGTTGTTAGTGGCAAATGTCATTCATCATGCTTGGCTCTAGGTTCTCAGTAGTCTGATCAACAGTATGATCCATGTTTCTGAAGTCATCTTTGTGGTTGAATTCTTGTGTTTTAGCTTTCTTTGGTTGGTGGTTTTTCTTTGGTGGGTATTTTTTATTCTGAAAAAAACTGCAAGGGCTTCCTTATCCAACTGGCTAGTTTTTTTTGGCCTTGGACAATATGCATGAAACATATATTATGGGTAGCTCTTCTGACTGAGCTGGGTGACTTAGTACTGCCCCGACTCCAAATTCAGATGCGTCAGTGCCAACGTAATTTCCAGATCACTGTTATAATGTAATAATAATTTCTCTGAAGTCAGCAGTGCTTTAATGTAAATAAATGCTATTTCTTCATGTTGATCACATTTCCATTTCTGGTTTTTCTGCAGCAGATTGTATAAATGAGTGGCCACATGGGTTTTTCTTTTTAAAAAGATTTCAAAAAAATTCACCAAGACCAGGAAATCTTGTAGTTGCTTCACATTTGTGGGTCTTAGTGCTTCTGCTACTGATTTAGCCTTTTCGGGGGAAGGGGATGTGCCACTTCTTGATATAATGTGGTCTAACAATTTAATTTTTTTAATTTTCTAAATACAGTTTTGAGTATTCACCTTTGTGCCAAATTCATTTAGCCATTCACATATCTTATCTACTTGGATTCTAAGTTCTTTGTCTGTGGTCACTGTTACAAGGATATTGTCAAAATATGGTATGACACCATCCAATCCATTGAGGAGGGTTTTGATTTTCGACTGAAATATGTTAGAGGCCAACATTATTCAAAATAGTAGTCTTTTACATTTGTATAGCCCGACATGGGTAGTAATTGTCAGTATCCTAGATGCTTCCTCAGTAACTGGTATTTGATGGAATGCAGTGTTAATGTCTAACTTCACAAAGAAATTATATTTTTAGAATAAAGCGATCACTTCTATAGTGTTTAGTACAGGGTGTGTGTTCTTGTTTAATGCTTTATTTACCATTAGACTACTGGGATGGCCCAATCTGTCTTTTCAGTGGGTTCCAACAGCCCTTTCTTGATGAGGTCATCGATTTCATTTTTCTACTTTTACCTTCTGTGAAAATGGTACCTTTCTAAGTTTGCAAATTTTGGGTACCACTGATGTGCTCATTTGTAATAATACCAGCATGTTTTAATAATTCCCAGCTCCCCATTAAATAAATATGGAAATTTATTTTTCTTTTTTTTTTCAACTTGACCTTTTGTACCAATGTCAATCTAATCCCTAAATTGTTAAACCACTCATGGCTGATTAATGGGTTATCAGGGTATGTACTATACATAGTGGTAAATTGACAATTTTACCCTCAACTCTGTTTACTGGAGCTTTAACCACATTCTTTATTTTAATAGTGTTACCATTTATGTCTAACACTTTTATGTGTTTTTACTATATCAGGTTTTTGCTTACATTTTGCTATAACAATCCACCAATCACATAGTGAAATCAGTGTTATACCATTCCCATTGTCCACTTCCATGTCTATAGGGTGATCATATATTTTAACTTAATTATTTTATCATTATAATTGGTCACTGTATTATTGATCACTGTAAACTGTTTTTCTTTTTCCAGTAATTTAGGGTTAGGACTGTTTCTTGTGTGAAGGGTCTCATTTTTTTCTTTCCAACACATGTTTTGTCTATGCCCCTTCTTACTACAATTAGTGGCTTTATGTCTTTTTTTCCACAACAAAAACAGATAACAGGGTTTCTACTATTAGTGATATCTTCCTTGTTATTGCTGTTTCTTTCATTATTTTCTGTGGATTTCTTTTCCACTGTTTTGAAAGTTTTGTAAACATTAATCTGCTTATTTTCCCCATTATAGAATTTTCTGTATTTATGGACTGTTCCAAAATGAGCTCATAGGCTTTGCTACATTTTATTGCCTCTGTATAATCAAGATTCATTACTGACAGTAGATGTTAACCTAAGATGTCTCTGTTTATGCCTGTCAGGAACTGTTCAAGGAGAGCCTTGTCTAGGTAAGAATCATACATGCAGTTTTTAGCTAACACTCACAGTGCACAATCAAAATCCTTGATCATTTCATTTATAGCTTATAGACAGTGACAGAGCTGTATTCTAGCAATGTGACATAATTGCTCTTTGAAGTCATTGTATGAGCACTGCTCAGGGTTAAAGGCACTACTAACTGATTTGTGATTTCTATAATCACTTTACCTATGAAACATAATATGGTGGCTATTTTGTACTTATCATCTTTGACTTTATTAATGAAGAGATATTTTTCTATATGTTTGACATACAATGGACAACTGCTCATCTTGTTTATGTTGAATTCGCCAATGGCCATATTCAATTTATCCATTATACCGAGACCACTGTACTTAATAAACTTCTGCTTTGAGTAAATGGCAAATAACAGCAATTTTAATGTATGCCACTCTATCTTTAATTAGGTTTGTACTCTTGCCTGTGCCAAATGTTATGTCCACCAGTTATAATACCCACTGATGGACAATCTATGCAGGGAGCTAACCTTAACCTGCCTATATAGGTACACAATATTTATAAGCTAATAAGACTAATGCCAATAGAATTAGTAAGTGCAATTTTAATTACACTACATATGCAAAAAGAAGTATTAATTATACATTAAATATAATCACACAAATACATTAATATAATTATACAAGCTTGAAGGCATATAAAAACTATAATAAAGATCAGGGTGACCTGCTTTACAGTCCCTATGCTGATGCTTGGATGTTTGGATGCCAGCGGTCCACTCTGAAGATACTGTGCTACATCAAGCAATATTCAGCACCTATTAAAAGTCCATCTGCAGTGGTAGAGCTTCAAGTTGCTAGTGTCCTAAATTCTTTACACTACACTCAATTTCCTTTATACTGATTCCCTGGATTTGGTTGGTCACATTTTGTCCATCCCTGTCGGATCAATCATTCCCAGTTCACATGCAGTAGAAGATTTAGACAAGTCTTAGTTTGATTAATTATCTTTGCAGCCCGAATACTTTTTAATTTACACACCTTGTTTATCTGCAAAGTTCCTTGTCAACTAAACTTTTCATCTAAAGGGATTTGCTTTCTTACTGTTTCAAAAATAACACAACTATTAAAGTTCGCTTTTCTATTTATTTAATATTTAATTAACGAAGTATTTTTTATTCTTGACGTATATATATTTATATATTTATGTATTTATGTGCAATAAATTATACACGTACATACGTTTAAATATTAAATTCACATTTACAACATTTATTATTATTACTTTGCTTGTATGTGTATTTTAATTATATACATACATAACACCCAGTAAACAATTTTATATCAATAGTCACTTCATTATTGTAAAGAAAATAATCTCCAACAATCTATCAAAAATTAAATCACTTTTGTTCAAATATTTTTTATACTTTATTTTTAATAACTTTTTACTTATAGAAATTTTGTGCATTATTTAATACTAATATTTTTTGCACAGAACAAAAATGTCAAAAATATTTATAATTTAAATTTTTAAATGCATTTTCGGTAATAAGCAGCCTCTTTAATTAGCAAATGTTAGAAAAAATAACATGTTAGAATGTTGAATGTCTATTTTTGCTTTTTGAAGAGGGTACTTAGCTGTAAAAGTGCTTTTAAGAATTTAAGTAATAAGTATTTTTGAAATTTTTATTCTATGCAAAAAAATATTTATATTAATGCAGAAAATAATTAATTTATTTAGGAGTTTAATTTATATCACAGAAATTATAAAAAAAAAAGTCTAAAATTTAATTTTGATGGGTGTTATGTAAATTCATCCACTTCCACAAACAAGTTTTTTTAAATATCTAGGATTTTTTTTCAAGTTCTTTGATTTTTTCATTCTAATTTAATATGTATTAAATTAGTTTTATTTCAATTAGTCATGAAAATATAGGTTACTATGATTGAAAAGAGCCTTAGACATGGGGGGGTTTCTCTATTATTTCATCTACATTTTTTATGTTTTACCAAATCTGTCGTAGAAAATGAATCTTCACTCAATCCACTTCTTTTGAACATTACCAAGGATTTGTTTTCAATTCATGAGAATTCATTGGTAAATATAAACAAAAAAGAAAAACCAAATACCTATTTACTCAGATTGTAGAGAAGAAATTATTATTTTACAAAACAAAATAAGATAGATTTTTTTTTTATTCTAACCTTAAAAAATAAAGAGTTCATAGTAACAAATGAACCATAATATTTTTTTCTATTTTAGCACACAGTATATCCTAAAACTGAGACAGGAGATTTAAAATCACAGTTGTCTGTAACAATTACTCTTAATAATTATATATATATATATATATATATATATATATATATATATTAATTATATATATATACATATATATATATATATATATATATATATATAAAACAACAGGAGCATATTATGATATATTGGTTAATGCATTTGCCTTCATATCTATGGTTTAGGTTTGAAAGTGAATAAAACTTAGACATTTTTAAGACTTTCCAAGTGAGATAAATAATTTTTTCCAAATATCCTGCATAGACATCCAATTATTGATAGTAACTTGGTATACTTATAATCTAAACCCTTACTACATGGCATTAAACTACCCAACTGAGTATTGTCTTTTTTTACATTACTTCTTTGTTGAGAGATGCAAGAAAATCTTTTGCCTGTAGCAGGATATTAGAGATTGTTTTATTTTATTGCCAATATCATATAAATTTTCCTACATATATTAGAAAACTCTGGCAGATAAATAAAATAATCGATATTTTATTAAAGATATTTTTAATGCATCAATATCAACAGTAATAAAACAATTATTATCTCCTGTCATTCCTTACAAGTCATAAACATATATCTGGAATTTATTTAACAAAAATTCAAAATATATTATCAGTAATGATAAATATGTTATTAGCAAAATTTGCCTTGGGTTGTTTAATGGAATAATGGAGTAGCAGATTCGAAAGCTAAAAGCTCATGAATTTAGCCTAACTTTGCTTTTTTCAATGTCCAAACATTTCATAATTTTCTAAGCAACAAGACACTTGATTACTTATTTTTGGTATTTATTTATGCAAATTGAATATATTTACACAAAATGTCATTCTTCTATTAAAGTCTAGTTGTGCTTTTGTATAGGAGAAACTGGCATAAATGATTTATATATTTTCACCTCTAATTTTAAATATAATGCAAATCATAATAACAAAACAACTACATTTCAAAACATATTAATTATATATAATAAAATATTAATTGTACCTTAGTATGTCTAAATATCCTAGTGCCTCACTGAGAAGAGTCATCAGCTCGAAAATGGTTTGGGGATAGTGATAATTCTAGATAAAGATTTTAAATGCTTTCTCTTCCAGCATTTATTAGAAAAGCTTGTTTAGAGCTATTAGTAACTTTTGCAGTACAAGTTTAATAAGTTAAATCACTTGATATATGACTTGATTTTCTTACTATATTTATATATGTATGTATTAATATTTACTAAATTATTGCATTTTTTTTTCTTTAATATATTTTTTAAATTGATTTTTTATGTCTCTATAATGTTATAGTAAATAAATAATCATAACTTCTAAATATCTGTAAAGAATTGTATCATTCTATCTTTTTATTGGTTTTTGACTGCTACATAATTCAGTGGGAAGTAGTTACTTCCTTCCTATAATGTTTTAAGTTTTTTAATTCATTAGGTAAATTATTGCATAATTTAGGAAGATAAGTGATCTCTTATCCTAATTTTGTATTTATTGCACTATTGTTCAATTATCTAAGAATTCGTTTTTTTAAAACTGATTTTAAATGGTTTTATATGAGATTTTTTAAAAGTATTAATAAAACAGTTTCCTTCTATAATTATATGTCCAAGAAGTTCATTAAAATATAATTTTGTAGCCAATTTTTCTTTTTTATATATAATTTTCTTCTATCAGATTTTTTTTTGTAATAATGTTAGTCTAATAAATTCCATATCTCAATAAAATTTTTCACAAGATTGGTATATAACAATAAGAATATTTAAAGAAAAAATATATAATTTTGTAAAATACTGCTTTAAAAATATATAAATTTATTTATTAGAATGTTAGTATGAAGTTTCCAAGATATTTTTCCATCTATTATCATACCAAGATATCTAATATATTTTACTTGTTATACTTTTATACATTTATTATCATTACATATTGTATTGTTATTACATACACAATCATGTGAATGTAAGTATATATATGTATCAATACTTTATATTTCTTGTGAGGAGAATATATTAACATTTCTGGATTTTCATAAATTCCTTTGTAATGACACCAAATGACAAATTTATTCAAGCTCTCTTGACCCTTTTTAATCACAATATCAATATTGTTATTTGCATTCATGATAACAGAATCATCTGCATATTGATGTATTGATCCTTCAATATTAATATTTTCTAAGTTACTTACAAATATAAAAAATAATAATGCACTAAGTATACAATTTTGAGAAATCTCATACTTTATAATTTGGATATTTTAAATAGTTTTATAATCTGAACAATTTCCCTCTAATTCCACAATTTTCTAAACTGTGATTCAATTGTTTATGTTCATTTTTATAAAAATTCACTAAATATCACATGGCCACCATTATTTATGCTCACACAAGCTGTTTAAACAGAGACTAAACTTTCCATATAATAGCACCACTCAGTGCAAGCCATATTAATATTGCAAGAACATTTTTGCATAAATGCATTAGAACCTAAGATCTAGGTACAGTACTCTCAAATCCAAGGCTCCTCACTGATGAAAGGCACAAGCTAGAAACTAGTCTGGAGATATTGGATGAGTAGACACTAGATAAGAATGCAAAAACCTTCTTGCATCCATTGATTACTCTGGATTACATTGAGTGGTGCTAAAGTCTCTGTTATATCAAATTCTTTATAAAAATTTAAAAATATATATATTCAAATATTTTTATCATTTAATGCATTATTAATTTTATCTGCAAAATTCTCCAATAACATATTGGTATTTCTTCCTTTTATGAATTCATATTGGTTTTTATTTAAAAAGTTATTTTTATTCAAATTTTTTAAAAATAATTTTACGAATATAAATTTTTATTATGTTGGCAATTGAAAGAAGAGTAGATTTTTTATACCCAAATTTAAAAACTGAGCATACTATAGATGTTTTTAATATAAACTATGTAATTATAATATCTGATAGTATATCAGTATTATTTTTGGTGTGTCATTCTTATTTTAGCTATATCTGGACTTATATTAAGACTACATTCTTTTATTATTTCATATAATTTCTCTTCATTTAAATTTGGTATAAATATTGAATGAGGTTGACTATTACATTTTGGAAGTATTAGACCTTACAAAATATTTTTAGTTTATTATTTCTTTCTAAAAATATAGACTTTAATGTATTTTCTGTAAAAAATTATCATTTATATTAAAATGTTTTTTAAATCTTCATTATTTATAGAAGTGAATTTTCTTAACAATATTTCATTTATTTTTCCCCATGTTTTTGTTTATATTACTTTTATTTTAATTACTTTTTTTTTGTTTTAATAAAAGTGGATAGAAACCAGTCCCTACCTTGGTAAGAGTAATATAATGAAAATTACACTACATAAATATTATTCATTAAATGGATAATCTCTAGTCTATCTGAATAATTAATAAAAATTATTAATATACTTTCATTAAGTGATTTGTGTCAAAGTTGTGAGGGCATTAGTTTGATACCTATCAATTAAACTATATTAATTGACTGCCTGTATATATTGAACAATGATAAAGATATGTGTAAAAGATTGTAATCTGGACCAATGCTGGTTTAGCATGAAATGTGCATCTTGGGGATTATACATCTTTGGTCAAATTTTTGTGATTATACCTCTTCACAAGATGTTAACATAGGTAGAAAACAGTTACTATCTTGCATAAGAATGATGAAATGAAAATTATATTACAGAAATATTATTCATTAAATGGATTATTTCTAGTCTAATGAATGATTAATAAAAATTATTAATCATTTTCTGTTCTTATCATAGAATTAATAACAAGATATTTTAAAAAAACTTAACTACATACAAAGTATATAAGCACAGACTTTCACATCACCCACCACTAACCACTCTATCTCATATCACTGATGCACCCAAACACATATATGTCGAAAAGATAAATAATTACCAATATATATATATATATATATTATATATATATATATATTCATTCATACAGGTATATAATAAACTTGTATTTCAGTTATTAACTACATACAGTAACTTTTAATAATGGAAGATAAAAATAGATTTGCTCTAATATTATTGTCAAAATATGTGATGGTATTGCATTAAAGTCAGAAAAAATGCTGAACAAATTATACTAATAAATAAAGAATTGCTATTCAGTGGATTACAGATTCAAATAAGTTGATTTATATTTTGCACTAATGGAAACAGTTTTAATAGAGTGTGCAAACTGTCCTGTAATATTGCCTTGCGGTACATGCAAATAAAATTATGCCAAAAAATTATTGATCACAAATTAAAATCTTGCATTGAATAAGAACTGCTAAATATACAAAGTAATTTCAAAAAAGATCAGTAACCTTAAAGGTATCATTACTGATAAATATTGAATAATTAAGAGGCTACAAATATCATAGGCAAAAACAATATGTTCTTTGCTGATTACATCAAGATCTTTGATTGGTATGATACTGTTAAATTATGAAATGTTTTCTAAAAATGATAATATCAAAAAAAATTTCTTACAAAGAATTTCTATATAGGAATTAAACACTGTAATTAAAATAAGTTATAATGAGATAATTTATGTTTATATTGTTTGAGGGAGTTAATCAGAGTTGTGTAATTCCACTTACTTATATGCATACTGAATACATAATAAAAAAACTTATTGAAAAAATACTTGTATAAATTTGGAATTATTAGAGAAAACATTAATAAACTTCTATACATTGATGACCCTAAACTAATAACTGTAGCTGAAAAAAAAACTAAAAACACAGTTCAGAAGAGTTAAAGAATAAATAAAAATATGGAATTATATTTAAATGTAAAGAGAACAAAGAAACATTAAAATTTATGATAAATATATGAAAGTAGTAAATTTTGCCTTCTTAGATCATTCACCAAATTTAAAAAATTCTGCTGAATTGAATTTAAAATCCCAAAAAGAATCTGTAGAATCTGTAGATACATAAGGACATATCATTAAAAAAACAATTATTTGAAATATATTTAATATTTTTTCTTGATTCTATATAAATGTAAAAGATATTAATATTCTTGAATTGTGATATTTTCAAAAACCTTTGAAAATTTATGAATAATAAAAAATGTAAACAAACATATTTAAAAACAGATTGGTCATAAACTATCATTCAAAACAAAATTGAAATTGTGCTATAAAAATGATTTAAGTTATTGGGAAAATATACAAGACAAACATTGAAAATAAAAAAATGAAAATGATATCCAATGAAATCATCACAGTAATAAATATGCTATTTTAAACAACCAAACAGAAGACAGCTCAATTTAGAAAATGCTATTCATATGATTTCCACAGTTAAATAATTAAATATAATTATTTATTTCACTTTTTTACTTCAATTTTTCTAGTCAGTATAATTCTGTTAAATATTAATTTATTAAAATTTATTTTCAAATCTATTTTTAAATAGGTTAATATACATCATTCATGATTGGATCTATATGTCTTCAATTTGATTATTATTGGGGAAAAAATGAATCAAATCTTCACAAGTCATAAGTTTTATCAAAAGGCAAAACAATTTATCAGTTATTAGGATTTTAAAGACATGCATTGCATAACAAACACAACCATGTGTACAGAATACTATTTTTTTATTGTCATACCCAATGTAATATAAATAATTTTACATTTTTGTGAACTTTCGATTCATCATTGTTCAAAAAACCAGAGAAAATAAATGATAGATATGTAAAAACGAGAGAATTTAGGTTTATTAAAAATTATAGATAAGAAGCAATTTAACACTTATATCACTAACATATAATTAATGTAACCATAATTTAACGGATATATTATAGATATTACACATTAATTATTAACAAAAAGTGTGTAAATAAGTATATATATAACTTTAATATAATAATTATATGTGTTTAAAAAATAGAAATTATTATCTTATGATCATTAGTTTCTTTTTTAAAGAAATAATCTTATTTAATCTTTAATTTATTATAAACTAATAAGTTGACATACATTTGTTTATGACAAATTTTTATCCTCAATTATCTCTGAAAATGTTAAGACTGTTACAAACAAAACAAAAAGCTCTCTTTTTAAAAGTTTAATCCTTTCGAAAGTTAAAAAAAAAAGAAAAGAAACTGTATCTGAATTTTAAGAATTAAAAGAGATTATTTTTTAATAAAATAAAAAGGTTGATTCAAATTAATAATAATAATAAAAACTATCAATGCAAAAATATATTGCATCAGGACTATAATTTGGCAGTGATAGATGCCAAAACTCACACACGCGCGCCTGCTCACACACAAACGACAGTTTGAAAATAGAAGCATATTTTTATATGTGGACAAAATCAAAAATTTTTATGCATAGTTAACCAAGTTACAAAATTCCTTCCTCCAAAATCTTTTATACCATCGATTCCTATTTATTCTCTTTCCCCTCATTATCATCTTTCAATCTACAAATATTGTTTTATTCTTCCAGCAATAACACATTCTTTTTTTTTCTTCTATCCTATTTTAATAAAAAACTATTTCACTAGTTCTAATATCATTCTATTCTTATTCTTCTCAATAAAGCTTCTAATTAGAAAATCTCTTTTCATTTTTATTTTTATTTTCATATTTTTTTTATTCTCATCCTTTTTCAGTATCCTACACTTCAATAATAAATGTTCAATATGCTTTCTCCTATCTTCACATAAATTTCATCTACAATATCCAAAGCTCTTGTCAAATAACAATAAGCTCCTCTAGTATTACCATCATTTTTTATAATTTATATGTTTTATTTTTATATAATTCCAAACAATTATTTATTCATATTACATATCTTTATTTTCCCCATTTCTAACTTCTTATAATTGTGGCCTATAGCATGCATATACTCTATATGTTTATCTAATTTTATATGTAGAAATATAGAAATACTTATTAACTTTATATAAACACTGGTATATAATAAGCCTGTGTGTTTCAGTTATTTCATAATAGAGATGTCTGCCCATCCCTTCTATATGTATAAATGGATTATGTCCTGTGCATGAGGGGTCAGATTGACCTTAGGTCAACATGGGTGTGACAAGAATCTCAGCCTCAGGGTGGCTTTTGAGCATTCCATCATCAGATTTTCAATTGGATGGACGGTTGAAGAGTTGGAGTGTGGAGTAGATTGAAGCCTGTCCATTAAAGTATAAGGTTTGGCTATCTTGATATATATCTCAACACTTATAGCATATATGTGTAGAGATGGTAATCTGGACCAACTGATGATTGCTGGTTTAGCATGAAATACGTATATTGGTGATTATTTATCTTTTCAACATATGTGTTCAAGGGTATCAGGGTTATGAGATAGTGTGGAGAGTGGTGGGTCGTGTTAAAATCTGTGCTCATATACCCTATATATTACATATATAAACACAGGTATATAATAAGCCTGTGTGTTTCAGTTAACTTTATGTAATGTAAATTCATTCTAACAACCCTGTTTGTTGTCCTCTTCTTATAATCCAGTTGAATACTAGTTTAACTAATATATTTTGATTCATATATTACAGCTTCTCAAACATTTTAAATTTGCTTTTAGTTTTTTTCATGAATATAAAAAAGAGTATTGTAATTCCCTCTGAACTCTAAACAAAATAATATATATTAGTTAATATATATACCAATTTTTTTAACAGTAAATTATGTCAAATTAATGCATTCTGGGTCAGTTTTATGAGAATCCCCTTCAACAGCCACAAGTATCTTATTAAGAATAATCCTATATATCTTGTAATATCATAGTTTACAATATCACAATTTCACTTAAAGCTTTAGAGATTTTCATTGATGCAAGAGAGTAGCTTTGACTATCAAGGAAAAGAAGCAAAAATGAAACAAGAATTTAGATTATAATTATGGTTTATGGAAAGGAAAGTACTGAATATTTATTTTAAAGTGAAAATATTGAAAGAGGATCATGATAAATTTTTTGGAAAGTTCTAAAATATAAGGATGAAGAAAACAAAAATAATATATATAAAATTGCATCTTTATGACAAAATGGAGAAGATGAAAATAGAATATTAAAATTAATGCATCAGTTTTTTATTAAAATGGAAGAGAAAGAAAGGATATGTTTCATTGCTGGTAAAATGATTTGATGATTGTAAATTGTAAAGAGATATTAAGAGAGGAAGTTAACTAAATGGGTTTACAATGATATATAACAATTTTGGAAAGAAAAATTTTAAACTTAGATAACAGATCTTTGAATATATTATACTGGACACTAGATAACAGATCTTTGAATATATTATACTGGACACCCCCACATCACCAACCTAACCCGTGGTCAGATTCAAACCCAGTTGAACCAAAGAATTTAAACCAAGACCAAACTGAATTCAAACCCAACTCACAAGCTCAGATCAAATGAATGGATGGCATATGATTATGGCACACGACTATGTGCCAAGAAACTAGCTCAACAGATGATGATGATTTGAGACCCCTGAACTGACTCTACTAATAACTATGGATATTTATGAATCAATCAATATGTGTGTGTGTGGGTTGCCAATACAGACAGCAAGCATTAATATTAAAATAGTTATTAAATAATAAAGAAAGTTAAAAACCAAATGTGTTATATAAAATGTTTAATAAAAATAAATATTTTTGTTTAAATTGTTCATGATTAAGATTATATATATTACCTCTACTCTTTAAAAACGGAAGTTACAATTACAATAAGAATGGCAGTCATTATCATATGCCAATAACCAATACGCACTTATAGGAGGATTATATATATCTATGCCCCGACAAGTAAATAAAGGCAAATAAAGGTATTTGGCTTGGACATAAATTATGATTCTAATTTTAAAAGAAAAGAATGTGAGATTCATTTTCACACATCCATAAATCAACTCATGAAAAGCATGTTTAATATTTAGGGCATAACTTTAATATTTAACAAAGAACTTATTTAATTATAAATGAATATGAAATTGTTTGATTTTAATAAAAATCAATTCATTATGATTTATGAGTATGAGAGCAGTCTTTATTTGAACTGAGAAATAATGGTACTGATGATTTGCGAGCCCTAAGAACAAATATGAAATATGATGGCTTGTCAGTGATTTCAGAAAATAGAAGGGTGGCTTGTATTTGACAAGTCTTTTATGCCTTATGAAGGATTCATAGAACACAGGGAAAGCCAGGCCGGGTCATAGCCATAAACCTTTGGTGTTCTAAATATAATAATGAGCAAGGGAGAAAGTGGTTTCTTCCTAGGTAATTAAACTAACAATAATATCACGGAGGACAAGTCTTCGAAGCAGGAGATTGGAAAATGATGACTTAATAGTCATCGCATTTAAGTAATAAAACCCATTTTATATAAGGAATGGTCTATGTAATGACCTGATCATGTTAAATTAAAGTCAAACGTGCTTTAACAAAAAGTGATTAACGCAATTATAAAATCATGCTAATTATATCCTAAATATCATGACCTCCCTAAATATTAATATAAATTATAAAATTTAAAATTATTATATATCCCTAAATATTAATATAAATTATAAAAGTTTAATATTATTAATATGAATAAATAAATATTTGTGAATTCAATAAAATAGCCGAGAGCATAGATTAAAAAATGGGCTAAATATTATCAGCCATTGGTAAAAATAGCAAACATTTAATATATTTTTCAACTCGATAATTAATAGAACTGTCTTAAATTAGTTCTAGTGGGCCAGAATTACTATAAAACTTAACATTATATTATTTTCATGAGGTAAGTTAATAAAAGGGATTATTATCGAGTTGAAGCATTATTGGCATATAATAAAAATAAATGACAATAATTATTCAATAAATATATAATAAAGATAGTGAACTGAACCGCCATCATAAGAAAAGGGAAAGTTAACAAAATATTAAATTTAAAGACTAGAGATAGAAATGGAGAATTACTTATACAAATTAGGACATTATAATGAGAAGAGCTTTTACAGTAGTTAATTTAAAGGTGGTGTAAAGTAAAGTTTGGAAACTTACCAGAAAGTTATGGTTCATTAAAGAAATATGTTACCATTCATTCCATGGTAGGTTCCCTAGTTTATATGGCAGAGTCCGATTGGGTTGAAACGTAGGTGCGCATTTTAACTTATACAAATAGCATTTGTATTAATTTCTTTTAGGTTTTGGAAGCTCACGATTGGTGTGGAAAAATTTACTTTGTAGCGACATTGAAGATTTTCTGGGGGCTACAGGTCCAGCAATCAGATTCCTGAAATTAGCCATTCACCATGATGAAGACCCTATAAAGATTCGTAATTTAAACGGACGTAGCTTCTAGTAGCAAGTTCTCTAAAAAAATATGGCTTCAGCTTTCTTGAAATTTTTCTGGGCTATTTATACCTGCTCTCTAGTTTCCCACCCATTCTGACTCTTGATGCCTTCAGGATAAAGCTTCTTACATTATCAAAAGTTACAATTTTTGTTAATTGATTTCAGATACATTCCTTTGATAAGGCTTTCAAACTCATTAACTTTGAATTCATTTTTTAATTAGAAAATGACTTTGTAAACCTAAAAACGATTTTAATCAAGAACCATCCCTTCATTTTAAATTATTATTTTTTTGCTAATTAATAAAAATTTCCCCATTGTCTTTGGAAAAGGACGATCTGAAAGCTTATCAAAAGAATGTAGCTTTTAATCACTGAAATTTAAACAAACTGACAAAAGTAAAAATAAAACATTCCGATGCAATGAAACTTTATAATGAATATATATTTAACTATTCATAAATTCATACACACAATCCACACAGTTATAATATATATATATGTTTTCATGAATAAATTTATCATGAAATTATTTATAATATTGGTTAGTTTAAATATTAAAGTAGTTGGTTTTAACACATGTTTATATAATACTGTTTTAATTGAAACTAGCATGTATTGAACGTATAAAGCCCCATTGCATTCGAAAAATCATGGTTACTGTTGGGTTTGAAGTAGGCTACAGTTGAGATATCATGAAGCTAGGATCGAACTTAGATCTGACCACTTCATTTTTTTCCACTTCAAAAAAAAAACAATGAATAAAAATCTCTTTACTTATATTTGATACATTTTTATAAATTTATTTAATTGATTGGTAGACTCTGGGAGAACAGCATGAGCATGAACACTATCATCTGTACAAAGCACAAATTATGGATTATTAGATGCACAAATTATGGATTATTAGATTTAATATTACTAGCTTATACTGTGCAGTAAGTCTGTTAATCGGGTCTTATTATCTCTACAGTTGTGTCAGCCTGACACCTGTATAACAGTCCCTACACTTAATATTTGGCCTATCATTTATCTGGGTCAGGTGGCACATATAGTTTCAACTGTTGGGCATTGTAAACCCCCTGAAGTCCCTTCCCTTTAGCAAAAATGTATTGTCATGGCAGTCCTTTATTATTTCATATGGCCCGCTATATAAAGGGAAGAATTTTTTGAATTCTTTCTTGGGTGCATTACTTGTTCTTGGTGATCTTAGCCAAACTTGATCCCCGATTTTAAAATAATGATGTTGCACCCTACCTCTTTTTATTTGACTCTGGGCCATCCATGCTAGCTGCTTTCTGGCCACATCTTGGTTGATTATTGGATTGACACTTAATCTTTTGGCAATAGTAAGGGAAAGATAGCTGGACATGACTGCCCATAGTGAAGACATGTAGGTGCGAACCCATGGGCTCATTCATTGTATTATTTGCAAAACCCATGGACTAATCCATTACATATTGAATTTTATCCACCCACTTCCAATGATCTATAGATAGGCACATGTGAAAGAGTAGAATAATTTCTCTCATAACTCTTTCACATGGGTTGGACTTCGGGTTTCTAATTGATGTCAGATGATGATTGACATTCTGTTTTTTCATCCAATTTTTCCCCTTCTTTGAGGTGAATGCTGAGCCATGATCTGATAATATTGTCTCAGGCTTATCCACTCCAGAAAATTTCTTATCCTGAAGAGACCAGATGGCATTTCTTGAATTAGTAGTTCGAACTGGGTAAATTTGAACGTACTTAGAAAAAATATCATAAGTAATGAACAAGTATTGAAAGGTCCTAAACTTGGGTAGAGGCCCATAGTGGTCTATTGTGAGAATTTTATTTGGTCTCTCGGCCATCACAGGTTTCATACTTCCTACATAAGATTTATTTGGGAACTTAGTGGAGGCACAGGTATCACATTGTCTAATAATGGTGAGAATCTGGTTGTACATTTCTGTCCAGTAGAACTGGCAATGCACTGCCTCTTCTGTCTTTCTTGGACCATAGTACCTGATGATTTTTTTGGTATGTCTAAGTATGGGTAACCTTAGTCTATCTGGGACCATAGTTTTCCATGGGGCACTGTAATCTTTTATCATGGTCTGTAAGATACCCTCCTTTACATGAAAGTGAGTGTATCTGCTTTGTAGGTTCTGCTCCTTGTTCTGGGTCTTTGATAACTCCAGAATGATGTGACAATATTGTAGGTCCTGCCAGTATGCTAGGTTCCTTAGCTCAGCCTTGACGGGACTCAACATCATGATCATAATTTTTAGGGTTTGGTCATTTATTTTTAGGTTTTGTATGCTCATTGGTACTGGATGGTGATTTAAAATGTTGGCCACAACATTGTCTGGTCCTGGGCAATATTGTATCTTATACCGAAATTGTTGGAGGATAAAGCTCCATCTAATGAGTTGGTTATTGGTGAGGAAACTCTTGTTGAGAAATTCCAGACATCGGTGGTCTGTTACAATGACTACTTCCGATCCTAGAAGGAATTGCCGAAATTTCTGATATGCCCATACAATGGTGACAGTTTCTTGCTCAGTGGTGGTATAATGTGTTTCTGCACCCTTTAAAGCATGACTACAAAAATTTATAACTTGATGTTCACCGGAATCACTTTTTTGAAACAAGACAGCTCCCAGACCTTGCTTGCTACTGTCAGTTTGAATGTAAAAGGTACGGCTAAAGTCAGGGTGGTGCAGTACCCTATAAAGTTTTTTTTTTTTTTATTTTTTTTTGTTTGGGGGGGGGTCCATTCCTACTTCCGGTTTTTTTATTAGGTCCATAAGATTCCTAGTTTCCTGGCAAAGTTAGGATAGAACTTGCCCAAGAAATGAAGAGATCTGTTTTTTCAAGTAGTTGGGGTTGGGAATTTCTCTATGGCTGCAACTTTGTCCAGATGTACCTTAATGGCATGTTTGTTAATGACATGACCAAGGAAAGTTATTTTACCAATAGCAAAGTGGCTTTTTTCCAAGTTCACTGTGATGTTCTTCATTTTGCATTCACTCAGGAATCTTTCCAAATGTTGTAAATGTTCCTTCATATCTTCTGAAACGATTACTATGTCATCAACATAACATACCATATGTTTTTGCATTTTTTCTGAAAGGTTCTGCCCCAAACAGTGCATAAGGCCCACCCCACTATTAATAAGTCCAAAAGGAACTCTTTTAAAAATGTGTGTATCCACCATACTGAAACGCAGTGTATTTCCGGTCCCTCGGATCTAGATTCAATTGCCAGTAACTGGCGGTTAAATCCAACATTGAAAATACCGTCTTTCCAGCCAATTGTACAAGTACTTTTTGGATGGGAGGAGGAACATCTCTTTCCAGTACAGTGATGCTGTTTAACCTACAGGCGTCCAAGCATATTCACAAGTTTCCATTTTTCTTTTTGACAACAATCAATGGGTTGTTATATGGAGAAGGGCTGCATTTGACAATATTTCAGTCAATCATTTGTTGTATCTGCACTTCTACTTCATCTTTATATTGAAATGAAATAGGGTACATTTTGGATTGGATGGGTTTTTTTTTTACTCTGATTGGGGGAGGTTACCCTATAATCTCTCCCTGCATCGGAGAGAAAACTAAGGCGTATTTCTCGAGGATTTTCCAAATTTTTTCAGTATCATCCAATTCAGTAATAATAGATTCTTGAACCTTTTTGTTGATCATTGATGGGTCAACTGGCTGGATCAGGTAACTTTCATGGTATTATCCTGGCGGAGTGACGTTTTAAACTTAACGGTTTCATTTTCAAATAAGCATTTCCCTTTAGGGTAGTCAATAATGCTGTGGTTTTGAATCAAAAAGTTGGAGCCCAACACTACATCATATATGAGCCCTGCCATAATAAGAAAGGTATGCCCTACTAACCTTTTGTTGACCTCAACCTGCAACCATACTTGATGGTTTTCACTTGATACCTTTTTCCCATTAGCTAAGGTCAGTTGTATCGGACAGGTTAAGAGTTGCATTATCTCACGTTTCCTTTTTAGGTTTTCAACTCATGCCATGGACACAATGGACACTTGATAGCCCGAATTAACCAAGGCTGATACTTTGCTATCCACATTTATTTTAATGATGGGACACAAGTGAGTTATCTGATGATCGTCATTATCTTTCTCAGAGATTAAGTTAGTCATTTGGTTAACGGTTGGGACTGGATGATCTTTTCTGTAACTCAAGCCTGGTGATCTAAAATATTTATCTAATGTTTCTAAGAAATCCATCATTTCATGGATAGTACCAATTTGATTACAAATCATAAGTTCTCAAACCTCTCATGGCATGTTGTGTCCTATCATATGAATAATTCGAGACTCTGGCAAGTTAAAACTGGATAACAAGTGAAACTTGGTTGCCTGTTGTAAAAAAAAACTGGGCACATGTGTTTCCATTACTTACTGGAAAATGCTCTTTGATAAAGTTACGTAACAAGCTTTCTTGCCTCTCTTTGCCCCAGAATGTTTTTAGCAGCTTGCAACAATATTCTTCAAATGTTTCCGGCTCTTCTCTAGTACACCCCACCATTCCTTGGCCACCGCTTTCAAATGGTGTTGAGAAATGGACATTTGTTGTATACTATCCAGAGTTTCTATCAAAAAAGCACCAGCTAAACTATCTATATGTTCATAAGGATCCTCCCAGCATTCACCATAAAAATCTATAATTTGGATCAAAGGGTATTGACAGTTTGATGAATTTTCCTGACTTTCCCATTCTGGTTTGTATAAAACAGAGATGTATTATTCTCTTGAAAATAATAGGTAACACAGATTATCATAAACTTATACTAGCATGGCATTATCACTATTAATATTAATACTTATATACTGATTTTTTAAAATACATTTAGTTAGGTTTCTGACTACTGGTCCCCATTTGTCCCTATTTTCATCAGCTGCTATATTTTATTTCACCAATCTATCTAATCTGCCTTTTCTAGTTCACCTACATTTGTCTTAATTGGCTCCTACTGATACTTGTTTGAATGAGACATATATTTTCTTAAAAACTATGAAATATAAGAAAAAATATTATTTACTTTCCCCTTGTTCTACTGTTCTCGTCAGTCTAAAAAAACCCATACAAGTGATTAGTAATATACAAATATTGATATATTTTAGCAAAGTAATATTAGTAATTCTCTGTTGGATATATTTGGTTTTTTATTTAGGCAACTCATTCACTACTGTACTGACAATCATATTTGCTGACAAATTTATTTATATGGGTGCCAGCCAGCAAAATGAGATCAATAGTATACATAAAATAACCCATTGACCACCCTAACTATATAACATGATTTAGAATAAAATGGTTTACTTGATAAATATTTATTATCTACTAAAAACTGACAACATGTTACTGACCTAAGTCTGAATATAGGAATTTAACTATTTCATTTCTAATAAGCATGAGACTATCACACAAAAAGAATGTCAAAATTAATATTTTACAATAACTTTTATTTGTCGATATCAATTTTTCAGTCTTGCTAGCATAAGAGCATGTAAACCATTGAAGCATTTTGCCAACTGCATCTGGCTGCTTGGAGTTACATAAAGGGCCTCCACCTGCTTTGAGGTTACTCTAGAAATCACTGTCATTAAAGCGTATTGTCCACTAGATCACACCGCTTGACATACAATTCCCAGTTTGAAGGTCTTAACCTGCTTTGAGGTTACTAATAATAAGAAATAAACATTTAAAATATCTGCTAACAAGCAATACTTTTACATTAAAACTTTTAACATGATATCAATATTGGATACTTTTAATATAACAACTGAGATAAATACTAATTAATTTTGACAAAGAAAATTTTTTCATCTATTTTACCCCTTGCTTCAATCTACCCTTACTACTTTTCTAACAATAATTTTTTCCCTTCCTTACTGTCATGAACGGTATTAACAAACATATAATATATATACTGAGATAGTATAAAATACACATATAATTAATTTATATATATATTAACCATCTTATAACTTTTTTTAATAATTATTTTGATTAACAATACTGTTATGGTATTTAACTAACAAATCTATTAATGAATGAAGATTTAAATAATCTTAGAAAGCATTTAAAATATAAGAAATTAAAAAATGACAGTTTAATGCATTAAAATCATTCTGATTAAGCGTTATAAATCGCATAACTTTTTTTTTTCAAATATATATAACACTCTACAAAAACATAGTCACTCTCTACAGGGTGTGGAATTTAATTAATCGAGGCCTCAATGATTGAGCAGCCAAAAATGTAAGTACACCTGGATCTCATTTTATGCGGTATCTAGGTTCCTCAGCAAATGTGCACAAAAGAAATCTCACAAAAATAGACTTAACTTACCTTGAAAAATGAGGGATACATACTGTAATTTTCCAAAAATCACATTAAAGCAAAGCAACAACGTAAAATTACTTTAAAATTCACATAAAAAAAATAAAATAAAATATGACTAATAAAAAATTTCAAATTTGAAAAAAATTGATACAAGACAAACTTTTTTATTAACGACAGTATTTAATTTTATTCAAAACAATATATTTTTATGCATAATTTATATTTTTTTCATACATGTATGATATTTTTATCATTATCGCTATTTGAGACATCAGATTCATCATGATGTGATGTGAGGTATTGTAGTTTCTCCTTAAAAGAAGTCAAGAGGAAATACAACTAAAACGTTTTCCAATCACTGTTGATCCTTCCCATTTCGCTAAGTGATCTAAAATTGAAATTTTTGTTTCCAAAGAAATTTATTTTCTTGGGTGTTTTTTTTTCTCTTCATTAGAGTAAACTAAAAGTTTAAAATAAAAATAAGAACTTAGACTTATGATAATAAAAAGACACTGACTCACCACTTTTGGGGCAAAATTTAATTAAAACTAACAATTAAAAATTAAATTATTTTTGTCTTTAATTTTT
The DNA here is from genome assembly GCA_028023455.1 of Epiperipatus broadwayi. Classification (NCBI taxonomy): domain Eukaryota; kingdom Metazoa; phylum Onychophora; class Udeonychophora; order Euonychophora; family Peripatidae; genus Epiperipatus; species Epiperipatus broadwayi. The sequence continues at coordinate 3,535,422 of JAQFVV010006298.1, forward strand.
TAATTTTCAATTCCGTTTAAAAATCAAATTTCATCATTACACATCATCTCGTTACATAATTTTTAAATTGTTAATTACAATTAAAAATCAGATTTTAATTGTCAAATTTAATTGTGCCCACCGCTGTTACTCACCTTTTAAAAATAAACTTGTGGTCACTAAATGATTAATTGATTAAGTACTCATTTTATAAAAAGCAAAAATTGAACGTGATTTAAAATGCAAAAACAATAGCATACATCATATAGGCATTTATAACGTTTGAACAGATTTACATTATAATCTTGTAAAATTTATTACTTGCAGACACTAAATAATTAATTAATTATGTACTCTTTTTATAAAAAGCAAAAATAGAATGTGATTTAAAATGCAAAAACAGCAACAAACATAGTATTTTTCATCTATAACATTTGAACAGATTTACATTATAGTCTTGTAAAATGTAATGTGTGTATATAAAATGAGGAAATTCTGATTTTAAGTGAATTATGAACTTCTTTATTACATAAAATCTTTTACAGTACTATTATAAAGTGCTGAAAATATTGAAATTATTAGATGGAAGTCAAACTTCGATAATGCACTATTACTTTAAACATGACGTGAGTGTGCAAAATTTATAATATTTAAAGTAATAGTGCATTATCGGAGCTTGACTTCTGAACTAATAATTTTTATCACATAAAAGAAAACCGCATACAAAGATATTAAGAAGAATCATGAATCACATAACTTCAAAATCGCATTAAATAAATCCGCATAAAACGAGACCCGGGTGTACGATCTACAAGGTGTGGGGTTTAATAACTCGAAGCCCCAATGATTTGGCAGCCAAAAATATAACCACTATACAAGACACACCACCATCCAATGGCCGGATTCAAACCCAGTTGAAACAATGAATTTCACCCTAGACCAAACTGAATTCAAACCCAACTCATGAGCTCAGATCAAATCAATGGATGGCACATGACTATGCACCAAGAAACTAGCTCTACAGATGATGATGATTTGAGACCCCTGACCTGACTCTACTAATAACTATCGATACTTATGAATCAATCAATATATGTGTGTTTGAGTTGCCAATACAGACAGAGAGCACAAATATTAAAATAGTTATTAAATAATAAAGAAAGTTAAAAACCAAATGTATTATATAAAATGTTTAATAAAAATAAATATTTTTGTTCAAATTGTTCATGATTAAGATTATATATATTACCTCTAGACTTTAAAAATGGAAGTTACAATTACAATAAGAATGGCAGTTATTATCATATGCCAATAACCAATATGCACTTTTTATAGGAGGATTATATATATCTATGCCCTGACAAATAAATAAAGGCAAATAAAGGTATTTGGCTTGGACATAAATTATGATTCTAATTTTAAAAGAAAAGAATGTGACATTCATTTTCACACATCTGTAAATCAACTCACGAAAAGCATGATAAATATTTAGGGCATAACTTTAATATTTAACAAAGAAATTATTTAATTATAAATGAATATGAAATTGTTTGACTTTAATAAAATCAATTCATTATGATTTACGAGCATGAGAGCAGGCTTTATTTGAACTGAGAAATAATGGTACTGATGATTTGCGAGCCCTAAGAACAAATATGAAATATGTTGACTTGTCGATGATTTGAGAAAATAGAAGGGCGGCTTGTATTTGACAAGTCTTTTATGCCCTATGAAGGATCCATGGAACACAGGGAAAGCCAGGCCAGGGTCTTAGCCATGAACCTTTGGTGTTGCAAATATAATACAAGCGAGGGAGGAAGTGCTTTCTTCCTATGTAATTAAACAAACAATAATATCACCGAGGACAAGCCTTCAAAGCGGGAGATAGCTCGTGTCAGCAACATTCAGAAAATGATGACTTAATAATCATCGTGTTTAAGTAATAAAACCCATTTTTATATAAGAAATGGTCTACGTAATGACCTGATCATGTTAAATTAAAGTCAAACGTGCTTTAACAAAAAGTGAGTAACGCAATTATAAAATCATGCTAATTATACCCTAAATATCATGCCCTCCCTGAATATTAATATAAAGTATAAAATTTAAATTAGAATACATTCATTTTATTCCCCTTATCAACCTTTAACAAAACAGTTTAATATTATTAATATGAATAAATAAATATTTGTGAATTCAATAAAATAGCCGGGAGCATAGGTTAGACAATGGGCTAATTATTATCAGCCAATGATAAAAATAGTAAACATTTAATAAATTCTTCAACTCAATAATTAATAGAACTGTATTAAATTAGTTCTAGTGGGCCAGAATTACTATAAAACTTAATATTATATTATTTTCATGAGGTAAGTTAACGAAAGGTATTATTATCAAGTTGAAGCATTATTGGCATATAATAAAAATAAATGACATTAATAATTATTCAATAAATATATAATAATGATAGTGAACTGAACCACCACCGTAAGAAAAGGGAAAGTTAACAAAATATTAAATTTAAAGACTAGAGATAGAAATGAAGAATTACATATACAAATTAAGACATTATAACGAGAAAAGCTTTTACAGTAGTCAATTTAAAAGGTGGTGTAAAGTAAATTTCGGAAACTGGCCAGAAAGTTGTGGTTCATTAAAGAAATATGTTACCATTCATTCCATGGTTGGTTTCTTAGTTTACACACCAGAGTCCGATTGGGTTGAAACGTAGGTGCACATTTTAACTTATATGAATAGCATTTTGATTAATTTCTTTCAGGGTTTTAGCAGCTCATGATTGGTGTGGAAAAATTTACTTTGCAGCTACATTGAAGATTTTCTGGGGACTTCGGGTCCAACAATCAGATTCCCGAAGGTAGCCATGCATCATGATGAAGACACTATAAAGATTCATAATTTAAATGGACGTAGCTTCTAGTAGCAAGTTCTCTAAAAAAATATGGCGTCTCCTTTCTTGAAATTTTTCCGGGATATTTATACCTACTCTCCGGTTTCCTGCCCATTCTGACTCTTGATGCCTTCAGGCTAAAGCTTTTTACATTATCAAAAGTTACAATTTTTGTTAATTGATTTCACATACATTCCTTCGATAAGGCTTTCAAACTCATTAATTTTGAATTCATTTTTTAATTAGAAAATGACTTTGTAAACCTAAAAACGATTTTAATCAAGAACCATCCCTTCATTTTAAATTATTATTTTTTTGCTAATTAATAAGAATTTCCCCATTGTCTTTGGAAAAGGACGATCTGAAAACTTATCAAAAGAATGTAGCTTTTAATCACTGAAATTTCAACAAAGTGACAAAAGTAAAAATAAAACATTCTGACACAATGAAACTTTATAATGAATATATATTTAACTATTCATAAATACATACACACAATCCATGCAGTTATAATATATATATGTTTTCATGAATAAATTTATCATAAAATTATTGTTGGTTTTAACACATGTTTATATAATACTGTTTTAATTGAAACTAGCGTGTATTGAATGTATAAAGCCCCATTACATTCGGAAATTCACAGTTAGTGCTAGGGTTTGAACTTAAATCTGACCACTTCAATATAGCCTATACATAGAAACATCTATCTTTACTTAAGGAAAAGTCATTTTACATTATGCCATATCGTGGCAATAATTCAAAATTAAAAACTTTATTAATAAATGAAATCCAAATGTACTAAACATTTATATTGTTCATCTTTGACTTATCCTATTTACTACTTATAAATGATTTATGATTCAAAATTCCCTTCTAATCTTTGTCTGCTCTCTTGATTGAACAAACATTTTTTTTTTTACTAATCTTCTGCAAAAAAAAAAAAACTTTAAAGAATGAACAAAAAGCTAATAGATCTTTATTTTCTTAAACCTTTTTTCATCAAACACCTTGCAATAGAAATTACAGCAATTTATCAAATTTTCACCAATTTAACCAGAATACTAAGTCAATATGAAGTAAAATACCTTACATTTTCAGAAACCACGTGCTTAGCATTTGTGTACGATGGTTTTTTTCATAAATTCTCCTCACTTTGCCCATATTTTGCTATAATACAGAGCAAATGCAAATTAGTTCCATACCATTTTTTGATGCTATCCATCTTATTCAATTAAGGCTTCCTTTTTGTTTGGCTTTGTATATTACAAAACATTAGAACTTTAATTTCCAATCATTCTTTTATATTTGTTTAATCAATTTTTTTAGTAATAATTTCAACAAAAAAAAAAGAAAAAATAATCTTGCATAAAGATGAAAATATCTCTTTTCTATTATAACAAAATATTTTTCTAAATTTAAATTTTATCTAGGTATTGATAAATTCTTTCTTCAATACTTTTCTTTTTTTATTACCTAATGTGTAATAATAATGATTGAATTGTTTTCTTGCTCAAGAGTTCATAAATATTTTAAGCATTTGATGTGGTTGAAACTGAGTCACAATCACGGTCCTTGACGTGCATTTAACCATGTAGGGCATTAAATTACTTTAAGAAACTATATTTCTTAAATATATTTTAAAAAGTATTTTTATTTGATTTAGCATATTCCACTTTGAAAATTAAGTTTTATTTGTTTTTCATGTCTTTATCCCTTTCATAATAATTTTAGTACAATGAAAAAACTTTACCCCCTTCCCCCACGTAAAAATTTTTTTTCCGGAAATGTGATAATAAAAAGTTATTCTTAGCAATCGTGTCTTTCTTAAACCAAAATTCAAGCAAATGAACCTTTAGATTAATGTAATTTTTTAAAAAAATCTTAAAGGTTTAAATCAATTCTTAATTAAGAAAAAATTAAAACAAAAAGTAAACTTAACTTGAATGGAGCTAATGTGCTCAACTTGTAACATAGTTGTAATATAATTGTTTTAACATCAAATGATTTCTTAAGCAACTGTCAACAAGACTATTTATTTATTAATATTTTAATAATAAATATGCATAACTTTTTTAAATATTTGTAACTAGAAAGCAGACGCAAGTACCTCCCACTGAGTTATGTAATGTCAAAAACCATGAAAATATTGAATGATACTATTCTATCTTTAGGCTCTGTTGTTATATAAGCTTATGGGTGAACAGAGGATGAAAAATAAGTCTTACTGCTAACGAACGACTTCTGAGCATTAAATGATATTTTAGTTTTAATAAATGTTATAATAAATAATACTAACTCAGTGGGAAATAATCACTTCTGCTTTTCAGTTACAGATATTTAAAAAAGATATGATTATTTATTATTACATTTATTAAAACAATGTGTCATTTAATGTTCAGAGGATGTTAGAAATGAGACTCATTCATGCTCTGAATATATTAATGGTAACTTCAGAGCATTTAGTCTATAAATTAAAACAACAGACATTATTCACCCTATAATTTAAAAATCAGGTCAAAAATTAATCTTATATAACAATAAAGTCTAAAGGTAGAATGATATCGTTCTGTCTTTTCATCATTTTTGACGTTACATAACTGAATAGAAGGTATTAAACCACTAAACATCACATGATCACTATTACTTCCGCAGTATATATGTAATTTCTTTTAATTTTAAGACATTATACTTTTCAAATAACAGGTAAATATAAATTAAGAATCATTTAATATAAATGAAATTTGTTCATAGTTATTTTCTTAATTACAAATTAAGACTTTTCATATAGGAGTAATATTATTGTTCATCAGTATTTTCGTGACTGATCCTAACTTTCTTACACTGAATTTTTTTGTCATTTTATAGAATTATACACGAACAATCAGTAATTTCATTTAATTTTCTACATCATTCATCTTAAGCACCATATACTCTTTTTTTCATTTAATCAATAGAATTTAATATATATTTTTTGATATTGTTTGTTTATTCACGTTTTTTAACATTGTATAGATTCATGTTTGTACTAACAGTATATATATTCTTTATTAGTAAAGTAAATTTGAATTAATCAAACTTAATAAGTAAGACATCCACTGTAATATAAGCTGTAAGCTAAATATACTTACATTCTACAATCAGTAATATTTAAAAAAAAAAAAAAAGTTAAAGTATTAGAGGAAATAAAAACTGCTATCAAAAGCATTTAAAAATCATTAAATAGTTTACTTCATAAAATGAAGAAAAATGAAACATGTCGATTTGTGATAAAATCGAATCACATTTTTCTAAACCAAGGCATTATCCAGGCTAAACCTCTAATTATATTTGATGCAATAAAAGCTGTAAAAAATAGAGACATTTGCAAGAAAAATATTTGGGATTAGCAGGTCTGGCTTAACCAAGTAAATAAAGCTAAAATAACAGATTTGCTAATGGTGACAAAGTATTGCAGACATTTTATAAAATGAAGTTTGAAACATTAACATCACATAATCACCATTTCTTTTGCTTACACAAGCTGTTTACACAGAGGCTAAACTCTTCATCCACAAGTGTCACCAGTGCAAGCCAGAATAATCAATGGATGCAAGAAGGTTTATGCATAAAATCTCTATCTAGTGCTTACTCATCCAATATCCCCAGATTAGTTTCCAGCTTGTGGCTAATCAGTGGGTTATATTAGATCCTAAGATCTAGGTGCAGTGCTCTCAGATACAAGACTCCTCTCCGATGAAAGCCACAAGCTGAAAATTAGTCTGGGGATATTTGATGAGTAGGCACTAGATAGGGATTATATGCAAAACCCTTATACAACGATAAATTTATTCCTCAATTTTATTTATATGTGCGTTAATAAATGTTTGTGTGTGTTATTACTGGCAGTGGCTTCTTTTATTTTTTTAATATTGAAAATATTTTTAAATAAGAATTTATATTTTATGAATCCCTGCATCTCCATGAGCCAGTGGCAAGGGCTGACAGTCAGAATAAAATATATATGTAAAAATTAGATCTTAACAGCGCGTATCTGCCTACTATATAAATAGTCAAGGTTCAAATAGCCTGGTGGTGCCCTGTAGTGCAGATATGGTAAGACTGTGATCTTCCATGACCGTTATACTTTTAAGATTTTATTGTTAATGGATATGCTCCAAGACACTCTAAAATTGTGACCGAGGTTCATAAATAAATTAAAGTTGCCTTTTTTCATCCAAACACAACTATTTTATTACAGTCTATGATTAAAGAGTCCTCACATTAGTCAAATCTAAGAAGAATGTTTGAGGAAATGGTGATGAGGGGACAAATAAATACATGAAAACTTTTCATATTCTTGGCAGAAGCAAAACTATAAAAAATATATAGAATGGAGTTAAAATACAATTTTAAAAAGATGATGAATCTGGGTTTTTTTTCCATTTTGGATGATTTTGAAGAGTTTGAAAATAATTTTTGAACCAATAATTTTAAATATTGTATGTATCACAAGCTGCTGATGAGAATCATCTGTAGTTTGATAAAAAAAAAAACTACCAGGAATATCACTATGAACATATAGTACAGTATAGAAGTTAATAACCAGATAATTAAAAAAAAAAAAAAGCCAAAATAAATAATACAATTGCTTTTAGGTGAAAGGATCAGTTCTAATTTGGGAAAAAGTTATAAAATAATTAGTGGCCTCAAAATCAAGTAACTTATTACAGAAATTTTTTAGAGAAAGAAAGAGAACATCAAAGAGGCAGATTTCCTTGGATTTTTTTTTCAGGAAGTAACCATTATGACTAATACCATCAAAATCAGTCTCAATATATGTTGGATCTCTATCAACATCTTCTTCAAAATAGAAGAGAGACTGATTTCTGATTATAAATTTCATTCTTCTCTTTTTTCTCTCCTCTAATTATTAAATGTAGATCCACTTTCACAAAAATAAGTTATTGTTTGATATTATTAGTATTTGGATTTATAAAAAGAATTTGTTTCTTTCCATAATAACATTCTTCTATATCATTTATATGGTTTTCAAGATCATTTTATTTCATAATTAAAAAGTTATCTGAAAGACAAAAAATAGGCAAACTAAGGTTTGTGATAATGTTAGTTTAAATTAGTTAATCATTGAGTTTAATATGGATCTGTATTTGGTCCTGTTATTTTTGCTTTATATAAATATTTTTGCTTTGACTTTAGATCCTGTGATTTATAGTTTTACTAATGATATTGCTCTGCCTTGTGATCCTTTTTGATATGATCTTGAATCTTAGCTTTAATTAATAACTGACATATGATAAACTATCTAACTTTTAATCATAATAAAATGATAAGTATTTTTGTTCCATTTATAATTAATCTTCATAGTTACTATGAAAATGGTATATATAGTTGTGGTTATATTATACTTGCTAGTAACTATTATTATTTAGAAATATTTATTGACTGTAGATGGTGTTGGTCAAATCAAATTCCTTATCTATGTTCTTGGTCATACTAAATTAATAATTTTCTTTATTATCTAATGAAATTCTTGTCCAGGTCTTTTGTGTTGATTATTTATGTTGTTTTGGATCAAAGTATATTATTTTATAATATCTCTATTTGGAGTGTTTGTACTGTTTACATACTATTCTCATTATGTACCTTGCAAATTATACTGTATTATTTTTTGATAGACTCAGAATGACTTCTATGCAGAATATTTATGACAATTTTTGAATATTATCTCATTAAATTTTATAGAGTATTTATTTTATCACTATTACTTTTTATATCATAAAGTCTTTATTGTTAATACTCATTAACCCAAAATTTTACTTGGCATTACCAGGCTTTGATTTGGAAAGTAGTTGTAGGCAGAGCTTGTTTATTTCTTTTGTTGCTGTTTCAGTGTTGTTCATATTTCAATTTACTATATTTAAAAATTTTTTGCAACTTTGTTTATCATATTACATGTAATTATTTTTATTATCATTGTATTAACTTTCATAAATTTATTCACTGTATATTTTGCTAACAATTAATGTGTATTTATTATTAGAATTTGATAGCTATTTCCGATATTTAAAAAAATTGCAATTTAGATTATTATATTACATGTAACGATTTTTATTTATTATTATTATTTTGTATTAGTATTAAAAATTTATTTGCTGTATGTTTTGCACAATATATATATATTCTTTAGTTGTTGTTTTTTTGTAATTAATTTTGGAATCTGATAATTATTATGAATAATTGCTTGCACAAGTCCCTTCTAGTTTGGAGGTTTTTATTTATATCTATTGTTCAATTAATAAATAATAATAATTAGTTTGTTTATTTAATATTATTCATTGAAAATTTTTTTTTTCCTGTTTGGTGTATTTAGGTTTCACATATGTAATTATTTGTTTTCCACATGACAAAATAAATTTACAAGTTAAAAAAATGTTATAGACACTTATGAATTTGGACTTTCAGCAAACAACGAACATATGATGTTTCAATATCTTCATTGTTATTAATTTAAAGAATAAAAATAAGAGAGAATGATTATAATCTTTCAAATCCATATTTATATAGATTCTCATAGATAAGCTACAAAAATAGTTAACAAAGCATAACATTAAACTTTTTTTATAGTGACATCCAAAGCACAATCTAATGGTCAATCCAAGTTTTAAAACCCTCAACTTCATAACAGGCTTGCTTCATAATTGCTGACTGGGGTTAGGTCTTTAATCTTTCTGTATTTATGAAAAACAGCCCTGATATTGTTATAGTTTAATCTGCTTAGTGATCATTGGATTTAATGATTAAGTATAACTTACATTAATTTACTTGCTGTGTAATATTTTAGTCTGATGTTTGTTTATTGATTATTAAAATATGTTTTAGAGTGGAGTATATATATCATTATTCAGAATTGTAGTGAGTTTCTTTGGGCTCTAAGCAAATTAAATTTTTGTTATTCTTCTCTCAACTACCAAATGAGGAGCAACTTATTAGCTTCTAAATAGAGTGAATCCTATATTTTAAATAAATAAAAGTGATTAAAAATAAATTCGCATTAATATAATGAGACAGTATTTCCCCATCCCAAATCAATCATTATTTGCTGCTTGTCTACCATATTACTTAAAACTTTGTATATATTGACTGTGATGACAATTTATAGAAGGATTGTTAAAATAAAATGAGATAACTATTTATTGACATTAGTGAAAAAAGAATGATGTTCTTCTAGTATTATTAAATTTTACATTTGATATACATACACTTAGAAAAAAAAATCTCAGATAAACATACTGTAAACAATTCAGCTAGCCATTCAATACTGGTCAGTAAATTGGTTTCTAGATACTTTTACCAAAAGTGAAAACAAAGATTAAAAAAAAAGCTCAAATCTGCACCATTTTACAATTGGTGGTGGGTACTGTCTTCTTCGTCCTTCCTTTATGAGAAGCAGTACAAGGCTATTTAAAAACTGCTTTATCTAAAAACGCGAGTTAAAAATGTAATTGCAATCATTTTTATTAATGTCTGTATACAAAGTAATAAATAACTTTACTTCCTGTGTAGTTTAGTGCTAGAGTGCTAGATTATAGAATTCTCAAATCCATTCCAGTTCTAGAAATTCCGATACCAAATTTATGAATTCTTGAGCAATAAAGTTACTTAATTACTTACTTAATAGTTTTATTGAACAATAAATTGCAGTGAATTTAATTTTTTACAAAATTATTATTTAGTGATTTACTTATAAATTTCTGTATAACCAATCATATTTTAAACAAAAACATTTAAAAAAGGCCAATAGCCAAGTCATTAAATTCTGTTGGATGTTTTCATCATCATTTATTATTTGTCTATTCTATTATGTCATGACTAAATCCATAAGGGTAAAATTCCTGCAAAATCTTAATAACAATTACCACTATTGTAGTTAAATATATCAATGTTATTAATATAATTAATTAAGCTAAAGATTGTTATATTACTATTAGCACAGATATAGATTTTCAATTTAGTTAAAAATCAATGTTTTTTTTTATTTATAAATTACCTATTTTTGTCCAGACTGGCACTTCTGTATAACCACGTCACAGTTCTGGCAAATAAATAAACATTAGAAAAAAAAAGCTCTCAAGATGCATTGATATGTTTGCAATATGATAGTGCTAAACATTATTTTTCAAAAATATATATCACACTTTGCTTTATAAGAATCAAGCTTTCTGCTCTCATAACTTTTGACACAAGTATATCAGATAAATATATTAATGATTATTATTTATCATTATTAAACTAGAGATTATCCCTAGCCCAGATATAAACTTTAAACTTCAATTAAAGATTAATATATTTGTCTTTTATTTATACATAAACATGTTTTTTTTTAATGACTTTATTCATATATATCAAGAGGGTGTAGTGGAATGGGAGTTTTAAGTTTATTATGTATATTAAACCATGATTATCAATAGATAACTGATTATCACATGTAAATCACATCACAACAGTCAAAGCTTAAATAAACCAATAAAAGATCCATGTTGTCAAAGCAAATCTCAACAGATAATAAATGGATTCCATTTATTATTGTCTAAGATTTTTAAATAGGCAATGAGTGAAAAAGATTGAGATTAGAGATTAAATCTCTACAGAAGTTTTAGATAAACTCCGTTCAACAGGAAAAGATAAACTGTTTGAAGATAATTAATAAATAATCATTTTTATAATCTTTTTAAAAAAAGTTAACTATTAGCACTTAAAATTTATTATGTCTAAAGCAATGTTCTCTCTAATTTTTACCAACTATAGTAAGTATTTTTTTTCCTGTGCATTTTTTATTAAATCGAAATAATTTGGGCGCCATTTGAAATAATAATACTTACTTATTTGATTTTACAAACAATTATGTAAGTAAAAATGTGTAATAAAAATTATAAAGATTTTAAATTTTAATTTCAAAAAATTGTATTTAAATATTATCATATAACCATGTCTCAATAGAACCTAAAATTATTTATAGAAATAAAATTATTGCACGATTTAAAAACTAATATACTGTATAAAGAAATATGCTAAGGAATTATAGTTATCACTTACAATATTATATATTTTCTCTTCTATGTTTACAATTTAATCATTCCGAATATACATGATCTAGATTTAATACATTGCACAGACTTAAACCTGCATTTATATATGTAATATATGCAGGATTCGAACTCAGACTTTCACACGACCCACTACTCTCAGTGCCATCTCATATTGCTGACCCACCTGATCACACACATGTTGAAAAGATAAATAATCACCAATATACGTATTTCATGCTAAACCAGCAATCATCAGTTGGTCCAGATTACTATCCTCACACACATATATAATCAGTGCTCAGCTTTTTATATTAAGATAGCCAATCTTCATACTTTAATGGACAGGCTTCAAACTATTCCAACTCACAACTCTTTAGCCTTCCATTTCATTGAAAATCTGATGATGGAACATTCAAAGCCCTTATTAGTGCCAAGGTTGCCATCCTTCCCATGTTGACATATAAGTCATTCTGACCCCTCATGTACGGGAGAATAATCCATTTATACATACATATGCGAGGGATGGGCAGACCTATTACACACTATTTATATAAATTAATACATTGCACAGGCTTAAACCTGCATTTATATATGTAATATATGCAGAATTCGAACTCAGACTTTCACACGACCCACTACTCTCAGTGCCATCTCATATTGCTAGATTTATGATGCTTTCATTATTATGATATAATTTTATTCTCATCAGCATATTCAAATGATTTTCTCCTAAACGATTTCTTTACTTTTTATTAAATTCAGCAAACTGAAACCTTGTTCACAATCAACACTAATTGCCAAAAACAATCCACCAATATCCAGTAATTTTGGAAGATTTAGAGACTGTTCATTTTCCAATAAAAATGATACCATATCCACAAAAGTAGTTATCAATTTATATCTGATTTTTTCTTTCATGGTAAATTTAAAATCATTATATTGTCTTATTACAGAAGATTTATCGCTTAAAATGGTTTTATATTTTAAGCAAATAGAGACTCAATCACTGCATTGCTGTAATTAAAATCACGTGGAAAATGCTATTAAGTCAAATATTTTCCATTCTTGTACTTCATTTTCAGAAAATCTTTCTCCAAATGAAAACATAGCAAATTTATAAATGTTAACTTGGAACTTGTATCAATTTTAATATTGTTCTTCTGAGCTTTATCATGAATAATTTTTACTTCACTGCTCAATGGAACATTAGTTTGTTTGAAATATTGTACTCTAAATTTATTAATTTTTCCCCAACAAATTAAAATGCCATCAAGTGGGTTAGATGGTGCCATTGAAAAATTTTACACAATGCAGCAAATTCTTCTAAAATTTCATTCAAAATCATTACATTTGCTTGAAATTCAATGTTTTCTAATTTCTTTAAACAAAATTTTGAAATGGGATCATCCACACCTTCTTTAAAATATTCAATCAAACCATCATAATTTATAATTACTGCTTTAAGTGCAAAATGTCTAGATAACCACCTAACTTTCATTTAAAGGTTTAAAAGGAATAGCTTCATTTTCAGAAGCTTCAGGAATATCTTGAAATTTGTTTCTTTTTGTTGAAGATCTAGAAAACAGAGTATAAATTGTTATCATTACAGTTTCAATCTCTTTTACTAATTTAACTTCTTTCCAAGTATCACAAATGCCTAAATCTTCATGACGTGAAACACAATGTTGATGAACCATCTTTTAATTTTGCTGCTACATCATTTATTTTACCCAACATCATGGATGCATCATCAGAAGTAAACATAGCCATTTTTTGTAAATCAGTATTATAATTTGTATAAAATTCATCTATTGCTGATACAATTGAAGTTGTGCCACAAATTTTCAATTGAATTATTCTACTAAAAATAGTTTGCATTGGTTAGAATTTTTACATCAGAATTTAAAATTAAACATTTTGCAGTATTAGTGTCAGTAATTTCATCAATAGTTAGGGTGTGAATGTCAGCTCTGTTTATTTCTTCCATCGTTTCTTATTTTACAATGGAATTAATTATTTCCAAAAACATAAAGCATAATTTTTACTGCACCAGCTTTCTGGAATTTTTATATACTTTGCTACATGTTTGTTAATATCATTGGATGGAAAGTAAAGAAATATTCATTTTAACTGCTAATAATATATTATTTAATTAAAATTTTGCCTTTTGTTTTATTAAATAAACATAATATTCCTGTTGCTGGCAATGAAGGATTTTTTTTTAAATTTTTGTACACTGCTCAAAATAATGTGATTTGCTGAATAAGTAATGCTTTAAAAAATCTAATTTCCAAGTATCATTCTACTTTTTCCCAGTTATGAAATTATTTTGTCCATATCCATATACCAGTAATTGCAAATTACACTATTTACTTTGCAGAAGATAAATATTTCTTGCAACAAAATTCTTAATTTACTATTACTTTTTGAAGAATCTGTTTCTACAATCTCATAGAGTTATTCGATTGTAAACTCACAGTTGTTTTCTTTCTTTTCAAACTTTTTGCTAAGGGGCTATAGTTGCAAATAAATCAAGTAAAAAAATTAATTTAACAATATAGTTTAAATAATATAGTATATAATAAAATACATTTATTATATATAGTAATAATATAGTTTTATTTAACAAAACTCTTGTACCTATAATGCCTTATTGATAATGTTAAAAATAAATAAAAATGAAAAGTTTACTCTCATAAATCATATAAAGGTAAAGAAAAATGTCCATGTTAAATGAATGTGACATACTGAAGAAAACTATGCATTCAGGGTATGTGATACCATCAGATAGTTCCAAGATTAAGGGTTGGGGTAAAGATGTACATCAAATGCAGTCTAATCATCAGTGCATTAATACAAACAAAATTTCTTTTTGAATTTTACTGTGCATGGATGTATCTTTTTCATGTGCTAATTTTTTAAATGCTGTGCACATGCATAACCTTAGAAAGAACACTGGTTTAAAGTATTACTGAAACATTATAAAAGTGATTATTTCTTAATCTATCTTCAAACAATTTATCTTTTTCTATTGGAATTTACTTAAAACTTCTGAAAAAATTTAATCTCAATCTATTTCACACTCATTGTTTATTTAAGGATCTTAGATCAGGATAATAAATGGAATCCATTTATTCTCTAGTGAGGTTTTCTTGACAACAGATGGTTATTATATTGCTTTATTTAAGCTTTTGTTTTTTTATGATGTGATATACATATAACTAGTTAGCTATTGCTACTGATATTTACTATATCTGAAATATTAAATAGTAGTTTGTTTGAAAGATTGTTAAAATGATTATTTATTAATCTAACTCCAAACAATTCATTTTTGCTTGTTGGTTGAAATTTAATTAAAAAATCTGAGTGTATTTAATTATAATTTGTTTGACGTGTTTTCACTCTTTGGCTATTTAAAGATTTTAGACAAAAATAACAAGTGGAATCCATTTATTATCTATACTGACATTTCCATGATGACAAATTGCTGATATTCTATTGTTTTATTTAAGCCTTGGCTGTTGTGATATGATATTAATACTGTATGTATGGTAATAAGTTTGATGATAGAATAATACCATATGTGTATGTAGTTTATAAAAAGATTGGCCTTTAACTGAGTTTAAAGTCTATATTTGAGCTAATAATAATATAATAATCATTATCCTAATAAATAATTATTAATAATACTGCAATATATTTATCTACAAAGCTGGTAATCATCATTAATTATGTGCAGGAATTATATGTTTGTAGATTAAATCATCATGGATACATGATGAATGATAATGAAGACATTCAAAAAGATATGATGATTTGGACCATTTGTTGACCCTGGTTCAGCAGAAATATATCTTGAAGTTTATTTGACTTTTTAAATAGCTTTGTTTGATTTTAAAGAATAATAAAGTTAAACAGAAGTTTTCATATATATATATTGTAACTGGTTGGCTACATAGCTGCACTAAAAAATAATAATTAGATAGTTGAGTATAAAAAATTATTTAATTAATGGGGGAAACTAATATTTAATTTTCTTAGACCTATTTTTTTTAAAGGGTCATTATTTAACTCAATATTTTTTAAGTCCTCAATATGATAGCATGAAATTTTTTAAACATTAAATATATTCAAAAGTATTTTTTTAAAAAAAGAGAGGGAAGAACAAAATAAGATTTTAATAACTTTGTACATTTTCTTTTTAATTAATCAGAGTTACTTTTTATCTTTCTTTAATGAAAAAGAAAAATCAAATCAGTGCAATTAACTATCTTGTTGTTGTTTTTTGTGCAAGCAAATTTGGTTTTTAATTATAAAGGAATGTCAAGAATTTTATATTAATTTAAGTTCTTGCTTTATTTTCAATATCTATGATTAAGAAGGGAATTGGCTGAACAATTATTATATTTATGAAATCTTATCTAATTGGTCATCATGAAAATTATTATACAAGAGACAGATTGTAATTGGCTTGTGGAGATTGTTCTAGAAAAAAATGTGGGGGTGTGAATAAGTGATAAGACCAAAGTGTCTGGAGAGGGTATTGCTAACTTAACTGTTGAAGAGAGATCAGTCAAGTCTTACTCTTGCTGTTGAAAAAGACAAGAAATAATTCTAATTTAGCTATTGAAGAAAAAGCAGTGAAGTTTTAATCCAGCTGCTAAAGAAGAAGTCTTTACCAAGCTATGGTATAATACAGCAGGAATCTTTACCAAGATATTGTATAAAATAGCAGGTTTCTTTAAATCAAGCTTTTAGCATACCATGAGTTTAGCACTAAAAATGGTTTGTACAATAAAAACCATGTGCTAGATTCAGCTAAAAGCTAGGCATCAGCTTCCTCTATGTAACCTACCTTCACTGGAATAAAATATAGACAAGTTACCTCCTAAAAGTCTGCAATCTATCCTTCAACCAAGAGCATGAGTTTCTGTCTGTGTCAGTCTCACTTAAAAAAATCAAGAAAACTCAATGGACAAAATTTGCTATTTTTTGTTTACCTAGAATTGCTACAGATCAGAAAAATGACATCTTAACCATGTACATGTCTAAGAAGCCTTCAAGGAGAAGCTCAATTGAAAAGAAATTGCAATTGGAAAGGATTCCATCAACACTAAAGTTATTGTTAGATGTATTATTTTTTTGATGGGTGCATACTATATTCTTATTAATATAATTTTTTTGTTTCATAAATGTAATAATTATTTTTTTTTTTAAAAATTGACAATAATTATTAGTTCACTAAATTAAAATGTTTCAAATTGTTTGTTTTTCTAAAACCCAGTCAAATTTCCATTACAAATGATGAAATAATTTTTAAAAAGGAGAACAAAAATCTGTTGTAAAGTTTTTTTTAAAATCTTACTAAGCTGAAGCAAAGATTGTTATCTTTAATTCTGACATGTAGTTAAGTAATTCTTAAATAATTTAAAGAAATTGAACCAAAGATTGTTATATTTGATTTGGGAAATATTGTAAAAATAAAAGAAGAATCTTAACTATTTTAAAGAAATAGCTTAATGAATTTAGAATTAATACATGACTAAAATCAACTGATTGCTTAATATAATTTTATCAAATTGTATATTTTTTTGATGAAGTTGATGTTTGAAATTACCTACTAACATGCCATTTTTGTCTTTTTTTGGTTGTTGTTAATTAGATATTAAATAATTGTTTTTATATATTGAAGCTGTGCATATATATATATATGCTGGCTTCACCATTCACTGTGGACTAACTAAGACCCTAAGTCCAACCACAGTGAATATTTCTTTCTTAAAATAAATAATGATCTACACAAATAGTTATAAGTTGATAAAGGAAATTATTTAAAAAAGTTAATGAAATAAAATATAGAAAGTTTAAAATTTTATTTGTAACTATTTTTAAAATATATGTTGGCAGAATTAGATATGATAAATTTTCTTAATTAAACATAACCCATTAAAGAATGCAATTATTTTATGAAAGATTTTAATTAAAAGAAAATAGATAACAGGGGAAATTTTGAAACAATGGGCTACTAATAAGTAGTCTAATTAAAAATAGAATTGAAAAGGGTATAAATAAAGAATTTTGTTTTTGTTCTCAAATCTGATGCTTGCTGTAACCTTTGCTGAAGGAGGGATATTAAAAGAAATTTTTACTGAAAGAAGTTTGCTGAAAAATTTGACATTGTGAAATCTTGCTTGCTGTACTTATTCCAAGCCATAGTCCATTTGTTTAGCATATATAACTATAAATTCAAAAATGTGATACATTGCAAAAATGAGGGAATAATCTTCTTTACTCCAAGCCATAGTCCATTTGTTTAGCATATATAACTATAAATTCAAAAATGTGATACATTGCAAAAATGAGGGAATAATCTTCTTTGCCTTCGCTCTCTCATCTGTTCCTGAGACCAGAGTTGTAACCATGTGAGCCAGCCAGAGAACTAAAGTGTCTGCCCTATATCCGTGAATAGCTGCCTTCAAAACATGAAAACAATTTGAAGAACCAAGAAGACCTGCTAAAAACATCAAATAAACCCATCTTGACCCCCCCCCCATACTAGTTACCGGTAACGATCACATAAATTAACAAAAAAATCTCTTTGTAATTTGCAAATTCAATCTAGATTTATGTTGTTCTATATATACATATATGTTTTTGAAATCTATATGTTCGTGTCTTGTAAAATTATATTTCATAAATTGCTTTCTTTTCTCTCCTTTTTTTTTTTTTTAAATATTGTAATGGGTGGTGGGTTATTACATATAAGGGCGGCAATAGTTCTTATTAATTTAATTGAAAATGTTTCATTTAACTTTCTGCCATTATGGTCCCGTAATTAGATATTTATTTTATATAGATATTTATTTAGAAAGAAAAAAAAGCAAATCATAGAAAGTGCAAATCCTATTATTTAAATCAATATTTAATTGCTAAAGATTCTTTCGAATAACTATAAAGATTCTATTATAAAACTTCCACGATTTTAATTTAGTTTTTTTTTAAAATATATATATAAAGGAAAGGTCCTGGTCAATGTTTTTATTTTTTTAGTCAATGAAGGTTTACGAATTTAAAGTTGAATGTGAAATAAAATAAATGTTCGCATTTATATTTTAGTAATAAGAGAGTGTACATTGACAATCTGTATATGTATTAAAGTTTTATAAATAGCATTGGCTCTGTGGTAGGTTGGTTAAACTTCAACTAAATCAATAAAATATCTGCCCACTCATGTTAGTGATCTAAATTTTATAAAGAGAAAGTTACTATTAATTTCTGTGGATTTTTCATTGGAGGTTGAGCTTTCATAAAGTATATATATATATATTGCAGAGGGTTTCTTTTTTAAAATTTAAAGGTCATTGACCGTATTTATATGGTATCATGCCTTGGGTGATCTGTGGGCATCTCAGCATATATACAGTGCTTCTCTGTTACCAAGTTTGCTTAGGTTAATATACATACATATGGATCTTCATGAAAATCAATAAAAATTCAGGATCTCATATCTATCTCAGATATTTCAATGTATGTAATTGGACATAAGCAAGAAAACTCTGTATTCTGAATCCGGGTCACGCGTTTAGCGAACGGATTCCACTTTTCTCTCTAACTCAGTTTAGAGATGGAGGGCTATCCAGTATTAACCTCTTGGTTGCTGTTATGTCTCGAGTTCACAGCTCACAATATTCTATCACCTTAGTGCACAGTACTCTATATTTATATTTGTTTTGAAATCTTTCTCAAAATATTATCGAAATGTTTCAATCATAGCTGGAAATTTCTGCTGAGGTCACTGTTTCATTTTCTTTAATCATTAGTAGAGGGCTGTGATTTAAACCTGTCCAAAGTGTTTAGTTGAGTTTGACCACTTATTTATTCCCATGTTCCCCATCCATAGAGTCAATGAATCTTATCTCTCTCTTGATTTTTATGTAACCCATCCACTGGCTGAAAATATTTTTACGAAAAATTATAATATAAATTTTTGTCTATCCTTATCATTACAAACAAGGGATCTTTCATATATATATATCTGTAAATGGTTGTAGGGTAATAGCCTGCAGCTCAATCAGTGAATCTTTGTAGAATCTTGCTAGGGTAATTAATAAATTTTCCTTTTTGTCTGTCATTCACTATCATTAAAACTTTGTAGTATTGTTTTTTTTCTTTGTGTGACATGAATATATAAATCTGATCTTTATATAGATATCTATTTGTTAAAATTCATATTCAAATTCCTCCTTAGAGTCTTGTCTCTCCTTGACCACTGGGCATACATTAAGAATAAATTCTAGTGAGGTTTGGGGAGTAAGTCGCTTAGTAGCAATCTAGAGGAGTAGGTGAGATTCGAAACCCCTCTACCTGCATCTCTAGGTTAGGTTAAAGCAGCTCTACTTTTCTTACCGTTACAATATATATCTTAATTTCTTTATTCTATCCAATTCTTGTTTCATGAAAAACAGTGGGTCTGTGATTTTATATTACAACAGCTTATATTCTAGGATTTAGTTTTTTTATAATACCAATAAAACTAGTTATTTATAAGTAGGGGAAGTCCACGATTTGCTTAAGGTTATTTATAATAAGCTAACTTATTTATTCCCCTCTTGCTCACAGTAATAAATTATAGTTCTTGCTTTCTAAGCTAGATTCATGTATAATAGCTATATAGAATAAGGGGTAAATATATTTAGTGTATGGGCATCCAGTCGATGATGATGATTATCATCCTGGACTGATACAAAGAGTATATTATTTAAAGTCCATGCACTACATTTTATTTTAGTTGTCTCTATGAGGAATTAAGTTTATAATGTCCAGTACATCAAAGGTATTAAGAGCCCGATCATTGATAATGATCATCATGTTTTAGTATCCCAGCATTATTTTTTATTGATTGTATTCTTATGGATTAGCACTTAAGTTTGTGCATCCAACTAATGGTTTCAATGATTTTCCCCAAGCTGGTGAGGCTAAATAATTAGCCTGGTCTATAGTAGATCCATTTTAAATCCAGTCACGAGATTGACTGTTGATTTATTTTTGTTAATCATTCATGATGATGAATGAGAGTATTCTTATACTTATTTATAATGCTGGTTAATTCTTATTTAATTATACTTATAGTTACTGTAGTGAGTTAACTGGGCTGATCTCTCAGAATGATCTATCATGCTCATCCCTTTGATATTAAATTTTATATTTTTTTTACTTGAGGATAAACATAAATTCCTTAGATCCCTTATTGTTTAAGCTCCAATTTTCCAGAGTTACAAATGGCTACCCAATTGAGGGTTATTGGTGATCATATACTGGTGACAATCACCTCAGATACACCCCCCTATTTCCCCATAATGTTACAAATGGCGATCCAGCATTGGGCCATTGATGATTCTATACTGGTGGCCATCATCTCAGATATGACTCCCTTATTTCCCTGTAGTGTTACAATATATATTTAATATTGTGCATGTATGACAAAGGAATGACATTAGTTTATAAGAAGACATATATTGATTTCAACTAAGTTTAAAGTATATATCTGAGCTAATAATATTATAACAATGTATCATCTAATAAGTAATTGTTAACAACATCGATATATTTTTCTACAAAGACAGTAACTATCATTAAAATTCTGCAGAGAATGTACAGTTATAAATAAAATTGTGACAAAATAGTTTGATTTTACTAAATTATTATTTCTAATAAATATTCTATTTAGATAAAATTTTTATAAACTGAAATTATTTTACTTTATGCCTATAATAAACAAAAGCTGTTTAATAATATTTTTTTCTCTGAATGTTTAAATTTTTAAAAAACTTTTGTTTCTTTTTTCTTCTTAAAAAAAAAAAATCATTTAATTATTGACTATCAAATGTCATTAATTATTGTAAGAATAATGCATTAAAAATTAAAAGTTAAAAAAAAAAATTGCTAATCAAATTATAATCAATATCATAAATAGTTAAAATGAATACACATTTGAAAAACAAAATTTATAATAATGTTACATTTATGACCAATCAAATCTTCCAAATGTGCAGTCCATTCCTTCAAAACTATTATTAAATTATAAGCTTCAAATTGCAAAATTTGCCAATCAATTCCTCTCACTATACATGCATTTGGTTGAACAACTTTCATTTGTCAATAGAGATACTGAAACAATAGTTAGATTTACTATTTATATGTAGTGATTGCATGTTTAATTTAGAAATCTGAATTTTAGCAATCATTTATATATATGTGTGAAAATTAAATCACAAGTACCTTATTATTCCTACTTCAAAATGGGAGAGGATAATTTATATCCACATTGAAATATTCAATTGAATAGAAATATACCACTGCAGAGAATATACATATAATAAATTGACAAGTATATCTTACATAATAGTAAACAATCAAATATTATGCATTTTTAGAGCTCTCTTCCAAAATAGTTATAAAATCATGATAATGATAGATGCAAATAAATTAGGATTCTCAATTCCTGGATATTGTAAAGTTATCAAGCAAAGGAACTATTAGAAACCAAAGCCAGAGAGTACTAAAGATTCCTTAGTAATCGATTTAGGCTGTCATTTAATAATGATGTTTTATTTAGTTACTCTACAATTATAAATCACTTTCAAAGTTAAAAAAAAAGATAGTTGTTTGAAAAGTAATTATTTTATTTACTATAGCTACAAATATATCAGCACTAATAGAAATAGTGTTCTTTATAAATAATACAGAAAAAAAAAATATTGTGGAAATTGATGGTATAAATAACAGTGATAAAATTTGATATTAATAGAAAATACCAAGTGCAGATAATTTAAATATAGCCTTTATAGGTTTTTATTGTATTGAAGATATATATATATATTTATAAAAATGAGCAGAATATTTGTAATTAGATATAAACATTTGTCAATTGTCAAGAGAGATTTTAATAGTATAAATAGAAAATGACAGAAAATGTTGTAGGTGAAATTGATATGAAAATAAAAATGAAAGAGAACACAGAATAATAGAATTTGCACAATAAAATCTCTATATTGTAAATCCACTTTAAAAAAAAAAAAAAATCTATAATTGGAAATAATCATGAAAGTATTCAAGTAAAAGAATAGCTGGATTAGATTAGATTGTGACTAAGAGAAGTATTTTCTTTCAAGATTGTAATGTATTTAATAGATTTAATGCAGTAGATAAACAATTATGGAGATATAATATAGATGTATTTTTAATACAAAGCTAAAAAGACAAACTTATTTAGAAAGATAGCATTACCAGTTGATAATCTTAATCATCAAAATATTCCAACAAATTTAAACTAAAACTTGGAAATTACTTTAAATTATTTACAGAGTTCAGTATAAAAAAGAATTAATAATATGACAAGGACATATAGTGTAATTATGAAATGGCAAGAAAAATTTTAGAAGTGAACAAAAGTCTCATTTTATTATTGAGGTAAAAGTTGTTTCAGTTATAAGAAAATATATCATTATTTCTTAAAAGAGAAACAATACTATGAATTATGAAAATAATTCTATAAAAAACCATATAGCAACAACAACTTCAATAAAAAAAAACCCAGCCGTATGATTATATTTTGAAATTTCAAATATTTTAAATGAAGAAGTGGGTGTGCAATTAAATCTATGAAGAATTGAAAAATTAGAGAAATGATGGAATTATAATTATTTTATAATAAATGAAGTAAATATTAATAGCTCAATATCAAATTAAAGTGAAAGTTACTGTAAACTCTGTAAAACTATAGAAAGCCATATATAAACTAATATAATTGAATCAATGAATGAAAATGTACAGATCAAGCCCACCTGGACTTTAGCTTGGGTGATATATAAGCATTCAATTTATTGACGTGGTTACAATGAAGAGCATGAAATCTATATATATTAACATAATTTCAGTACAACCATAAGCTATTCTGAAATTATTATAAAGAATCAGAAAGAAAAACCATACCTCATATTTAATAACCCCTGAATATCAAATGAAATAAGAACTAATAAAGTGTTTATAGTGATTTCAAAATAGCATACGATTGTAGTAAAATTATGTTAATATACAGAATTAATGTTCTGCATTGACATACATCAATAAGTTGAATGTTTATATACGATTCAAGCTAAAGTACAGATGGGCTAATTGTGTACTTTTTCATTTATTGATAGATTTGTATTGGTTTATATATAGTTCATTGGGGGGGGGGGAGGGGTTACATTAACTTCTGTTTTAAATAATCAGTTTATTAAATGTCTAAATAATAGATATAATAGGTGACTGGAAGAATGCAAATGTTATTGATATTTAAAAAAGGTGAGAAAAAAAACCGATATTAACATTTACAGACATCATTTTTCTGTCAGTTCTACTACATAAAATCTTTATTAAGATCATTATTAAAAGAACAAATTAGATTTAAAAATGGTTAAAGCATGCACTGTAGAAAAACCCATTTATATGAGTCATCACTGCATAAAACTTTGGAACATTAAGACTCAGACACCAGAATCTATCAGCAATGATTAAACTTCATGATAGCATCAACAAAATTAACAGTAATAAGAATGAATGCAAAGTGACTTCATTTTTTTAGAGACTTTTTACAGCATTATTACAATTATTTTGTAATTTAAAATGGAAAGTTATAGAGATAAAAATAGACAGTATTCAAGTCATCTAGATTTTGCAGACGTTTGTTTTTGCAAATAATACTTCAGATCTTCAAAAACAAAAAAATATTAATAAAGCTGTTAGATGAAAGCAAAAAAGTAGAAAGTGCTAAAAAGACCAAAGTATTTTTCAAAAAAGAAAAAAAAAGGATTAATAGGAAATAATTAGAAGTCAGATTATTAATACAGATGAAAACGCAATAGTTAAAATTAATTACGCAATAAAACTTATATTTTGGTAAAAATAACTTGATCTTCAAAAAAACGTCTTAACTGCTGGAAAAGAAAGATTTTACGTAAATGCATTTTACCAGCGGATCTGAGGTTAGCAATATAAATTTTTTTTTGACCACACAGCCAAGTATGGAGAGGCTACGTTAGGTACTCTCAAGTAGGTGTCAAAACAGGAATAGATGAATGAGAAAACAAACAGATATCATTGAAAGAATTAAGACGCTGATATATATGAAGTTAGGCTTTACGTGTCTGTTGTGTTTATATGCGATCGTAATAAGCACTGACTTGCATAATATAGCTAAATGTCACTTAAAAAAATGCCTATAGATAAACAAAATTGCAAAGGACATAGAAATAGATTATATGTGAGATCGATACACAAAGTAAGAAAATTTTCTGGAGTAACGTGAATCATGGGCCAGAAAAATTGGTTTAAACATGATGACAATTTTATCTTACGGATAAGTGAAAATAAAAACGATAATTAAAAATTATAATTTTATAAATATAACTTTATTAATATACAAATAAATAAGAATATTCTATATTTATATATAATAAAACTAAAACATCAAAAAACAGATAAATATGATCCTAGCTTAAAAAAAAACAAAACTAACTAAATAAAAAGCAACCAATAGGAAATGATATTTGTATAAATGTCGACATTAGCATGTGATCCGCCATATGTGAGAAGTATATCCAAAATGCCAATTAAGAAATGTATTTGCGGAGCTACAGCTATTTTAAAAAGACCAAAAACGGTAAGTTCTTATAAATTTTATATAGTATGTATTTTTAAAAAAGATATGTGAATATATATATATAATGCAAATGAAATATTTTTTAACAATCGTGCTTATTATTTATAATCAATTTTCTGAAGTGAGTATTCAGTTTTGACAGTTTTACAATAATTATTATTCAGTTTTGATGATTTTAAAGTAATTGAAATTATAAAGTATAGTATATGATATTAATTAATGATTATATTAATTTGATTTGTATAAAAAGGATAAATTAAACAAAAATTTACACTGATAGAAACCGAAGCATGAAATTATTGCCCAAATTGTGTAAAAAGTGTTCAATTGAAATTTCGCCTAATTCATTTTAAATATAAATTAGATAAGAACTCAAAAGTAAAATAATTTCAAATAAAAAAAAAATTGTCTGCCATAATATGTTGTTTGATATGAAAGAAATTGATAGTAGAATCGTGATTGTATATGGACCTATATAGTTTAATAAAATAACTTAATAGAAATGTTTTAAAAAAAAATGATTTAGTCAAAGTGAATTTTCAGACCATTTTTTAATTTCTAAGATTTTCCATTTTATTTAATGAAAACTAATATGCAATAATTTTATATAATTATCGTGTATAATCTTCACTGAAGATAATTTTTATTTTGCTGAAAAAAAAGTTTATGTTAAACGTATATAATATTGGCGACATTTAACACAGAAAATCATTTTCATCAACAAATAGCAAGTTTATTACAAACATAATGTTAAAAACATCAAATATTAACATATTTATTCATATTGGAACAATTTTATGTATTATCAAGACATTTGTATATATTACTAATTCCTAAACAAGAACAAATTAAACAGCAATAAAGATAATTAAATAATTTAAAATGAAATTTAATAATTACCATATTAAAATTCTTTTTACATTTTTTTTTCCGGGCATTAAAACTTGGTTAATGTCCAGGCCACTATACTGAATTTTTAAAAAACTGGCTTGAGACACAATTTTCACAATAAGTTCAGTTTTAATAATGTTAGAGCAAAAAGCTTTACATTGATAGAAACTAGAAAAACTAAAGAAAACAATAAGGCTAAGATAAATAATGATAACTATTTAAAAAATAAGGAAAACATAATTTTCATCATCCGACATAATTATTACTTTATTGTTTGTTCATAATTTCTAATTTATCATTAACTAAGTTTAAATTACATCTTCATTGATAATTTCTTTGCATTCCTTACAAAATTATCTTTCAAATCATATATAATATTTCTTACCTGAGATAATCCATAGTTTCAGAATCTCCAAAATAAGTCTCATATGAATTTTTCATTTTTATCTTGTACCTCAAAAGTTATCAAATCTCAAAGGCGTCTATAAGAAAAAGATTTATCCTAATAAAAGATACAAAACAAATCATTTCCAGAAGATGGATATGCATTTGTCATCATAGCAATTGGCTTCTTGTGTATCTAAAACTAGAAATTGTACATTACTGTCTGTATCACTGATAAAACTAGTTTCATCTATTCATTTTATACTTTTTGTGTACATCAATGATATTTATATTCTTTATGCATACCAGTAATGCTCTCTTGTTATATTTATTGTCCCACAGAGATATAATTTATTTGCATATATCTCATTTGCTAACTATAAAATTGAAAATAATGTGATGCAAGATGTGGCAAAACTACTGACTCCATAGCATGAGTACCAAGCTATGGGCAAGAATCAGAATTTGATTCTTTGTCTGCATACAATTTCATGTGGTATATACATAACTATTGTGGATATCTCCACACACACACCATTTGAAATCTCTCTTTGTTGGTTTTAAGTGTTAATATTGTCACATATACTATGCCCAATAAATTTTGTGATTACTTTGTCAACTGCAAAATTTCTGTATATTTGCTAATCAGTCCTAAAATTTACATTGTACTGCTTTATAATATCTTAATTTTATATATATAGTCATTACTTGTTATATAAACACAAACCTGCAATTGCAAACCTAAAGATAGTAATATATAAACATAGTAATAAATATAGTGAAATAAACATAGTATAAATTATTAAACCTTTTGAGAATCAATATGTTCTACAAAATAAGTTGCCTAATCTTAGATCAAAGCCTCAAAATTACATAAATTACATTTGTTGTATTTGAATACAAATGTTTAAATTTATTTACTTATAAATTACATTTGTTGTATTTGAATACAAATGTTTAAATTTATTTACGTATAATAAAGAGCATAAATGATATATAAATTATATACTACTAAGACACCAATACAAATGCAAACATACCATTTGTCCAGTATTATTAAAAAATTTACTATTCACATAATTAAAAAATAAAAGTTTTAATACTTACAACCCAATATTCTAATTACATTTTGAAGTCCAAATGTGAATTATCGGCACATTTTTAATCGGCTTTAGTAGATACTTTGACTGTTTAAAAATTTCTGCCTTTATTTTCTACATGAAAACTAGTTAACTGAGGAAAAAATAAAAAAATTAAATGAAGGTATCCACAAAAATATTCATAAAAAATCCAATTTTTTTCGGATTTTAAAAAAATGGACACCGCTAAACAGAAAATTTTAAAATGCAACAAATGCTGAATTTCTGTTGATGTCAAGATTGTAGTTTTCACGTAATTTTAAAAAGAACACAACATTTCAACGAAGCGCCACCGCTGAGCTGCGTTACCACTGTATCTACTTAACGTGTTAATAGACTTTCCAATTCATTTTATGTTTTAATTTAAATATTCAAGATAGATTTATGTCAAACAACCATTGAATATGATATTTTTAAAAAAAGGTCTCTGAAATTTGTCTTCATTATTTATGATTGCTAAATGTTTGATAGTATGTTTTATTTAATTAATTAAATAAATTTAACTTTGTAAGATTTAAAGAATCATTTTTAACAAAGTTATAAATAACAACTCCCCGTCTGTATTAATGTCAATTTATTTACATGGCAAAAGATGGCCAGCTTTAAAGCAAAAGTAGGTCAGTGGCAGCTACAAGTTAATAAAGAATGTATAGTAGATATAAAAATACTTCAGAGATTTTCAACAACTTATCTTTGAGAATTAAATTTACTTAATTAAAATACTATCAAATATTTAACAATCGTAGATAATCATAATGATTTTAATGAAGACTAAAATTTCATTATGGATACTAAGTACAGAAAAAAAAAAAGATTTTCAAGTTTTAGTTGTAATTTTAATAAAATAAATTTTCTATGGCTGGGATTATTTTATAAAAAATGAAGGTATGTCCAAAATATAGAATTTTTTATTGGTTATATTTTTAAAAAAATTTTTCAATAAATTTGTAAACATTATAATGTATTCTAAAATTTATAGCATAATCTAAAAGTAGTATATGCTTTATTACTTTAAATCATGAAATTTTATGTTCAATATAAAAATTGTTATTATGAGAAAAACTAATGAGATCAAAAATGATTGGATCCAAATATTTTACTTTCAGAAAGGAATGATAGATTTAATTTAATTCTTATTACAAAAAAGTTAGATATTCATGCATTATTTTTATGAATGTTTGTGATTAAAGAAAGAAAAAAATACAATTTTTTTATGTCATTATTTTATTTTATTTTTGCTGCAATTATTTTGTTTAACATTTAAGCTTTAATTGTTATTAATTAATTTGGACATAAACTAGCTTATTATTTTTGAAAATTTAATTATATATTTTTGCATAAGTAATATATACGTATATATATATATTGATATAGATCATATACTATTATACTTTTAAAAAGATATAAGCACTTCCATTGAACATATAACACCTACAAATTAATTAATAAACATGAGATTACATATGCTTAATAGTTATAGAAAATCATAGTGTCACTGTTATTCTTTGTTCCTTTGATATTGCAGTGATAAAAATAATCAGTTTAGATTTTCAGAAATATTTTAAAAGTTTCTCTTGCTAAAATTCATGTATTCGATAGATAATATTAATTTTACAATAATTACTGTTTTCTTAATAATATATTACAATATGTCTATTATATTTTAGAGGAATGATATTCCATATTGTGTTTTTCAATATGGAATGCTGAGTTAAAACATCTCAAACAAAAAAATTTTTTTTCATTGATTTATGAAATATTATTTTTCAAGTCTTTTTTATTGCAATTTATTAATAAGTGATAATTATATTTAAAATTTAAATATTTTATATTGTTAGAATCCATAGATTCAATAATACATGACTTGATAAATTAAAAATTGAGAAATTTGTAAATTTTCTGTATATGGTACTTGCCTGTGTAACTGCCGCTTGCTTTGCACTCACTCAAGTCTCACACATGAAATCACGTTGTTACAATCTCAATGAAAATATTATCTTTGTTATTTCTCTGCTTGATTTAGAAAACTTAAAAATGTCATTTGAAATGGTTTCAAAGTTCCAAGGTAAAAGAAACCATAAAATCCTTTCTTTTTATGATAAAATGAAAATAGTAGACTTTTGAAATAAAAAATCATATGTCAGCATCAGCTTCTGAGTTAGCCTGGAAAAACAAAATTCATAGAAAATTAAACAGTAGTGTATTATTATAGGTATATACAAAGATTTGAGCACAAGTTCCACCGAAAAGAGTTGTATGTAATTAATGGGTGATTATTGTGTAGATATACAAATAAGTATAAATTTAAACATATCAGTCATTTTATCTTCTCCATTTCATCATTATTGTCTTTAATTTTCATCTCAAGAAAATGAAAGATAATATATGTTTGAGTATTTCCATCATCTAGAATTTAATTGCTAAATGTCTTTAGAAAAATTCAACTTTATTTAAACTTTTCAAATACGTTCAACTGTTAATAATAGCTATAGGTTAATAAATAACAATGTTTTGAGCAGTCTTATTCTCTTCTTTTTTTCAGGAACTGCTGGTTTGATCGACAATACTAACATAGAAATTAAACCTGGGACTTTTAGATTTGTGAATGCTGAATTTAAGACAATGCTGTAACCAATTTTACTATTTTGTCAAATGCATATTAATAGAAATTTTATATACTTATTGGTAAAGGTTCTCTTGATTTCTCTATTTTTTCTTAACAACAAGGTTAATCACACTAGATTGTCTTATGGTGGGGTTATTTTGCCTGAATAGCTTCTTTAAATTTTCTTTTTACTTTATCCTGACTCCAATATTCTTGCATTTTCCTAATCGAACATACGTTCATATAGTGTTATTTTAGAAACTTTTTTTTATCTCATTTTTCAACGAGCCATCTGATTTTATTGAAACATGTACTTTCACGTTTATACAGTATTTCACCTATAGATGCAGTTTTTGTGTATCAATCTTTTCAGTTGAGTTTTATAGAGCTTATAATTTTTACAACTGTTTTAATATTGTCCTGGTTGTAGATTTTCTTGGATACATTACAATTCCTATAATTGATTTTTCTTTTGATATTTATTTTGTTGTCTACTTAAGATTATTTTAGGAATAGCTAATGATAACTATTCTTTATGAGATTTTGTTTTATGGAAGATTTCTTTTTCCAAATCATTGTTTTCTGAAAAAACTTTTTTTGCTCTTTTTTATAATGATAATATAACTGATTGGATGTGTATGCTAAATATTTTCCTCTTTGTGTGAGTTTTTTATAGGTTGTAGAATGCAGTTTTTGTTCTTGTTCTAATTCTGTTGTGAATTTAATTGTAGAAGATATATTATTGATATTTATCCAGAATGTTTGTAATAGTACTTTAGCATATGCCATAGCGAAGCCAGATTTCAGATGGCAATGGAGTAGTATGTATAATTGTGGATTCAAGTTCTGTATAAATGTGAATCCATTATCATTTTTTGATTTTGTTAGACTAATTAGTTACATAGAATGTTAAGATTTTAGTTATATTATTAATAGAAAGAGATGGAATAGTGTGTATGGTTATGGGTTCAAGTTCTGTATAA
Source organism: Epiperipatus broadwayi (assembly GCA_028023455.1). Classification (NCBI taxonomy): domain Eukaryota; kingdom Metazoa; phylum Onychophora; class Udeonychophora; order Euonychophora; family Peripatidae; genus Epiperipatus; species Epiperipatus broadwayi. Next base: position 3,567,102 of record JAQFVV010006298.1, read on the forward strand.
ATGTGAATTCATTACCATTTTTTGATTTTGTTAGAATAATTTATTACATAAAATGTTAAGATTTCAGTTATATTATTAATAGAAAGTATTATTTTGCTTTGGTAAATATTATTCATATTTAATATTTTTCTTATAATAGACAATACTCCAAAGCCGAGTACATTTGTGAATACATTTTCCACATCAAAGCTTACCAATATATCATTTCTTTCAATTTTCATGTTTTGAGCAATTCAGTAAAGTGCGTAAAATCTCTGACAAAGGACTAAAAACTTTTAGAAGAAAAAAATCTTCACAAGTTGACAAAGGACTAAAAACTTTTAGAAGAAAAAAATCTTCACACGTTTTGACAACATAATCCTTAGAAATTTTAGGTACAGCATAAAAATGTGAAATTTTGCTTAAATATGATGTTAATCTATTTTTTTCTGAATTCGTGAAGTATCTGCGGTGTTTTCTAAATAATTATTTAACTTTGTTTCTGTTGCCAATATTGGACATATGCCAACTTTTTATATTGGTTGCTATGAGCTCTTTTATATTATTATAATTAGGAATATCTGTTATAATTGTAACATTGCCCAAGTTAGCATAAAGACTGATTATATATTTATCTAGTTAGAGAATGTTAATAGATAATATTTGATTTGGGTTGTTGGTTTCTTGCAAATTCTGATTAATTCTGCTGCTTTTTCTAAAGGCAATTTTTAAATAACTTCCTTATAAAGAGATATTAGATAATATGATAAAATTTAATTTCTTTTTCCAGAACAGAAGTTTAAATATGTGTTAGTTCTTTAGAACTAAGATTTTTAACTGATGAAGCTAGATTTGTTGGAACAATGTTATTTGATATGTCTATGTAGGTATATTAAATGATATAATATCAAAGTTTAATCCTTTTTCCAAAATAGAAGTTTTAACATTTGTTAGAAATCTTTAGAACTAAGATTTTTAACTGATGAAGCTACTAGATTGGCTGGAAATTATGATATTTGATATAGCTGGCCATGTAGGTTTACATGTTTCTTTTAACATTCTTTTATTTTTATTTTATTGATTGAAAAATTGTTATGAATTCTTTATCAATGTTTTATTTTTTTAGCAGTTATTCTATACCAGGGGTCCCCAACCTTTTTGCACTTAAGAGCACATTCTTTAATACCGGCCAAGTGATGGGCACCATTTATTTTTTCAACCAGGTGGTAGGCACTATTTATTTTTTCAATGTAAATTTATAGTTGGATATTGTTAATAATACACATAATGTACAAAAAAATATTTATTTCAAAAATAAAATTTTAACATAATTAACGTTTATATTTTTACGCTGTAAAAGTATAGTATGCCCTACAATTTGATTACAATATAATACAATAATTTATAAGAAATTTTAAAAATTAAATTTATTTGTATCAGATAAATAATTTTTCATCATGTTCGGATAGTGGCGGGCACACGTAAAATGATCTGCGGGCATGGTACTGCAGGCATAGGGTTGGGGACCCCTCTTCTATACTACCAATGGAATGCAAGTTAATTCTATGATCACTTTTATCCATTTTATTCATAATTTGGTAAAAGGTATTTTTATAACTATTAACTTCTGATTTAATATTATGTTTACTTTTTTTTTTTGAACAGTGCTTTGTCATATAGAATTGGGTTTTAACAGTATGTGGATTTGAATTTAAATATTATTATAAAAACCTTTTAAAAAAATATTATAGATATTAATGGAGAATAACTTCTCATCTGATATGCAAGATATTGAACCATAAAGGCACAGTAATATATGTCTTGTTATTATTTATTAATCTATCTTGATAAGGAAAACGAATGAGTCTATCCAGGCATTTTTGTTATAATATATTTTCTTTTGTATATTAAGAACTTAGCATTGGTTTAAATTTTTATTGCTTTTAAAATTTATATATGTAATTACATTTGCTTTTACATATAATTGTTTTAATTTTTATTATCTTATTAATGCAGAATTTTAGCTATCTAAATAAGGGATATTTTTTCTTTGTGAGACCAAAAGGGAAATATAGCAGGAGTTATGCAAATGATGCTCAGACTGTATAATTTTACAATTATTCATCATTTATATGTGTGACCTCTACATATCAGTTGATATATATTTATGAAAATCCTCTTCCTGAAAGCTTTCAGGCAAAACTTTACAGAAAGGTAGTATAATTAAACAATAATATGTTCATTATCTATGCCAGCTTAACTTTCCTTGTCACCTCATTAATATCATTTATTTTAAGAGTTATAGTATTAAATGGCATAAAATATGAAGCAGAATCTATTTGCATCTTGAATTGTTTGTATTCTATATCGAATGTAATTATAACATTTTTGAAAAGTATCTAGCGAAATATTGAGCCATTATTCATAGATAAAGCATGTTTTCTGAGTTATATCAATAGAATATGTAATATTTAAATCAAGTGGATTGCTTTTTGATCTGTAGGCATATTTTTTTTTAATGATACAAAATAATAAGACAAACTTTATTAAGATTAGAATCTTTAAGAAAAAAATATAATTGGATATGATAAATAAAACAAATAGTTTACATTATCATCAATCTTGTTTCTCAGAATTTAGCACATCAATTAAATTTACAGTGTTGTTCCAAAGTCTTCAGATTAAAAAAAGTGATTAGAGTTCTATATGCAAAATTAACAGTATAACTAAATCAGAAAAGAAATGAAAATAAAATAATAATGAAAACATATATAACAGAGCAATTATTGTCTTAGATCAAGAAAGCAATTCTTGTCTTACAAATGATAAACATTATTAACAAAAGTTTTACAGATATACATGCTAATTAGAAATTACACCTGGGTCTCTTTTTATGTAGTAGATACATTTCGCAAAAAACCCATAAAAGAAATCGCACAAAAATAGACTTAACTTACATTGAAAAATGTGGGATATGTTCCATAATTTTCAAAAATCGCATAAAAGCAAAGCAACAAGGTAAAATTACTTTAAAATTCGCATAAAAAAAATAAGGAAATAAAGTATGATTAATAACAAATTTCAAATATTTGAAAAAAATTGATACAAGACAAACATTTTTTATTAACTATTTAATTTTATTCAAAACAATGTTTTTATGTGTAATTTATTTTACATTTTTTCGTACATATTTTAATCATTATCGCTGTTTGACTATATACGGTTCATTTGTGAACTGGTAAGACATCAGATTCATCACAAGAGAAAATACAATTAATGCCAACTTCAGTCTCGTGCTGTGTTAGTGGTTTTCTGTCAACAATGTAATCGGTAATTAAACTATGAGTTGATGATTTTACTAATTGTTTATGAAGCTTGCGATATCCAGACTGCTATGTCTAGCTGTAAGAGAATGCATTTCCACAAGTGCAACTATATATATATATAACACGCTTCCACGAGTGTGTTAATAATGACTAACGGTTAAATTTTCTTTTATACACATATGTATTTTATACACATATGTATATGGAGAAACTTTTAGACAGAAAAAAGTTACAATTAAAAATATTTAAAAATTTTTAAAGATATATTCTCTTTAAGTAAAAATATTTAAAAACTTTTAAAGATACATTCTTTTTAAGGAGAAATTAAAAGTTCTTAAATATGTTTACTTGTAACTTTTTTCTGTCTAAAAGTTTCTCCATGTATATATGTATAAAAGAAAATATTTAGCTCTCATTGAAATTTCGTTTATAATTCATGTCATTAATAACAAGAAAATGATTTTTTAGTTGATTAGAAAGTTGAAGACTTTCTCGAATGATTTTTGCTGTGAAACGAACAGGTTCCACTTCTGTTTCATTATCTTTTTCTAAATTTCTACAGTATCTAAATTTATTGCCAAACCTTTTTCCAACACATATTTAAAGTATGTAAAATTTAATGCGTGAATATAAAACAACTTCTTTATCGCATAAAAGAAAACCATATAAAAAGATATTAAGAAGAAACATGAATCGCATAACTTCAAAATCACATTACAAAAATCCACACAAAAAGAGACCCAGGTGTATTTCAAAAAAATAAAAATCATATATATAAAAGTTGAAAATGGAATGGGTAATATTATGAAAACTGAACCTTACCATCTGATGGCGTTGTTTTTCACAAAACGCATATCAATATACCATTTTAGCGGCCTTAACTTATGGCTGACAGTACAAGAGGTGTTTTTGAGCCGTAACAACCCACCTGAAGGCGATTATTCTATAATTACGTAATGAAAAACTACACCCATTGCATTGCTACAGTATTCGTCAAGTGAGTGCTCTTGAACTCTCACTACGGTCCTGATTTGATGGTAGCCATATTTGAAAGAGATGAAACTTTGCAAAAATTCATTGTTGGAAATTTTTTAGAAAGCTTAGTGGAATTACTATTTCATGTTAAGAATTGTCATGTTGTCACACACGCTTCCCTACGCTTTTGAACTGCACACAACTTAAAAAGGTTCTTTTCAGCAGTTTTTTTGCCGATTTCGCGTGCAAATGCCCGTTTACGCACGAATTCGTATGAGAACTGTCAAATGTCGTCGAATTGGTCAAAGCTGAGTGAATTGCCTGCCAGCCACACAAGTGGATGCACAATATTGTGTTTTCCCAGAAAGAGAAACTCCTGCAAGCATACCTATGTAGGTCTGCATAAGGGAAGTTGTTGGTTCGAAGGTTCCAAAATCCCATTACTTATAGCTTTGAGGCTTCCCTGTTATTTTATTTGCTTGTTACTTTGGGCTGCTGTTTTTTATGCCCCCGTAAATGGTTTTTTTTCTATTATTTGTTTTGCTTCACAACTTGTTCAAAGTTTCATTTCTTTTTGATTCAATAAATTATTTTATGGGGAAACTTGTTGTTTTTGTTCATATGATTATAAAGTAGGTAGGTAATATTTGATAAGTTTCATTAACAGTTAAAGTAGGTAATATTTTATTATACTAAAAAAAAAAAAAAAGAAGTGTTTAAGAGTTTATTCAAAATGCCCCACCAAAAAAAAATAAAATAATAATAAAGAACTGTGCAGAAACATAATAAAATGTTCAAAAAGAAAATTCAAAAAGAAGTCTATAATTAAAAATCGAAACAAACCTTCCCTGCCACCCCACCTTCCCTGGCTTAAAAAAAAAGTGTTTTTTAAAAACGAACTGTTTGTCTTTTTTTAAAATTAAAGGCCCAAAAATTTAAGGAAGAACTTTTTGCTATCATATAAAGCTTTCTGTAGCGTAAAGATTTGAAACAACAACAAAAAAAAAGACGACAATTCAAAATCAAAACGACTCCTTTCCCCTCCACCCTCTAAAAAACCAAGTGTTGGTTTATTCAAAAGTACCGAATTGTTGAAGTCTTTCAGCAAATCAAAACATCAACCAAAACAAAAAGAAAAGTTAAAAGCAAACAACCAATACCTCTCCCCTCCACCATCTAAAAACAAAATGTTTGTTACCGTATTTTTGTGTAAACCGATGGAGCACACCCCTATACCATCTAAAAACAAAGTGTTTGTTTCTTAAAAAAAAATGAACCCCCAAAAAAAACCGTGTGACAAAAAAATTTGGTTTACCATAAGTAATATTATGTAGAGAAACCTACGGACAGTTAGTCGTTAATTTACAAACAGACCATCACCCCTAGATCGTCTAAAAACAAAGTATTTGTTTATTAAAAACAAAAACCATCGCCGACGGAAAAAAATTAAAAACCGGTTGAAAAAAAAAAAACAACTTTTACCGTAATATTATGTAATAAAAAAAAACTTTGGTGGTTTACCATTGCCGACGAAAAAATAATAAAAACCGATTGGAAAAAAAAAAATCTTTTACCGTATTATTATGTAAACAAACAGATGGCCCATGAATTGGGCGAAAAAGAGCACCATCAGACGGTAGACTTCAATATTTATACTATTACTTTATAATGATATACATTTACTGCTAAAACATTTATTCATTTAAAAATAAATTAAATTAGTGAGGGTTAGCCAAATATTTAGCATTTTGGCTTATATAAGCATTCTAATTTATCTATTAATACAGGTAAATTTGGTTGATTTTTTAAACACAGTTATTTTTTATTTAATTTATTTATTCTCATAATGCTATTGTTCACTTTCCAATAGTAGTTTTAAAGATACTTATTTTTTGATTTATGTGCACTTGCATCTTTCTGTTACTTTGTTTCTTATTACACTTATTCACTTAGAGAAAGCTTTTTTTTTTTATTTATCAGTGTTAAGAGTAAAACATTTCATTTTTATTAGGAGTTTGTTAGTTTTTTTGAATATCATCAATTTTTTTTTTTTGCATTATTACCCATTATTGCCTAAAGTTGTATATTACATGAGGCTAAGCCATAACTAAATTATTGATTATTTTCGTTTTATAACTTCTGCAAACTGTGTGTTGTATGCCCTTTATAAATTATTATTATTATTATAAATAAAAGTCACACCTAAGTCATTATAGAATTTCATTCCAAATTTAATATACTCGTATTAAAATTATTAAAACATAAAATTATTACACCCCTCCTCTAATCTAACAAAACTATCATTATTTTTTTCAATCATTATCAGTCTTTTGCAGAATGAAACTTTTTTTCTATCCATTCTAGAATATTTTCTAATCTCATCCATATATTTCTAATAAAGTTTTTTCTAAGTTATAATCTCTTGGAATCCAGTTTAAAACTTCAATTGTCCATCTGTTATTATTATTATTTGTAGGGACATGTCATCTCAAATTTATTTTGATTTCTTAATTCTTTCATTGATATTAATGATATCTCTGTGTTATTCTATTCAAATATTTCACTTTTGAACTCTGCTTATTAATTCCTCTATTTTGCTCTAGTCTTAAAGAGTTCATATATAATAACACAGCAAAAAGGAGAAGGATTTTTTATTTGTTGATTTTCTTAAAGAGTTGTATTTTCATATCTAAAACACATTATTAAAATTCTTTTTTAATTTTATAGATATATTTTAAGATAAAACTATTTCCATCAAAGTATTTCATCCAAGCTTAATTATATTGTTAGTTTCATTCATTATATTTATCTTCATCAATAATCTAACAAATATATTATAGTAATTTTGTTCTGCTTCATTATTATCAATCTTTACATCATCCTTTTTTTTTTTTTGGAAATTTATTGAACATTAATTTAGACTTTTTAGAATTTGTCTTTATATCTATTTTTTTGTTTTCATCAGAAACTCAAGTATTATTTGTGAAACAACATCATTTGCAATATTTAAATGTAATATTTCCATTTATTTGTAACATTTAACTTGCCATTTTAATCCACAAAATACTTCCTGTAAAGATGCAAGATGTTTTGAAAAGAATACTGATGTTTTCTTTTAATTTTACCATGTACTCTTTAATGCAGTTACATTTTGATAAATGCTTTTCATAATTTGACATTATAATTTATATCTAGATGTTCTAGTCTTAATGTCTTTTCACAAAATATCAATGTTTTATATGAATAATATATACCACAATCTTCAAAGAACAGCAGATTAAAAAAAAAAGTTTACCTTTTTACTCTTTCTCTTTTGTTTTATAAATGTTATATATATTTAGAGTCATCTTTATTTACAATGTTTAAATTCTTCAATTTTAATTTTGAAATTAATCAATGATAACATATTGTCATATACAGTATTTTTATATTGCTACTTAAAGGTATAGTTTTCTTAAATTTAATTCCCAAATCAAAATATTTTTTATTAAAAAAAATTGCCTACACAATATTGATTTCAAATTTTAATTTCAAAAGCAACGGGCAGATTTTAACATATTACAGTATATTCTACAATAAGTATTTTTTTCTGTATCATAATTTTAAAATTGTAGATTAAATTTTTAAGAATAGTCAAAATGAGTGATGTAGGAATATCAAAGAGCAACATGGAAATAATGATTGGATGATGAAACTTGTAATTATATTTCAAAAATGAAAAAATTAGTTTTAAACTATTTTGAGGAAATAAAGATATAAAACTGATACCAATTTAAATTGAATCTGATATCAGTGTAGACACAAGAACAATTTTTTTAATACAGACTGAATATACAAACAATTTTTTTTATACTGTTGTCTTCTGGTGTATAATGAAGGGATCTTATAATTGAGTTAATTAAATATTTTCTACAAAAATTTCAGATGTAGATTCATATATGAAAATGATAAAAAAAATATTTTTTTTGTTAATGCTTTTGAAGAACTTATTAGTAACAAACATTTTTTTAAATGTGAGATAAGGGGTTTTGAAGATGCAAACCTGCTTGATCTTTGTTCTTGTTTTTTGATGGTAGCATTTTTTTTAAAATTTTATTTTTCAGATTAATAATATTATGATTTCATGCAGTTTAAATTTTGGATTATCTTTCAAACAATATAAATCACATAAAGCAATCACATATATACCAGATTTTATTTTGCATTCTTGAGTAATATAGTAATATTTTTTTTTTTTTTGATAATCTGTTAGAATGTATAACATCACTGTAAATGTGTATGGTATTGTCAGAAGGATGCACTCACAATTTAGAATATTATGCTTAGACTAATTCAGATGTTTATATTTTTTACAGGAAATTAAATTTTTATACATACTAACAAAATATTATACGACTTCCTTATTTACTTTCAAAAATAATTCTCTCCACTCTATTCTAGAAAAAAAATAAATGAATCCGTTTGTGCTTTGAATCGTGGACTTCATTGATGAAAGTAAAATTCAGAAAATAGCCTGAAGATAAGGGTTTTATATTATTTACTAGTGACAATTGATTACTCAAACCTACAGTAAGTGACTTTAGAATGAAAAGAAATATTCTTGGTAGTTTAAACATTAAAAAAAAAATTTTTTTAAGTTGATATCTAACATTTTTTTCACGAATACAGTGTGGCTGAAAGGATATTATTTTATTTTATTTATTTTTTGCTCAACAATATAAACTGTTGTAAAATTGAAAATACAGTGTAGTGTCATGTCATGAATAATTTTTTTTGAATAATTTTGGAAATACATATTGCTGGTGTAATAGATTACATGTATGATATTATCAAAAGTATTGGGCATTCTATAATATGTTGAATAGTTTTTATATATAGTTTTGCAGTATAAGATCTAAATCATGAATTAGAGCACGAAGCATCTTTTAGAAAGCTCATTATGAAATTAAATGTAATATTTGATTTCTAAATGATTAATTATGACAATACAATCTAACCCTTAATACCAAATTTGGAGAAGCCTCTTTTATCATATGTGCGAAACCCCTAATATTAGCTAAGCACACCTCTTTTATCATATGTGCGAAACCCCTAATTTTAGCTAAGCACACATAGAACTAATTAGAATCCTATTTTCTATAAGCAGATTTGAATTCGATTATTTGAAAGTATGAAAGATTTTAAATGGTTGGTCTTTTTATATTTAATAAATACACAATTACATTGCAGCAAAACAAATAAATTAGTTTCATATTGTTATAAATTTCAGTATGAATATATATATTATAACCTACACTCCCAACACCGCTCATATACATTATATGAGTAAATGCCCAGGGCGCCAGTTCTATTAATGAATAGAACAATATCACAACATAACTTATACAAAATTATTACTGAGACTCTTTACCTAAGTCTACATTCAGCTCAGCTCAGTGGGAGGCTATAGGAAGTTCATAAGATATATGATTATAAATAAATGAAAGTAGAAATATGATTAAACATTGAATATAAGGTAAATCCTTTTTGTTAATTAATTGCATGATAAAGAATCACTATGTTTATTTGTACAATCTATTAAAATCTTTTAACCTAATTTCTTCCCTCATCCAAGTATAACATATATCAGCTTGCTATAATTATATTACTAAACAGTTCTATGACTTGGCATATCATAATCTAAACAACTACATTAATGCCAATCAAGGAATAAACAATACGATCTCAGGGAACTTCAAAAACACAGTTGAATTAAATAAAATACATTGGCTCATAAGTTATAATTCTAAAGTATGATAAAATGTAATAAAATAAATTGACTAAATATTGTACTGTGTTTAGCAATAAGATAATGACAGAAATAGAGTATTTTAATCTCACATCATCATCTAACAAATATACTAACTTGGCAACCTTCCGTATACGTTTATCAAGTGGCAAATGATCTTTATAATGTTTGGATCAAGAAAACAAGATTGTCAGACACCAGCAAATTTGATATTATAACTATAAAATAATATATATATTTTATAATAGATCTATGAAATGTGGAGATGTGGAAATTAGTACCCGAATGTATACAAGAATAACTCTAGATACAGTTTTTTAATAAATAAACAAATCATTTATTATATTGAAAATTTAATTTAAGTAATTATTTACAATAAGTCTGCTTGTCTTAATGATTTAAAATTCTTAAACAAACCTTGAACATCAGTTTGGGATTATCCCTATTATATTACATTATTTATACCCTTTTGAAATCAGAAATTAACAACAAAACTTGATCTTCTAACTTTGCATACCTGCTTTACTTAAGCATTTCATTTAAACATATCATTAACTACATAATATATTACATTATTGGCACAATAAATATTTATGAGAGGATTTTCTATTGATTAATAAAATAAATCAAACTAACATATTTGGCTATCAACAAAGCAACTTTTTCTAACTAATGAAATAATCATTTTTTTAAATTACATATACCTTTCTCACATAACAATGAAATCATATTCATTCTGATGGTTTGATGATTTATAATTCTGTATTAAATGAATATAATATGTTTCAAAATATTTATTTCCCGTTTAAATTTCAATAACTCTATAATTCTATTTAAATGAATATAATGTGCTTCAAAACATTTATTTCCTATTTTAGTTTCAATAACTTTATACCTTTATATTTGCTATATTGTTTATATTACGCGCGTGTGTGCCTCCAAGCAACAATAATAGAAAAACAATCTTTTCTACACTATCCATTCATTAAGGAAACATTAAACAATTATTTTATTTCAGACAATGTCGTAAACCATCCAACGAAATAAGACACTAATATTATATCAAGAATTAATTTAACTATTTATCTGGTCACATATTAAATAACACAGAGCTATATTTTCATGATTATATAGACTACACGTTCCAAGGGAAATAAATTACATGAGGAGCAAATAAACTCTTTACTTAACACTTCTACAATAATTCATCTAATTCTGAAGTATACTGTTGGTGGGAACTTTTTCCTCATCACCAAGACTCTAAGAAAAACATCACTTAACTTCCTAAACGTCATTTCATACTTCAACAACTCATCTAATTCTAAAATACACTATTGGTGGGGACTTTTCCTCATCACCAAGACCGTAAGAAAACATAACTTCAAAACTATCATTTCATAATACGCGTATAATATAAACTAGGATTCATGGAAATTATTAAAATATACTAAATAATCAAAATCTTTTATCCCTACAAATATTAGAATGCATCCAGATTACTTTTCCTTCCCAAAACTCTTCTACATATCGAACATTATATATACACGCTGGCAGACAAATACACACAGATAACCTACTAATCCGTTCAATTCTTTAGAATACGACAATATCCGAAATTTATATATAAAATATTCACAAACTGAACTTTATTAAACAAATGTTATAATTGTGCAAACAGACACACACACGCAAACAAGAATATACAAAAAAAAATTAAATCTAAGTTATATACTATGCGAGCAACGTGGTAATTAAATACTACATTAAGGTATAACCTTTAATTCAGAATAAACTTTTAAGTTACTTTTAAAATTTAATAGTTATAATTATTACGAATGAACTTTCTTTATCATATCTAGCAAACTATTTCTATTATACGTTCGTTGATTTAAAACCAAAATTCTCACTTTGAGATAATAAAATAAAATAAATGTAAACCTCTCTCTAACGATATAATAAAAAAATATATTTCTTTCCTTTACCTTCGTAAAAGAAAAATAAGACATATTTGTATAAATCAATTTTTACCAACGTATCCACTACTCGTGAATACGCATTCCGAGACAATCTAGGAGATCATAATAGCCCAAGTTATAAATAAAACATAATAATAAGTATGCCTATCTATCTATAATATACATTGATAATGACAAGTAATTAAAAAAAATAAAGAAACAAAAGTCATTAGTTCTTTGACCCAAAATAAAAAGTTCACTTGCAAAGTCTTGCTCCAAGTTTATGAAACGATATGGGGACGGATTCCAAACTGAATTTGAACATAAAATGAATTTCTATAGGATAACCAAAAAAAATAAAAATATAATCATAACTGAAATATGATCCAGCATCTCCAATGTTCATAGCATAGCTATTTGAGCTTACCACACCACACATAAGTAATCAATTTCTTTTTATTATGAGGGAAATATAAGACATTTTTAGCTACAGTTGAACAGAAATTATTTCATTCACTCCGTAGTAGTTTTAAATTAAGTAAGCAATTTTTTTTTTAAAATAAATTTCTTAAATAGCCTTTGACATTTTATAATCTAGTATACGCATAGTTTATTTTTAAATATTGCCAATTAATATATCATGATTCATTAGTAATTCCACAATTAATAATACTTCATTATTATAGTGCATCTTTATTGAAGAGAACAAACACAACCGCATTCACGTCCTTCCTTCCGATTTAAGCACGTATCTAAAGATTAGCATCCTTTGATTATTTGAGTAATTCACATTTATTTCTTTCATTAAAAATATTCTTAGAAATACCAAATAAATAAATACTGTCATTTTTCCATAATAAATTTAAGAATGGCGTGATACGTTAAAATACACATATCCTTTAAATTTTATATTTAACTTTTATAAAAACACGTCATAACAGATGGTGAAAAATCAAAATAAATTCTGTAAAACTGTTCTGCACATATTTCCAAGAGATATTATATAACACATGTAGATAATTATAAAGTTCATGCATTTTATTTTTCTTCTTAATGATAAGTAAATAAAATAATGCAAACTTAATATTATCGATATACATTTTAAAATATTAATAAGTATAAGGTGGTTAATTCAAATGTTTAAAATTAAGGAGAGAAATGAAAAACCGATGTACCTTCTTAAATTTTTAGCCTTGTATTCCGATTGAAGACCTTTACGTAATGAATTTTTTATAACTTTTTCAGAAGTTTACTCCAAAGTTTTTTTTTTTAAAATTAACTTGACTTCAAAAAAAAATTATATTTGTTACAGCAGGGAAGAGTAATCTACTGGCTGCAATTATCAACAATAATGAGCAATTTTTAATCTCAACTCTCTATTAAATAGATATCTCTCCCCCTATCACAAAAGGTCATTTCCCTTCAAAAAGGTCAACTCCCACCTTTTTGCACTTAAACTAATTACATATGCAAGAAATCTTTTCTTTAAAAAAAAAAAAATCATTCTGATTTTTACAATTAAATCAAGACAAAAAAAAAAAAAAATAAAAAAAAATAACTTTTACAAACTGGAAAGAAATGAATATTAATTAACTGTTAAACAAAATGATGAATAATTTATTTAATTTATAAAATAATTCACTTATCCAAATATCCATTAATCATTGAAAATAAAAATATATTTGTTAAATTATTAAAGATAATTTCTGTAATTTAAATGTCTTCATATTAAATGTACTATTGCTTAATGCTATTAAAAGATGAAAATGAAGTGAAAATTATGCAGTCATACGTGCATGCACACACATTGTAATATAAATATTAAATTCTCTTGAATAAATATAATTGAAATGGCTATTAATGTTGACAAAAGGATAGGTATCAATGAATAAAGGGATTATAGGAAACCATTCAAACCAATACTACACTAACATAAAATAACTTTTCATCTCTCTGACAAAATATATCAATTCCTATAATAAACAACCCCTCTTTCTTGCATTAGATACTTCATTAATTATAATAATAACAATAAATACTTATAAAATGGTTAATCAAAGGCATAAGCAATCAATATCTAAGACTTTAAACAATCTCCAGCAAAATTTTTAAAATTCTAAGGCTGTTTCATTTTTTTTAATACAATACAACTATTCAATATAGATACAAAGTATCTCAATTCCTTGTGCCCATTCAGAGGGTCACAATATATATATATATATAATATATTCATTTGAAAGTAATAGATGTAAATCCATCATTGCTAAATATGTCACTGCTTTTCTATAATTTATAAGCTCATATATAAATATATTTTTAATCATGTGGAAACTTAATATTAATGATTCTGTAATCGAATCATTGCGATTTGTAAAAAAATGGAATTAAGTTTTTACTTGATTAGATATATTCATGTATGTGCTTATTATTTATAAAATATCATTTACTGCTTTCATATTTATATTTTTATTTTTCATATAAAAGTAAACATTCTTTATATGTCTCTATATAAATATAATAAAGATTTTCATAATTAAAAGATGAAATTAAAGAAATTTTTGGGACATTCCTCTAAATTTTAAGAATTTCTTTTATTTCGTAGTCAAAAAAAATTCTGTTTAAAATCTTTAAAAAGGTCCTCATCCATAGCTGTAAAAAACTTCAGTAGAAGAAACTTCTAATGATTCAATAACATTTCATTTATTCTTGTCAAAGCTATGGTGTTTTGAAGAACTTTTGTATTTCAAATAATAATGAGACTGTAAATTAAAGTCTTTTCATTAAATATTTTTTCAGATACTTCTCTAGGGCATAGTTGGAGAATGAGTATAATCCTTCCGATTCCTGTAAAAAAATCAACTAATGAAAAACAAAAATATTAAAGATTTTTATTGGTTATTATATAAAGCAATATATGAAAACAAATATATCTGTATATATCACCTGCAGTTTCATTAAGCTTTGATTTCTTATAATGCTGCCTTTTAACTTTCTTCTGCAGCAAACTTTTTTTTTTTTGAAGGACATTTAATATTTTACTTAAGTTTTGCTCTCCATTGTATTTTATCTTTAGTGTCCTTAGTTGTATTTTCCCAATTACGTCTCTTTAGAGTAACTTTAAGACAATCTTTATTATATAAAGAGACTTCTACCAAAATTATGCTTAATTTCACTATAAAATATATTTTTAGGGAGTCTTGATTTTTCATAGTTATACATTTAAATATCATATTCAGCAAGACGAATAATACAATCTGATGATTTCCAGATTACTGATCAGTCATATTTTAAATGTTTATGGAATTGATTATAATTTTTGCCTTTCCAGAATCTCGACAATTAAAATAAAGATTTTAAATAATAGTGTGCAATATATTTTTCACAATTTTGGATAAAGCAAACAAAATTTATTTCTTATAAATAAGATTGTAGCTAATTTATGTTTGTAATTAATAATGTAATTAATAATGTTCATGGTCTAGTGCATCAAAGAAATAGTTCTCTTTAAAATCAGTCCAGTGACACTTGTATTGGCATTGTTAAATGGTTAGAAATTAGCTATTATATAATATCTTATTTTATAGTGACTTTTCTAGAGGACCATTCAGTATTTTCTCATTCTATACTTGAAATATATATAGAATAATTTAATTTCTTTTAAAATAATTTGATCTTTATTTATAATGCAGTTGGCTCTCTTTAACAAGACACTAGAATTAAATGTATTTTTGTTTATAAATCTTTAAAATATTTAACTACCAAGAAATATATATTTTAAAACATTATTTTTATACTTTTAATATGTGATGGAAAAGGTTGAATGTTGTAATTAGACCCATTGTTTTAAAAAATGATGATCAGTTATAATGTAATACGGATTTGTGTAAATAATTGCATGTGTATGTGCTGGGATGATGTGAAGAAGAGAGGCTAGAGATCGGAGGTGGATTAAACTTGGAGAGACCATCCTGGAGTGGATAGATAACGGTTGAAAATGTTGATGATGATAACAATAGTAATGAAGTTCCGAAATACTTCTCAAATTTTTCTATCATCAGACATATTTTAGCATGAGTTGTAATTTAACAGAAAATTTGTATTTTAAAACTAAGTTTAGCATAAGAAATAATTTTTAATGAATGAGATGTAAAATGTGTTAATGCAAAATTGAAATAATTTTTAATGAATGAGATATAAAATGTGTTAATGCAAATTTAGAGGCAAAAGAATGTCAGTACTGCTAATATGAATCAAATGATTATTTACACTTAATATTTACATTTTCACAGAATATAGATATTTTGAAGTATTGGGAGTTTTATAATAGGATCACTGGGAAAGATGTATTTTTAAATTATTACTACTTCCGAATACAGAAAAGTCATTAATCTGGTAAGACTAAGAAACCAATATTAGATAAACAGTATTGCACCTGGTTATACCCTATATCATATGAGATCAAGTTAATGAAATAGAAGCATTATAAATTTTTAAAAGAAATTGGTATTTCATAAAAATGTCTTATTGATTATTATTTAAGAGTTAGTTATTTTGATTTACACTAGCAAAGCTCACATAAATGTCAACAAGCATTGTGAAGCTTCTGTAAGACTTATTTAGTTTTGAAATAAATCTGTTATTCTGATTCATGTTTGTCTTGGATTCTGAACTTGTACTGTTAGAAGTTAATTAGTTTTTAAAAAAAAATTGACTAGATGTGTATGCGGCTTTCTCTCTATATGTATTTAATATCTTAATATATTTTTAATGTACTAGATGTGTATGTATGCAGCTCTCTATATATTTAATGTCTTTATATATATAAATGATCGGATAGTTGATTGTGAAACTGTCAAAAGAAATTAATATTAACAAAATTTTATTTGAAAAGTAGCACAGTTCAGGTGCAATTTTACCCCCCCCCCCCATAAATATTAAACATGATTTAGAAGATAATATCATCTAGAAGATAATACTAATGTGTTTGAGATTCCATTTGATACATAGAATTTATCAATTTAAATAAAGAGTTGCAAAGTAAAAGATAATATATTGCCCTTGTTATACTTAATATTTTTGAATAATAATTGTAAATATTAAAATTATATTTAAATGATTGCTAATATAGATACTTTCCACATATGTTAAATTTTTTTGAAAAAATTCTTGGTATGGTTAATTGTAACTTCAAAGGAGTAATTGTTGATGTTTGAGAAAGTTGTATATTATGTAAGATGGGGAAGGATGGCTTTGATGGCATCGATGGCACAGTGTGCCATAAAAAAACCCACAATTATTTAGTATAGTAATGTGTCTTTTTTTACCCCCATATTGAATATATGTCTCCATTTTTTTTTTTTTGATATTATACCTGGTTTGATGTATTACTCCAGTGACATATTATTCTAAGTTTGCAGTATGTTTCAAATAATGCCTTCATAGGATCTGCGGACAAATTTTATCGACTAACTCCGCACATCCCTTGGAGGTGTTATTTTAAACATATTGCAAATGTAGAATAATACATCACCAGAGTAATATATAATAGCAGGAATATTACTAAACTACCAAAAAAATTAATATTAACAATATGTTTTGAAAAAAATAAATATAATTTATTATTGTTATTTAAATACAATTTCTTTCATAATTTATTAATAAATATTGCTTCAAAAAGTTAAAGAAAAAATAAATTTAAGTTCATTTTCTACATTTATTTAAATAAAAAGAAAATTCAGTAATAAAAGTTGTACTCTTTTTGTGTGCTATTTCACAAATTGTAATCTCTAGCTAATACATGCAGATGTAAAAGTGATCAGATATTGTTTTACTATTGACATTTTGTTGTTAAATGTTTAGCATAGAATCACAAACTTTTTGCTTTTATGTTGTATTTACAGTTGAGAATCAATAATAATTAATAAATTGACCTGATTTTTTAAAATTTAACGTTTTAATAAATGAACTTTTCTATGTAAATTGAAATTTGTATATATGTTTGCTACATCATGATCAAAGTGGCTGAATATTAGGAAGATTGCTGATTGTTTTTATGTTGGCATTTCTTTTGAGAGTAAATAGTTAACATAGAATAGTAAATTTTTTGCTTTTATATCTCATATTCACTTGTGAATCAATTAGTAAACTAAAATGATTTTTTTTTTTAATAATTCAACTTTTTCTTCATTTTCTAAATGTAAATTGTAGTCTGTGAATATGTCAGTTTTGTTGTGTTAATGAATGTAAAACTGATTTAATATTTATCATTTTGTTCTGTTATTTGTTGTAGAGAGAAACATTGTGTATAGAATTGCAACATTTTTGCTGTATATTTCAGATGGTTGAGTTTCACCAATATACAATATATTACACAAATTTACATAGCATATGTTTAAATTTGCTTTTATTTTATTTTTAATGCAACTTTTTATTATTATAAATGAGTGTCAAATAATAGCATTCTACTTGAATTTGAAACTAATAAGCTTAATTGATGTATTATATTTTTATATTGTTTTTTTTTTTTTTTAAAAAAAGCTTTCATTTTAAATATGAAGCAAAGTGAGAACATTTCTAAAAAACAACAAGGTTAATCTTAAAATCAACTGACATGAAAAACTGAGGTATTTATGTTTTTAATTTCTGTAAAAGCACTTAATTAATTGCAGTTGAAAATTTTTATGGGAATGAAGCTTTGCATTAAATTTATGCTAAAGGATAATAAATTATTAGAAAATTAGATATCTGAAAGCTCATTGTTGTATTTTTTTTATTTTTAATTTTCTATCAATTTATCATATAAAATATTTGATTACCTTTCTTTACTTTTTATTGTTGAATGCAATTTTTGTGAATAAAATCTTTAATTACTTGATTTAGTATATGGCTTGTATTTGATTTATTATTAAGCTTTAAAACAATTGTTTGTTAAAAAGTTATAAGCAACAAAAAGTTATTTTTGATATCAATAGGACATTTTGTCTGTGATAAATAGTGATGAGTCTGTTTTTGAAATAATTTATATGTTCTTCAAATTATTATTCATGGAGTAAAATAATTACATTTATTTATTTAAAATATGTAGTCAGTAATGAAAATTTACAGAGTAACATAATTTACCAGAATATAAATGTTTGACTACTTTCATGCATTAAATCTGAATGCATTTATCATAATTTGTTTTTTTTTTTTCATAATGCAGGCAGAGTAAGGAAAAAAGTCACATCACTATTTTTTTTTTAAGTTGTCAAATATAATATGCTAGGTGATTTCTGTTGCATGATATTTTAGATTAGATATATTTGATCTTATTTTTATGGTATACAATCTGTGGTTGAGTACATTTTATTTTTTCTAAAACAGTTCTATTAATAGCATGCCAATTTTAAATATATATTCACTTTTTATTCAAATGGTTATTCAAATTTCTGCTCTTGAAAATTATTCTTATTTATTTTCTATGCAGCTGCTTATCATGATTGAAATTGCTGTATTTGAGCACCTTTGATATTTATGAAAGTCTTTGATTAAATTTTTGTTAATATCACAAGAGATGTTATTGGATAAGTTTATATCTTTTAATTTAGAAGTGAATGTCATCATTTGATTTCTATTGATTTTTCCCAGGATATAATTAACAATTAGCATGCCTTTGCCTATGATTTTTAAGATATATGAAGAGAAAGAGGTTTTAACTATTTTTCTTTTTAAATATTGCAAATATGATATAAATGGTAAAATTACTTGCATTCTTTTAATTTTGATATGTATGATTTATGTTGGTGATTAAATTTTTTTAGTTAATCTCAAAAAAAAACTTGTTTAATTGAAAAATAAGTGGAACCACATGACCCTCCCCCCCCTTCAACTATCTACTAATTTTAATTATCCAAAGACTTAACTCTAAGTCAACGATTTCATAAAACATTTGATTTAAATTATATACTGTATTTATGTATGGTCTATACATACCTATACTTATATATATATTTTTAAATTATGTAAACTTATTTGTAAAATGTCTTAAATTTATACCATCTTATCCTTATTTGCAAACTTAAAATAATCATTAAAATAATGCATTTTTAAACATTACTTTTAATGGAAAGCCATTATTATTAGTTTCTTATTTTTCAAAATAGCATTGAAAAAATTGAAAATTAAATTATTTTTTATGAGTAATAATTATTTAATGAAAACTTATATTTTGTTAATTAAAATAGTAAAATGATAATTTCAGAACATTTAATTTTTTTATTTTTATATCTTTATCTAATTAAGATTACACTTTAAATGATTGTTAATATTTATGATAGAAATTGATGTTTTAGAAATAAAATTATAAGTTAATTTATATAAAAAAACATTTTGATAGCTTACATGGAAGTTAATTTATATAAAAAAAATTATTTTCAATATGAAAAACAACTATATTTTTCGAAATAAAAACTGAATTAGTACAGTAAATCAGCTTCCATTGCAGAATCTCACATACATTATTGTTATACTAAAAATTATTGTTATACTAAAAATTACGTAAAAATTAGTTATTAATTAATTATTTAAATTTAAAAATTGAAATTTTTTTTAATAGATTAATTTTGAAAACTAAAATTTTAAAAATGCAATAAACAGAACTTGAAGAAATATTGCTTCATTAGTAAAAATAAAAACTTGATAATTAAATCTTTTGATAAATTTATGCTCTAAATAATTGTAACAATACACTTTTTTTTAAAGAGTAAACTCATTTTAATATCCAAATTGTCAATTTATAATAATTTTTAAAATGTTTACATATTTTTGGCAAGTAAATATTTATTAAAGCATATATAATGGAACCTATATAATGTATACTTTAAAAGTTTCTATTTTTAAAATTTAAATGTATGTGAATTATATTGATTTTTTTTTCCCAAACTAAAAATCTTTCATGTCAAAATTGATTAATAGAAATTGAGTTAGTACAAATGTATAGTTCTTTCATTATAAAAAAAAAAATATATGTCTGCATAGTTTATTTGAAATACATTACATTTATCATTTTTATTTTGTTTATGAATATTGTTTCTAATAGTGTTTTTTTATATATATTAAATAATGATATATATATATTTTAAAAATTAATAACCAGCAATGGTTTATTAATGCCAAAGGTCAGAATAATAATAATCTATTTCACAATAATTGTTATGGTAAAGCACTAATATTTATTAAAATAGTTGGTATAATTTTTAATGATTACTATGGTGCATTTGCTTTGGTGAGAACTGTTTTTTCTCTTTATTCTCTGATAACTTATTCCTTGTTTGTCTCTCCATTATTTGATTTTTGAAATAAAATATTTGACTAGGAGCCCATTTTCATGTCATTTGATGATATGCTTTATGCATGCATTAGATTCCTAAACCTTTTTTTTTAAAAAGATATATTTATAAATAAAATCTTTTTATTTTTATCAGATATATTGATATTATATTTTAAGACAGTTTTTTTGATCCCCTTTTCAATTCAACTAATGTAATTAAAAGATTTTTCACATGAAATTTTTTCTAAATGATTTCTTTATTAATATAACTTGGCATTTTCATTGGTTTACAATTACAAAGTTAAAAAGATAATTTAGACTAATCAAATTTTAAATGTATTTCATCTAAATGAAATTAATATAATTAAAACAATAAATTATTGAATTGAATGTAAAAATTAAGATTTTTGAATTATGTTTAACCACCTAAGCTGCAAATCTTTTGTGAATTTTATACTTTATAATTTTTGAAGCAATATATATATATATATTTAGTGACATAACTTAAATTATTCAAAACTTAATATTAATTTTGCAATTTAAATGTCAAGATATTTCAATTTTTTTATTAATCAAGATTTTGAATTAGTTATGTCAAAATTAAAAAAATTGTACTCTAATTATAGAGATGCTGGAATAAATTGTTTAAGAAATAATGAGCTACCATTATTGATCTTGCCTAGCAATTTTAATCTGTCTTTAAATTGAAAACTTTACATACTATTTTTCTCATAGAATATTAGCTGTATCCAAATCAAAGAGTCCAGAACCACATGAATTTATTTTTGTAAAGAATGTCATATTAAATTGAGAATGATGAGAAATGTTTTTGTAGCAGTCATTTGCAAAAATCTATTAATAATTGCAATCCACATATGTATTTAAGATTTAACACCATTCTGTTATTCTTGATTATACTTTTTGTTAGTTTTGACATGGTTTTATATAAATGTTGGTTATGTGAAAGGAATTTTAGTTAATATTTTGTCTAAAAAAAAAGTTGTTATATTTATACTTTTCAGTTAAATGATTTTTGTTTACATATATAATGTTCATGTTTTATTAGTTTATTTTGTTTCATTTTTTTTTCTGTAATTGATTACATTTTTAATATTTTTTTAATAAGAGTTTTTGATTTTTCTCTAATTTTTAATTAATATATTTATTTTTTGAAATATCACTAGAACATGTTAATATATTAATCAGATATCTTTTTATATAATTTAAAATAAAGTCAGAATATATTTTAAAGTTTTTTTGATATAAATCTAAAGTTTTCAAGGCAGATTGTTTTTGTGTGCATTTTTTTTCCTGAGAAAAGTAAAATAGTAAAATCTAGAAAGAATAAACAAAAATTCAGTATCAGTGTGATCTTTAAGTTTTATTAATGGATATATTTATTGACGTTTATTTTATTCTATTTTTTTTTTCAGGTTGATATTTGAATCTTCGAGATTCACAAGTTGGAATTCATCAAGAATGTTGCAAGAGTACTTGAATGGACATTTGGTGTCACTTGTATTTTTATTTTTTTTTCAGTTTATCAGAGAATACATTTTGAAACTAAAACCACAAAAGTGAATATTCATATTTTTGTTTTTAGATTTTCAGAATCAATGGGAAGAAATCCCAAATAATAAAATTCAAATTCCAAATAAGTATATATATATTCTAATAAAATCTTTTAGTTCAGTATTAATTTCAAAAGCGTTGCTCTAAAAAAATTTTTGTTAAGTAAAACATTTATTTACATTTATGTGTAAATTATATTTTAATGCATACAAGCAAAAAGGATTCAGTTAAATAAATATATATAGAACTATTAAAATTCATATCATTTAACAGTCTAAGATAACTCAAATACTTAAATGAGAGAAAGACTGATAGGCAGCTGATAACAATGCCTTGAATTGGGAAGTATACATACAAAGAATATTTAGAATTTCATTTATAGTGCAATCACATGCAGTGTTCTTTGTTTATCCTAAAATAAACTTAATTAATTTCAGTATTTTCTGGACAGGTTAAAATAATTTTATTTTTCAATAAGATCAAATTATGAAATTTATTTTTAAGTTTGATATTTTTATCTTTTCTATTTTATTATTTTAAGTGTCCAGATTAATATTCCAGAAAGTTTTATGGATTTGAATCAGTTGATAGGAAATCTGTATAGAATATTTGTTTGAAGTAATTAATTAGCTAATTTTTGGTTTTGATGTTCTCTATAATAGCCGGTTCTTTTCTGATGTCATGTAATTGAATTATAGGGAAAATTGGAAGCTATAGTATAGATCTGAAATTCTCAATAAGACTAGTATAGATATCTACATCATCTAAGAAAATTTGTAAAAGATTTATGGAATTTTAGGAATTGATAGACAAGTCAGATACTTGCTTTACTTTTTTTAACTTCATATAAATTTTAAAACATAGGAAAATAATAGTGCATAAAGCTGAGAAAAGAGTCTTATGATAGATTGGTATATGACAGTGGTGTTCAACCTGGCAAAAGCTATTTACTGATTGATTGGGATGTTATTTTTAATCATACTTATGCTAAAAGGTATAAATATATAATTAAAGTGTCTGTTCTTTATTATTTGCTAACATAGAGACTTGTCATAGCTCACAGGAGGATAGTTTACTTCTGTTTCAATTTTAAAGTATATTTAGTATTTCAATATGGCTCTTTGTAGTTATTACAGATTTGTTATTTGGATATTAATATTAGTAAATTTCTGAAGACAGTAGAGAGTCTATTTATATATATAAGACACAATAGGAATTAAACATTATTTTTATATAACATATTTATATACAAGGTAGTTTATAACTCACATTTTCAAAGTATTTATTTTGAATAATTTTATACCTATATAGCTGAATTTTTTTTTTTGATTTAAACTATAGGTTAATTTTGTTAATACAATCAATGTAAGACTATTATCATTATAACTATCATCATCCTCAACTATTTTTGATCCACTGCAGGATGAAGGTTTCTCCAAGTCAAATTAATCTTTCATATCTAGTTTTTCTTATCCATATCACCCCCTACACACTTTTTTATTTCATCTCTTGTTAGTTTTAACATGCATCTCTCCATACTTCATTGAATGGTCCAAAGTCTTTGTATTGCTCTTCTATTAAGTGTCTAATTCTCGGATCCATAAGTAAGAACTGGTAAAACACATTTATTAAAAACCTTTTTTTTTTTTTCAAACACAGGCATAATTTCTACCAAAAGCACTCCAACCAAGTCTTAATTCTATGATTAATTTCATCCATTATGTTTTAAACTATAGTAATAATCTGATCAAGTTATTTGTAATTGTTAACTTCTTCTAACTTATGATTATCAGACTTTTTCTTCTTCTTTTGAATAAGTCCATTGAACATAACTTTAGTCTTTTTAACATTTGCCTTTAGTCATTTTTTCTTAATTTCGTCTGATAACTCTTGCAAATTTCCTAAAGCTCTAAAGCATTATTTACAAGAACATTATCAGCAAAATCTAGATGACTTAAATGATCTCCATTTACTTTTACTCCCTTAGCTTCCCATTTTAATCCACAAAATACTTTTTGCAAAACTGCTGTAAAAAGTTTTGGAGATATGGATTCTTATTTATATTTATTCTATTCCCATCTTTTCATTTTGATTTTATTTTTTTAATTAAGAGTGTAGATCTCTTGTTTTCATAATTAGATATCTATTATAATGGTCAGGGAAAGATGGAGTCTCTTATGTATCTGCCATACAAGTTTGCCACCAGGCCATTCGAACCTGGAAAATTTATATAGTAGGCAGATATCTAAGATCCAATTTTATTTTATTATAGATCGTTAGCCCCAGTCACTAGCTCGCGGAGCAGCAGAGATAATATATACTTTATTTTAAAGAAAGAAAGATAATAAAAAGTAAGAATAAGCCCTGCCAGACTAACAATACACAGAAACATTTATTTTGCACATATATAAAATTTAGAATTATTTTAGTATAATGTTTACTTTATAATTTGATTTATATTTTAACTTTTGATTTTATAAGTTCGCACAAATGAATTTATTAATATTTTATTAAAGTGTCGAGTATGGATAGACTACATAGATTGCACTCGAAAAAGAAAATGTTCTATATCCCTTATTTAACCCTAGGTCAAAAGTTCGCAATCAAACTAACACAATCTACCTGATATATCGATGTATTCAATGCAGCATGAATACGACAGCACAATACTGCACCGTCAGAAATATACATCTGAACAGCATGGTTATTTAGAAAAAAATATCCCTTTTCCAGTACAGGAATGCTATGTCTGTCTGGCGAGAAGAACAATACAAAAAAAAACTCCATAGGAAGGGATTGCGGTCCTTTTTGCCAACTTACAATCCCATTCCATAGGCTAAAAGGGTGTTCCAAGGAGCAGTGAATACCCCTGCTTCCGATGATAAGTAAGAAATGGGACTTATTTTGCCCAAGTGCGGCATATAAGGTGATCCTGGACGTAGCAGATCTTCATGTTACATTTATTAATTACACCAATACATCCAATCCATTGATCCAATCTAAATGTGAAACAAATAACCTAAGATTTACCCTCCCTTAAACTAATATAACTTTACGAATCTATGCAGCCATTCACACCTGACTTAAATTTAACATGGTTTAATTAAAAGTTTTAGCTTAATGTGAAAAAAAAACAATAACATAATAAACACTTAAAAGAACGGAAAAAATAAATTAATGGAAATGATTTAAAAAAAAAAAAAATACATTCAATAAAAATAATTATTAATAAATGATTTAGTTTGGTCAGATAGGAATTTCCATTTCTATTTAAATACTGGGAAAGTTTATAATTAAAATTCATTTGAGTTCATAAAGTTCTTACGGTTTTAAAAAGAAAAAGTCAATACTTTCTAGTTGCTTGTAATTTGAAACCAGCATTAATTCCCACAATGTCCTGAGGAGATAGGTATGCTGTTGCCGTTCTGTTTGTATTTACCCAGAGGTCCTTTACTATAGCTGGTATGGTTGTTTGCAGGATTTTATTGCAGGGTCTTGGTGTCCTGGGGTTCGCAATATAGGAAAACGATATTTCATTTTTTCTTCTGGAGAAACTTAAGGGATTGAAAGTGCATCTTTTCAACCCCTTCTCCCTCAGCTCTCCCGGCACTAACACATATAACACATCTCTTAATTTATTTCAAATCTTTTCCTTTTTATATTAAAATTGCAGATTAACTCAACATGATGTCATGATGATGATTATTCTTTCGCTGCGGTCTGTTTTCTGAGGGATTTCTTTTATTGGCTATTCTGTTCTTATTGTTTTTCTCTGCTATCTGACCTTTAATTATAAATTTTGAGATGACCAAAGGCTAGTTCACTTTGACTAATTAAAATAATCATTTCCATTTTTCACAATAGCATTAATTAAATTATTGGACATTCTTAAAGATATATATATTTTTATCTTTATATCTTTTTTTTTTTTTTTCTTAAAATTTAGAGTTTTAAAACTTTTTCTTTTTTTAATGTTTTCTTTTAATAATTTTTCCATCTGTGCGATTTTATATATATATGAGTTTAGATGACTTAATTTTCAATTTTTAATTTTTAAAATTTACAAACTTTATTTCTAATTTCTAATTTTACCTATTATAATAATGTAACAGCACGTGTGCCCGTTACAATATATATCCACTGTTATTAATGTTTTGTCTACATTCTTGAAACTTCATTCATGTTCTTTTGTTAGCATATTAGTTGATAGGTAATTAATATATAGCTCTTGTCTAATTCCTAGTCAATGTAAAATTAATCTCCTTCACTATAATGTGATTTAACTACAGCTTCTAAATTCACGTAGAGATTCCTATAATATGGCTAATAATTCTACTTAATAAATTTTTGCTGTTATCAAAGTTTTTACAATCAATATAATACATTTTTGTTTTCAAATTTAATACAAATTATTATTTTTTATATAATTATGAAATAAAATTCAATCTCTAGATCACATTAATATCTGTATTGACAGCAGTAATTCATTTTCTCAGAACCATGAGTAATTAATATCACCAAATGACAGTGCCAGTTGAACTCCCAACATGAACACTTATAGCAACCAACCAACAACCTTTTTTTTTTTATATATATATTATTCAAGCTAATGATTGAGAGTTTGAATTCTTAAGGTTTTTAAAACTCAATGTGTTTGTATAGCTTCATAAGTCTGGCATTATGGCAAAAATTACAGTATGTACTTGGATATATTGTAATTTTAAAACTAGATTTTTAAATTTTTAAATCATTACCTTGAGTAATATAAAATAAATAGATATCTGCTGAATGGATGTATGCAACTCAATGTTCTTTGTGGACAAAGATCAGTAGCTAGAAACTAGGCTGAAAATTTGGTTGAATAGATAAAATAACAATATGCATAAGTTCTTTTTTAATCTTTAGCCAATGTGAAACTAGTTTATTTCATCATAATTTGTTTTAACTTTATCTTCTGAAGCCACTTTAAAAATTCCTGTTTGGAAAGATAAATTTTTTAATGTAATAATGTAACCCACTATTACTTACATTTACATTAATAGTTTTAGATTAATGATAGAGTGAATTATAGATGCTAATAATGGTGTTAAATGAGTGATAATTGCAACACAGCTGTTGACTAGTGTCTGATCTGTATAACTACATAAGTAAGAGGTTTGGATTTAAAATTTTATACATTAGTTTTAATTCATTAGCATGAATAGTATTACAGAACTACTATGTTTATTTTTTAAGATCTGTGCATTCAAAATTTATTTAAGTAAATCTTAATTTTTGTTAAAATAATGTCTCATGGTCTATCACGTAATTTTATTTAGGTGATAGAATTTACCAAATAAGTGAGCTTAGTTGGCATGAGCACCACGATACTATTTTGTTTTTTAATCATTTTTATTTTTTCCTATTAAAAAAAAAGCTTTCATTTATATAACTAAAACATTTATTTTATATTCAGCCAACATAAA
Organism: Epiperipatus broadwayi; assembly: GCA_028023455.1. Taxonomy (NCBI): domain Eukaryota; kingdom Metazoa; phylum Onychophora; class Udeonychophora; order Euonychophora; family Peripatidae; genus Epiperipatus; species Epiperipatus broadwayi. Next base: position 3,595,469 of record JAQFVV010006298.1, read on the forward strand.
TGTTAATTTCCATGCAAAAACAATGATAGGTATATTAGGAATCATTTATCTTTTTCACATGTGTGTGTCATATATATCAGTTATTTGAGATGAAGTGGAGGATGAATATAGAGTGAAAATTCAAATTCCTCTATTTACTATAGTAAACATTTAATATACTGAATGAATAGGTTAATTACATATTGCCTTTGAAATAGGTTACATCATAGTGTAACTCCAGCCCATCCCTCTTCTATTAATATAAATGGATATGTGATGATTCAATAATATGAAGGATTAGACTGTTGTAAAGTCTAGATGAGTACTATAATATCAAATCCACCAAGGGCTTTGAGTGTTCCATCATTCGTTTTTCAATGAAATGGATGGTTAAATTGTTGGAGGAGTGAGAAGATTGAAGTCTGACCATTAAAGTTTAAGGAATTGCTATCTTGATATAAGTGAGCACTGATTGTATATATGAGTGTGAGATTATGATCTAGTCCAACTGATGAGTGCTGGTTCTGCAGAAAATATGCATATTGGGGATTATTTATCCTTTACACATGTGTATTTTCATGTGTATTGATTGTTTGAGATGGAGTGGAAGATGAATATAGACTGAAAAGCCTAAGTTCAAATCACTCTATTTACCATAATCATTTACATATTTAGAGAAACATAAAAACACATAATATGTGCTTTTAAAAATTATTATTCATACTGCAAATTTATTTTTCTGGAATCTTTGCAAGAACTAAGAATACTAAATTAATGATATTACTTTTTTTTTTTTAATTATATTGCAAGATATTAAGTGAACATTTTAAATATTAAAACTTCTAAAAAAATATACAAATTTATCCCCTCCTTTTTTTTATTATTGTTTTCAGTCATTGATTGAGTTGTTACAATATTCTTTGTTGAAAACAAAGTCTAACAATTTTTCTTGTCATTTTATGATTTATGATTAAAAAAGTTTTTTAAAAGAAAGAAGTAAAAAAGTATACTAAAAATTAGATTTTTCAATATTACTATTGCTTCTTATAGTATTTTATTTGACAAAATAGAAAACAGTTCATTAAAATGATTTAAATATTTTGTAGTTTATATATTTACAGAAAATCATATTTTAAAATTACTTTAGATATTTTGCTTTTGTGTGAACTTTGCTCATTATGAAATAATTCCAAAACCCACAAATTCATTATTTTTTTAAAAGACTAGACCAACCTATCAAAACATTGCAAAAATATGCACAAAGACTATTCACAGAATTACTAAAAAATTGATTTGTTAAAAAAATCAGATAAAATATGATTACTATTTGCGAGTGATATGTGTAATATATATTAATTCTCGTCTGTGCTTAACAAAATCATGAAAATGTGCAATTCTATAAAAAAAATTTTCTTAAAAGAAATTTCCACAAATCATTATGTTGTACCAAAAGTGTTTTCATTGATTATAGTTATTGTAGCATATTCTTTTATGAAAAAGTTGAATAGTTAAAAAAAAATCAGGTCAGTTTATGTTTTATAAATAATACATATTGATTGACAACTTTGTGTGACATTTAAAACAAAAAATTTACAATTCTACTTTATATATGTGACCTCAAATAGTTATGATGAAAGCTTTTAATATTCAAGCATTCATGATATAGTAAAAAATATGCTCAAAGCCAATAGAGTTTCTCTAGAACATTGTTTTATAAAAAAATTGAGTTGTTAAAAATATTGTTAGTTTATCCATTATTGATTCTAAGTCATGTGCAAAATATATGAAAGCAATAAGGTTGACATTCTATGCTAAACATTTATAATCTAAATATCAACATAAATATGACAGTCGATCGCATAATATCTATTTATTTATTCGACCATCACTTTAAAAAACTCATTTACAAAAAAGTATTAAAAAATTAAAGCAATATATCCATTATTAATTCAGTTGTGTACAATGTATAAAACCTCGTAATTTATGCAATATTTACAAAATATAAATAGAAAAACAGAAAAACTGATGTATCCTGCCAATTTTATTTCAGCATGTATATCTAATGTATATCTAAAAATCATAATTTGTGGCTTTTATTAGTGAATTTTCTTCCACATATGCAATGTAAAATTTTTTTGTAATCAAGTTATGAATTACATTTTTTTCTTTAATCTTTTTAAAGCAATATTTATTAATAAATTATATTTAATTTTGCACAATTAATACTTTAAATTGAATTTTTATTTAATTATCATTTTAAAGCTATTACCATATTTTAATTACAGATATGTTTTGATTGACTTTGTTAAAATGCATATAGCTTATCAGAATGACGATTCAATTCTTACTTGTATTTAATGAGCTTTCATGAGGCTGTAATGAATATTTTACATTGTTTTACATATACAGTATTCAATCATAATCCTGCTAGCTATGAATCATGAACTCATACTGATATTAAATATATATTTAACAAATGTTATTGAAATATTGAGAAAAATTAACACAGATTGAAGAGTATATAAATATATAATGTGCCTAGATCAGATATATTTTTGTCGTCATTTCAATTCCTTCAAGAGATAATCAGTCAAATTGAATCTCATTTCAAATTTTATAGCATACTATTAGTTAAGTCTGACCTATATAAATTAAAAATTTACACTTATACAAAATTTGTTAATAATTTTAAAAAGTGTAGGAAGAGGTAAAAGAGTTAGATGACTTGTATTTCTTTTCAAACATATACACCTGGGTCTCATTTTACACGATAGATAGGTTCCTCAGAAAACACGTGCAAACGAAATCGCGCAAAAATAGACATAACTTACATTGAAAAGGGGGGGATGCGGTCTGTGATTTTTCAAAATTCGCGTAAAAGCATAGCACCAACGTAAAATTACTTTAAAATTCGTGCGCAAAAAAAATAAGGAAATAAAATATGACTAATAAAAAATTTCAAATTTGAAAAAAATTGATACAAGACAAACTTTTTTTAACTATAATATTTAATTTTATTCAAAATAATATATTTTTATGCATAATTTACAGTACAGTAATTTATATTTTTTTATACACGTTTTAATTATTATGATTTTCTGGTGACAATGTAATTAGTAATTAATCTTTGAGACGATGATTTTATTAATTGTTTACGAAGCTCGCGATATCCAGACATACAACCATTTAGCTCTCGGAATTTAAGAGCACGTTAATGATTAGTGTTATTAATAAGAAAATAATAATTGATTACGTTCTTTTTTAAAAAGCAAAAACAGAATGTGATTTAAAATGCAAAATTAACATGCACAATGTTTGAACAAATTTACATTATAATCTTGTAAAATTTACTATGTGTATACATAAAATGTGGAAATCATGATTTTAATTTCATTATTACATAAAATCTTACTATTATAAAGCACTGAAAATATTGAAATTACTAAGATGAAAGTCGAATTCCAATAATGTGCTATTACTTTCAATATAACGTAAGTGCGCGTAATTTATTATTTAAAGTAATAGTGCATTATCGGAAATCGATTTCCGGTGAAACACGAATCATGTAACTTCAAAATCGTGTTAAATAAGTCCACGTAAAAAGAGACCCAGGTGTAACATAAAAATCATTGAAATGAAAGTAATGTCTGCTATATCTCGTATTTATTTTTCTCACGGACTGATATTACTTAGCTTCATGAACATCATTGCAGAAGCTGATACTGCTAGTTAGCTCTGAAAATTTAATTTGTTTTACAATGTTTCCATTATATTTTATAGAGGGATTAAATATATAGAAGTTAAACTTTGGAGCCATTCATATTGCTAGAAGAATCAAGTCATGGATGACAATATTTTTTAATATAAGTGAAAATAATTAAATATTTTTTTATCTACTAATAAAAGTCTCATGGATTTTATTGATGTAACAATGAACTAAAAAAATTAATGAAGCTTCATAAGATTCTAAAAATAACTTGGCAAAGTGTCCTTCAGGAAGGCCAGATCTCATTTACATTGAACAGATAATCAGGTATTTCAAAGAAATACAAATGTTGATTCTTTACATTGAACAGCTACAATTATGAGGGCTATTGAGGTTTTTTTGATGGTGTTTTAGTTGTATTTTTATATTGGATTTTTCATAATCTGAGTATTGAATGTCTTTAGAAAAAATTAACTATTTAAATATTCCAAATACATTCCAAATGTTAATAATAGCACATCAGACAGGTTAATATGTGTACAATCTTTCAAGAGAGAATTCTTTCTTCTTCAGGTGTTGCTGGCCTGACCAATAACAGTACTAGCATAGGATTTGAACCTGGACCATTTCTTGAATATTGAATTTTAAAATAATGTTCTAACCAACAACCAGCCTGTGTGTGTGTGATCCTGCTAAGCTGCAAGCCATTACAGTCGGAAGACCGATAAATTCTCAACCAAGCCCTAACATAATGCTATAACAATTCTAATCACTCCTAAAGCTAGCTATATTATATAGTAAATGTGCACAAACTCTAAACTTAAATTTTTTATAATTAAACTATGTTAGATAAACATACTTCTAATTGTATAAATTTAAAATAATTTCAAAAAGCTAATTTGTAAAATCTTGCCTAATCTAAAATTCTCGTAAATCTTAAATTAAACTTATGAAAAAATAATGACTGTCTCCAGTTATTCTATCTATTCTCATCTATGCTTATGCCTATATATATATATTATTGCAAAATGTTTATTAATTTGTGCTATGCCTTCAGAGCGGAGATTACTAAATATAACAGTAAAGAGACACTTTTGTTCTCGGAAAGTTAATTTATGCTGCTTTTTGGCACACGTTTAAATCTCCGGTCTGAAAACCTAATCATATATTAATTAAGCTACTATGTTTTGGCTTAATTTGCAATTCAGGTTTGATTATTAAATGTCTGTTTAGATGAATATGCGAGATATTTTAAAGCATATTACAAGTAAGTAAATTTTAAGTCCCTAAATATGCTTTAGCCCTCCTTAGTTGATTATCATAGATTATGTAGGTTAATTCGTAAACTAGATCATTTTAATTAATCTTTTTTTAGCATGGTTTAAGTATGCTAATTTATGAACTGGCATATAGTAGTTTCACAGAATGAAACTAGATTTTGTGCTTTATTAATTTTAATAATTGATATTTAGAAAGCATTGCGAATGGGCCTTTATGAAGCACTTCTGTGCATTATGCCTCGCTGTTATATTCTTATTAAAATGGGCTTTGGTTTTAAGGACCACCCCATTATTTTTAGGTTCAGACAGCTCTCTTTTTTAAATGGGCTTTGGTTTTAAGGCCACCCCATTATTCCTTTTAGAACTGGAACACATGTATCTAGCATCGTTTATTAAAGCTGTTCAATCACCCAAACTAAATGTTCACAGATAGCAAGCGTCCAGTAACCGGGAACAGTAATTGGTATTGAATCTCTTGAGTAAAGGCACATTCAAGCCACATCTCTTACTTAATTTGTGTAGCCCCATAGTCTGGGAAGTTACACTACAAATCGCCAGTTCACCCTCTAATATTATTCAGCATTGATCTGAACCTCAGATTTAGTTTATATAATGCAATCTGCATAAAGAACATGTTTATTGTTCCTTACATAATGTGAATAAATAAGTTTATTAGTTATCATTCTTGTAAGATTTAACCCTTGGCAAACCGGATAGGAATGGCGGAGCATAATTAAGGCATCATTATAGATGTAAATGAAATTGTCAATTTGTAATAGTGTTAAAACTAAATGATTAAGTGCAGCCTACTGGAGAAATTGTAATTCACATATTCAGCATACCATTTGCGAGTGGAGTATCCAGAGCACTTGATTGTCATAGTTAGTGTTGTTTTACTATAATTAAATAATATTAAACATATAGATGTCTGTTGTCTTATTCACTCTGTATTGAGTCATTTTCCCACATTTATTAATATATGCATTATTTAGCCAGCCATAGATGTGTGTCTTTAGTTATTCCAAGTGTGACCTTATATACATCATTCGTAGAAGTAAGTCGGAGCGGTGGTAAAGGAATGGAGGTTCAATTGGATTTGAGGTCTCAATCCCGCATCTAGATCACCCTTGGTATAATTTTCCAAAACCTTGGATTTTTTGCATGAATGTACAAATATGACTTACATAGGATTCACTACCAATTTGTACATTCACGCAACAAAATCCAGAGTTTTGGAAAATTATACTAAGACTGATCTAGATGAGGGTTGAGACCACAAATCCGATCGCACCTCAGCTCCTTTACCAACGCTCCCTGACTTACTACCCTACGAATGACATATATGAGGTCACACTCGGAATCTCTTAATTCGCATGAGGGTGGAACAAGAGACTCAAGAAATAATATTTAAATAATTGACACTTTAACTAAACACACACACACACCTATTGCTGGCTAGATAATACATATATTAATAAATATGGGAAAAGTGACTCAATACAGAGTGAATAAGACAACAGACATCAATATGTTTAATATTATTTAATTGTAGTAAAACACTAACTATGACAATCAAGTGCTCTGGATATTCTACTCGCAGGTGGTATGGTGAATATGTGAACTACAAGTTCTCCAGTAGGCTGCACTTAATCATTTAGTTCTAACACTATTACAAATTGACAATTTCATCTACGTCTATAATGATGTCTTAATTATGCTCTGCCATTCCTACCCGGTTTGCCAAGGGTTAAATCTTACGAGGATGATAACCAATAAATAAACTTATCTATTCACATTACATAAGGAACAATAAACATGTTTTTTATGCAGATTGCATTATATAAACCAGATCTGAGGTTCAGATCAATGCTGAACAAATAATATTATGAAGGGTGAACTGGTGATTTGTAGCGTAACTTCCCAGACTATGGCGCTGCACAAATTAAGAGATCAGGCTCAAATGTGCCTTTACTCATGGGATTCAGTACCCATTGCTCTGTTCCCGGACGCTTGCTATCTGTGAACATTTAGTTCGGGTGATCGAACAGCTTTAATATATGGTGCTGGATACTTGTGTCCCAGCTCTAAAAGGAATAATGGGGAGGCCCTTAAAACCAAAGCCCATTTAAAAAGAGAGCTGTCCGAACTAAGAATAATGGGGTGGCTCTTAAAACCAAAGCCCATTTTAATAAGAATATAATAGCAAGGCATAATACACAGAAGTGCTTCATAAAAGCTCGTTCGTTCACAACGCTTTCTAAATATCAAGTATTAAAATTAATAAAGCGTGAAATCTATAGTTTCATTCTGCGAAACTACAATATGCCAGTTCGTAAATTAGCATACTTAAACTACGCTAAAAAGGATTAATTAAAATGATCTAGTTTATGAACTAACCTACATAGTCTATGATAATAAATTAAGGAGGGCTAAAGCATATTTGGGGATTTAAAATTAACTATTTACTTGTAATATGCTTTACAATATCACTTGCATATTCAACTAAATAGACATTTAATAAGCAAACCCGAGTTGAATATTAAGCCAAAACATAGTAGCTTAACTAATATATAAGAGTAGGTTTTCACACCGGAGATATAGATGTGTGCCAAAAAGCAGTGTAAATTAACTTTCCGAGAACAAAAGTATCATTTTACTATTATAATATTTAGTAATCTCCACTCTGAAGGCATAACACAAATTTATAAACATTTTGCAATAAAAAATATATATATATAGGCATAAGCATAGACGAGAATAGATAGAATAACTGGAGACAGTCATTATCTTTTCACAAGTTTAATTTAAAAGATTTACGAGAATTTTAGATTAGGCAAGATTTTACATATTAGCTTTTTAAAGTTATTTTAAATTTACACAATTAGAAGTACATTTATTTAATATAGTTTAATTATTATTTAAATGGACACAATTAGAAGTACATTTATTTAACATAATTTAATTATTATAAGAAATTAAAGTTTAGAGTTTGTGTACATTTACTATATGTTAGCTTGGTTGAAAATTTTTTACTGGTCTTCCGACTGTAATGGCTTGCAGATTGGCAGGATCACACACACAGGCTGGTTCATTGGCTATTCTTTCCATATGCTATCCTTTCAGCTAGGCTGTGGTTCGAGTCTTCTATCTCCATAAATGGGTTTGCCGCCGAGGAGGCAGCAATGACGGTTTCTAGCCACTGATTTTCATTGTAAAACTGGCACACTGCCTGAATCAAGTAAGCAAGAGAGTAAACAAAATTGATTCCCCTTCACTTAAAAACTGGGGTTTTTATATTTTCTTTCTCCCTCCTCTCACAAGCCATTAACATATTTGCAATCTTTATTTTCAAAATCTTAAAAATTTATTGAATCATTAATTTTAGCAACTACAAAAGACCATCTGGATTTATTGCAAGTGGGATCCTATTAATGACTGTTTATGCTTCTAACATTATTTTACAAAATCTATAAACTTTGTTTCTCAGTTTTCTTTTTTTCAAAAGAGATTTAAGCTGTCAGCATTCTAGCATATACATAAGACAGACACCCCTGAATTTAATAATTATATGTGAATACCAGCGATTCTGCAAATTAAATAACTTCAAAGACAATTCGAAAATAATTTAGAAACTCTGTAATGTTTACTAAATCTATCACATTACAGTTACCTTCGCATATAGGTGTGTTCTTACATATACAATGATGTTTACGATTTAAACCAATTTTATTAATTTTAAATCAAATAAAATCTTTATATAAAATTATAAAGGCATATACACTATACATACAAACATCAATATATCGGATGTGTGCGTAGATACTATTACACGCAAATAACACTACAAATGTATACACTATACATACAAACATTAATATAGCAGAGGTGTGTGCAGATACAATTACACATACATATGCGTAAATATATGCTCTTACAGATTAACTAGTATATGGTTATATACGCGTACCTTGAGGGTTCGAATTATGAAAATGAAGACTGATATATAGTAGGTGAAACTGTATGATGGGTAAATCATACTGTTTCAGTATATGGCTCAGTTGGTTAGAGCATTACCTTAAAATTCAATATTTCAAGAATCCAAATATCCAGGTTCGAATCCTATGTTCTGTTACTGGTCCAGCCAGCAACACCTGAAGAAGAGGGGAGAATTATACCTCTCGAAACATGCATATACTAACCTGTTTTATGTGCTATTACTAACAGTTGAATATGTATTTGGAATATTTAAATAAAATTAAATTTTTCTAAAGACATTCAATACTCATTAAATGATGGAAATAGTCCAATATAAAAATACAATTGTAGTTAGATGTCAAGAAAAACAACTCATTTATTTGAAACTGCTGATCATGCTAATTGTTGAGACCCCCCCCCCCCATTCCATTTGAATTCTATCTTAGTACTATACATACGAACAGCGATAGATTTCATTGAATAGTTTTACTGATCTTATTAAAGTATTTTACAACTATTTTTTTTTTTAAAAAAAAGAAGAAATATACTGTATATAACTAATCAATGTTTACCCAAAAGTGTTACTTGCTTTTATGTTGATTAATGTGTTGACTTGTTAAGGATTTGGCATTGTTTTTTATAGAATAGACTTCTAGCTTGTCTGATTATTTGATCAGCTTTTTTTTTTTTTTAAATATTATCTTTAATCACATGATATAGATTTTTGATTAGTCTGAGCTTATATGACATATCATCTGCTTTGTGTAACATTAGATTCTGGTCTTTTGATTGCCTTCCCTCTTCCCCGTACCTTTTTTTGTAGAGTTAAGATCACATTAAAAAAAGAAGTTGAGAAAATAGTAGGTGTTGTATTCTATGCATATATCATTTTCAATCATTAGTGATCCACTGCAGATAGTCGCTGTTCAATCCAATTTCTCTGATCACTTCTGACATCATCCCAGCACACTTCCTTATTTCATCCATTTATGTCGGGTTTTTTTCTAGATCTTTTATAATCTCTTGGATTCTAATTAAGATTTCAATTTTTTATCTATTATTATCTCTTTCAGCAATATGTCAAGTCCAACTCCAATCTCAATTATTTCAATGATGTCAGTATCACATGTTTGTTCTCACCCAAGTATTTCATTTTCACATCTCAATATTTTGTTGACTATTCTGAAGTTTTTGTATTGCTTTTGTCTTAAGGGTTCAACTCTCAGATCCATAAGTAAGAACTGGTAAAATATATGTATGAAAAACTTCTTTTCAAATGCAGGCATAGTTCCTTTTAATATTGTTATTTGTACCAAAAGCACTTCCACTAAGTTTAATTCTATGATTAATTTCATCCATTATATTTACGTCTAGTAATAATCATGCCAAAGTATTTGTAGTTGTTAACTTCTAACTCCTCATTATTTCTTTTGAGAAAATCCATTAAACATTTCTTGAGTTTTTTTAATATTTATCTTTAGTACTTTCATCTGATAACTTTCCCAAAAATAATTCCATTATCTACAAAATCTAGTTAAGTGAAATCTCAATTTACTTTTACTCCTCATTTTAATCCACAAAATATATCTTGCAAAACTGTTGTAAAAAGTTTTGGAGATATGAATTCATCACCCTTTTCAATATAAACCTAATATTATTATGTATTTTAATCATTGCTGTTGTAATTTTATAAATATTCCTCAGAATATGAAAATATCCTGGATCAATATGCTTTAATCACTGAAAAAATGCTTATATAATCAAATGCTTTTTTTTTTATTCTACAAATCCAAAGCTTAAAGGCAAATCGTATTTACCAATCTTTTCTAAAACTTCTGTGCTTGGACATGATCCACTGTAGTAAAACCACTTTTAAATCCAACTTGTTCTTTTGGTTGATTAAAATCCAAAGTTCACTATAGATGAGGTGTAATCTTGGTAAAATTTTTTTTATAGAATTGATAATAAACTGATAGTTTTGTAATTTCTAATATCTTTTATCATTTAGACACCTTAAAACATCACATGATCACTATCATGCTTGCTCATAACTGTTGTTATAATAGGCTAAACTCTTTCCATACAGTAGTGCCACTCTAAGCAAGACAGAGTAATCAATGGATGCCAGAAGGCTTGTGCATAAAATCCCTATCCAGTGCCTACTCATCCAATATCCCCAAACTAGTTTCTGGCTTATGGCCTTCGTCAGTGAGGAGCCTTGGATCTGCGAGTACTGCACCTAGCCTCCAGCAGCCACCTTTTAACTTTACATAACTACTAAACTATGAGAATAAAATTGAAAACACAGATATTTTCAATCTAAGTTCAATAGCTCAAATAGTCATATGGGTCTGAATTCAGTTCAGCACCCATACATTTTGGTGTCTTTGGCTCTTTTACAACCATAGCCACCACCTTCCTATAAGGCAGGATTGGTATTAAACCTTAAAACATCACATGATCACTATCTTTCATGCTTGCTCATAACTGTTATAATAGGCAAAACTCCATACAGTAGTGCCACTAAGCAAGACAGTAATCAATGGATGCCAGAAGGCTTTTCAATTTTATTCTCATAGTTTAGTAGTTATGTAGAGTTAAAAGGTGGCTGTTGGAGGGTTGCATTAGATCCTAAGATCTAGGTGCAGTGCTCTCAGATCCAAGACTCCTCACTGATGAAGGCCATAAGCCAGAAACTAGTTTGGGGATATTGGATGAGTAGGCTCTAGATAGGGATTTTATGCACAAGCCCCTGGCATCCATTGATTACTCTGTCTTGCTTAGAGTGGCACTACTGTATGGAGTTTTGCCTTTTATAACAATCATTTAGACATTTGGTATGTAACTGCCAAAATTTATTTATTTGCTTTTAGAATATTGATTATAATTTCGTCATTACCTACCAATACCAAGATATTTTACACTCTTGAGACTTTTTCCCCTCTACAGTTTTCCTAGTTAATTAACGATTATATCATTATCTCTCACATCATTTTACAAAGTTCTAGATATTCAATACTTAATGCATCATTTTTATATATTTTCATATTCCTTTTTTTCATAAATTTTTTCAAATGGAATTGCTGCTTTTTTGTACAGGCTATCTTTGTTGCAGTTCTTAATTGTGTGTCAGTTATTTTTTTATTTATTTTGTTCAAATTTGAACCATGGTCATAATCTTAAGATTTGAAAATGATTTACAAGTTCTAATTTACATTTATTGAAATGTTTTTGAAGATTAGGAATAGTAACTGTGAATACTGTTTTTTTTTTTTTTTTAATAATTTTTATCTCTAGTTTTACATTAACATGTATCTTACCTCTCACTAATCTATCACTTTCTGTATTGAATTTATTAAAAATATTAATCTTGAAATACATTTTTTATTAGTCAAAATGTCCAGTTCTGTTGTACCTTCATTGGGATACTTCCATGTCCATTCTCAAAGAGAGAATTCATATTATGTTTTTCTGCAAACTCCACACAAGTCTGTATTCTTTCATTTCTCTCACCATAATCAAATTTATCCTTAATGCTTTTATTTTTCAATCGTTTGCCAATTTTAGCATTAAAGTCTTCCATAGCAATTTTAAAATGTTTGGTCTAATCAAAAGCCTTTAGTATGTTCATAAAAATCCTCTTATTTTGTCATCACAATGAGATCTTGTTGGGGTGTAAATCTGAATTATCTTCATTTGGTATCTGCCATTAAATTGAATAACTAATCTTTCCACCACACCATCAATCTCCACAATGTTCCACTTTTTATATATAATAAATCCTATTCCAATTGTATTTATCATATTTGTGCCTTTGTAGTACAATACATGTACACTTTAAATCAATTGTCTCTTTACCTTCTAACTTCACAAAGTTCAATAATGTTCCATTTACTATTAGACAATTCTTGCACTCTTTTCCACTTGAAACTGATCTACAATTGTAAATATCTAAATAAAAGGTCATCAAATGGCAGCCTGGGTTCACAATTAGGAGATTTTTAGCACTCTCCACCTTAGATAGCCTCCTGGGAATAAGATCCATGGTTTAGTTTTGTCTGGCATGATTGTAAATATCTATTTAAAAAGTTTATTCACACATTCATTCTGCCTTCAAAAAAACTTGACTGATATTTTAGTTAAAAGTTATCAGGTAATAAACAATACTTATAATAAAGCTTATCAAAACAAGCTATTACATGCATATTATAGACAAATGGAGTTTGAAACAAAATATAGTCTAGTTTGCAGCTTCACTACATAAATTTTATATTAAATTAAAAATAGCTTTAATTAAATTATAATAATTAAAAAAATAATAAAAGTTAGTCATTAAATGTTTATATTAAGATTTTAAAACAAAATATAGATATTAAGTAAAAATATAAATTTAACATTAATATAATTATAAAGGTATATATATATAATATTTTGTACAATTGCAATTAAAATAGGAATTATGCATGTTTTAGATGTATTAGTATATTTCATTTGTATGTATTCATTTGTTTTAAAATATTTTGTAGCTCTGATGAAGATTGCTGGGCAGTCAAAACTAAGACAAAAAATTATTTGTAGAAACTATATGTTTGCATTGAATAAAGTGGAAGAAAAAATTAATCAACATAGTATTGGCAGTGTTGTGTTTATTTTTATTCAGTATGAAGTAGATAAGCAAGACTTATAATAATCAGATATTTGATGATAAAGCTTGTAATCACAAATCATTGTAGCTGGGATAATCATTATTCAAACACTTTTATAAATACCTCCAGAAGTTAGAAATTTAAAAGTAATTTACAACATTTTATCAGTTTTTAGTAGTTAAAAATAAAAAATTGGTTTTACATTTTTAAAAAAAATTATATTATTAGAAAGGTAAAATTTAGTTTTTTTCTGGAACAAATGGTCTTTTAATAACTAGAAAGAAAGATTTATATATATAAATTGGCATGGTTAATAATTAAATCTAGTTTAAATCACTTTCATATTGACAGAAAATGGTTGTTGTATTTTTAAACAACTATATTTTTCTTATGAAGGGTATTCGTGTGATATAATTTTTTATTGTAAAATTGCTATTATAAAAAAGAAAATGAAGCTTGGCAATCATGTCATTGAGTCTAATTTGCAGATATTTGCACAGTTATTTAAAAAATGATTATAAGTAAAACATTTTAAATCTGAAACTTTGGTTCCATTATTTTCTTCATTTATGTGAATTATGGAATTTCAAGAATATATTTTTTAAATTTGTATCTTTTCTACACGTATATCGGTTGTATAAGATAGTGTGGATAGTTGGTGGATGCTTGAAAGTCTGAGTTCAAATTTCCTATATTTAAACTTATTATAAATCCAAATCTCTGCCAAAATTATAAATATACACTATCTAGTTTTGTTTATATATAAATAATTTGTGTATACTATATAAATTTCATTATAAATATAATGCAGGTTATGTATATTGTTTTAAAAAATTTTATGATAATTTTTAAAATTATTAATTTTAATTTTTTTTATTTTTATAAATTGTGAATTTTATTATATAAGTTCTAAAATAGAATATTTTTAAAATTTAAAATTGTTCTATTTAAAATTATGATTTAAATGACACATAATTAGGTTTAAATTATACATTTTTTAAATAAAATAAATATTAGATTGTAGAATAATTTATTTTCAAATATTTAATAGCAATATTGTTATATTTATAATTTGGATATGCAAATACAAATTAATGCCTATTTTTGGAAATTATTTTATTGCACATATACGCATATTTCACACACACACACACATGTATTGTGACCCTAAAAGAGAGGAGAGAACACACTGGCCAGTACCATAATGACTGGATTTTTACATACCTCAGAGTATGAGTCCTCTTCTAGATAATATAATATAAACACAAATAAAATCTCAGGTTCTTATTAAAATCTTATTTAAGATTCTTATTAAATTTATATCTACATACTGGGTTCTTATTTTATCTATGTCTTGGGATTTATTACTTGATACAAGAAACAATTATTTTACTAAAAAATTTTAACACTATTAAATGTGATAACAATTAAAGTTCTTTACATCAAATGTTTTATAGTTCTGTAATCATATCTTATGTTCTACAATGAATGAAAAAGTGAAAATATAAAATACTTAAGTATCTGAATACATCAGAAAACTATCTGAATAGCAATAAAATACTTTCAAGTATTTTATAATTCTTATATGAGTATTCATCTTCGTACAACCTATAGACACATTTTATTCTAATATCTCCATTTAGAGCTTGTACCAAGCAATGAAAAAAAATAATGCAGCAGGAGAAAGGGTATTTGTATGCTAAAATAGGCAAAACTCTCTCCATACAGTAGTGCCACTCAATGCAAGACAGAATAATCTATGGATGCCTGAAGGTTTGTGCATAAAATTCCTGTTTAGTGCCTACTCGTCTAATATCCTCAAACTAGTTTCTGGCTTGTGATCTTCGTCAGCGAAGATCCTAGATTTTAGGAGCTAATGCAACCCTCCAGAAGCTACATTTTATCTCTACATAAGTACAAAACTATGAGAATAAAATTTGAAAACAAGTATTTTCAATCTAAGCTCAATAGCTTATATAGTCATATAAGCTTTCAGTAGCACTACTGTGTGGAGAGAGTTTGCCTATTTTAACAACAGTTATGAGCAAGCATGGGAGATAATGATCATGTGATGTTTAAAGGTACTTTTATACTACCCACTACATCATTAAGCACACTTGTAATAAAAATAAATCAACATATTTTAAAATAAGGCAGGTGTTAAATAAATGGTAAGTGAATAAGCAAGTTTAATGTGACTTGAAATGTACTCTTGTATACAATAATATTTAATACAAGTTTAATAAATTAGATTTTCTGGATAAATAGTTGTTTTAATGTGACTTGAAATGTACTCTTGTATACAATAATATTTAATACAAGTTTAATAAATTAGATTTTCTGGATAAATAGTTGTGATGATGGCAACAATCACATAAATGTATTTAATGAATAATAAAATATTTATTTACAACATAATATTTTAATACAATAAAAGAAATTTACAAGAGGCCGTAAATTTAATATTACAAATTACTAATGACATGAACATTGGTCTAATTTAAAATAAAATATATCCCTTTGAATAAATTTCTGTAAAATTACAACATTTACATTGTATTTAAGGTTTCACTTTTATTTAAGATACTAACCATCTAATAATTATGTATACAGAATATCAAATATGTATGCACATAAACATGCCATTAAAGATGGTATTAAAACTACAGTACTAGCAAGGTTTAAAAATCTGAGGAAATATAATTCTAATTGCATTGCAAAAATAGCTGGGTATAACAAAAAATGATATAGGTTTAAATTTATTAATGCATATGAGATTTTAATAAAATCTCAATACTAACAATAAACTAACATCTTCCAAAAAAACTTAAGACCTAGCAAAAATAATTGCTTAAATGGATATGCCTTAAATGATCTTACACAAAAATTACATTACTAACAAACAAACGGCAAAATGGATTTAGATAAATGAACACCTGGTTACACCAACTGGTAGTGCCAAAGTAAATAAACATTCTCTTATGGAGGGGCTTAACAAATACACTAGTAATGGCAACTATCCACCTAAATTCTAAAATTGATACCTGTCAATGGCAGCATATCAATTGATAAATGAATAAGATATGAATTTAGAATAATAAATGGAAAGCACCTACACACATATTCATGCACAATAACATGTATATTTTATATAAAAATATATGCAAACCAATACTGATTGCAAAGCAATATCATATATGAATTTTAAAAGCTATCTTTACTCACACACCGACTTTCAAAAACATTCCATTTATCCGTGTATCAAATATATAAAAGTTGTTTTACCCTGTGCATAGTAATTGACTTTTTAATATTTCTGGATATAAATTGTGAAAATTTGAGAATTTATAATTGAAAAACTTTTACCTGGAAATTTATTATTACCAAATCCCAATGTAATATACATTATTATAAATATATCTTATATTGCATATAGTAATTAGAATCACGTAAATAGTATAATTATGATACAATAATAATAAACAATTTTATAAAACAAATATACATTACACTTGTTTTATCCTGTTTAAATACATTTGAAGATTTGAAAGTTTTTTCATTATTTAAAATGAAAATAACAATTTAGGAGTTCTGTTCCATATAGCCAAGTATATACAGTTTTTCTTTTATTGAATGTGAAGGAGGCAAATGAACAAATATTTCAGAGCAGGAGTTGCTTAAAAACAATGCAATTTTAAGTGGAGAGAAGCAAGTACAGCAAAATTAAGAATCAAGTTCTATAATAAAAGTTGAGACAATATTTTGGCAACATTTATACACAGCAAATTCAATTTTTTTTTCTGTACAGCAATACTTTCAATAAATGAATTATAATGCCAAAATATCTTTGTATTGGAAGTAATACAGGTATATAATATCTTTCAAAATATAAAGAAAAACTAGATAACATCTTTATTAGATAAATAAATTTATAAATGATAATTATTAAATTTGTGATAGTTTTTAAATAACTCATTGCATTTATTTGGGTAATTAAAGATAAAATAGTTTTCAAAAGTAGTTCAAGGTATAATTATTTCAGTCATTAAATTGTCTACAAAAATTCTAAACAGGCATTATATAAAGGACTCGTTAATATTGGTAAGTAGATTATATAATTATTTTAAGCTTTAAATAATGGTTTTATAATACAAGTTCAGAATTAGCTAAAAGTCTGTATATGATAAATTAAACATAACTTTCCAGTTTAGCAGTTTTAAGTAGATTTTCATATTTATAATGCTGGAATTTTCACAACTACAGCTTTTTGTGTTTTCCAATGAAATTATTTTGTGGCATGTACAGGCTGATGTAGACTTGTTTAAATGCTTAGAGGTTTCTAGCCACATATTGTTTAACTGATAAGATAATTATTATTTTTTCTCATGTGTCATAGCATCAGCCAGGAAGCGAACCCGCTAACCCTGGACAACTTTAAAGCCTCTGTCGCTGACCCTTTCGAACACCAATGCTTGACAATAAGATAATTATTTAAAATAAGCTGAATAAAAAACATTAAATTGTTAAGTAAGAAATTTTTCCGGGTTTTTTCTTTTTAAACATGAGTGTGCTTCCAGAAAATACTGTAGTTTTATCATATGGTATTAGTGAATCAATCAGATATTGATATTGGGATGGTGTTTTTAGAGATTAGTGCAATTTTAATCTTTTAATTAATCAAATCATATAGAAATAGATTTGGTCTTGACCTTTTGTTAATTAAGACTTAAGATTAAATTTAACCTCATGACATCTAAACCATGAAAATAATTAACTTCATTTTAATTATTAAATAAAATTTATTTGTTTAATTTAAAACATACTTTTTATTATTAAGTAAAGATTAATTATTTGATCTAAAGAAACACGTTTTACTTTATTTAAGAGTTTCTCAAGAATATGATTAAACAATTTCAGAATATTAAAATACACAATGAAATTTATTACTTTTTAAAGATGACATTTAAATAATCCATTTTAAACTTCTCTTTACATACACATGTATATATTTGCATGCACATGTATATTAGACATGATTAATGAAACAAATTTACTGCATGGTAAGAAATATTTTGAATGACAACAAAACTAACCCTTGATTTAAGACAATCCCTTTTAAACTAGTTTTATCTAAGCTTAAACTAATTTTAATTAGATATTACATGAATTAACTTTCTTTAGTAACCAATATTTTACATGCATCACATTTTAAACTAACATCTAAGTTTAGCTTACCAAATTCTGACTTAACTATCAAATCAATTAAAATATTTTTTAGTAATTATTTAAATATAATTTAGACAGCAGTCTGAAGAGCGATCAAGCCACAATTCATGACAGTTTTTGATAAGAAAAGGATGGTCCCACACACTATCAAAAGCTGTCATGTGTTGCGGCTTGAACACTCTTCAGACTGCTGTCTGAGAAGGAATAGTAGGTGCATGCGAAAAATTGGCAATTACCGATTTAACAACAATATTCGATTTAAAAAATGTTATTAATACTTTAAAGTGCATAATTAAGATTTTATATATCTTAGAAATAGTAAAGTTTATTTACTAAAGGGTTATATTTATTTGAGTGAATTTTTTTTTTTTAAAAAAAATATCTATTAGATTTAACCTCTTATGGGCTAAATATAAGGTTACAATATATATGATCAATTTCCTCAAAATGATTAAGTTTTAATAAGTAATTTTATTTTCTGAAGAATAAATTTGAAATAATTTATGGAAGCAATTCAGAATAATGTTTATTATTTAAAAATATTGTTATTAATATTGTACTTATCCTGAAAGTAGTTATTAGTATACTTGAATACTCCATGATTTTTTTGTATGTAAGATTTTTAAAAATAGCTTTTATGCAAAAAAATTTAAAAAAACCTGTAAGACTTGCCATCACTTTGAAAATATTTGAAAGAAAAATGAATTATTTATAAGATGACATTATATACATGCATAATGAATACATATTTTCCATTCAGTAGACAGCATGATCACCATTTCTTATGCTTGCTTATAACTTATTAAAACAGGCAAAACTATACATATTGCCAGTCAGTGCTAGACTGGGGATGGATGAGTAGGCATTAGACGGGGATTTTATGACAAGCCTGGCACCATTGATTAATCTGGCTTGCACTGAGTGGCAATATGTATAGAGTTTTGCTTGTTTTAATAGACAGCATCATGTTGACATTTAAGCATGGACCTCTCATTCCGTTAAAATGCAGTTCAGCTTTTTATTTAGCAATTCAATGTAATCTTTTTTAATTATAAAATTTTGAAAAGCAAATTATAGTTATTGGATTAAAAAAAACAACCTAGCTCACTGAAATTAAGCTTATTAACCCAAGATATTTACTAAATGGCTTTTTAAATATATATATATATATAAATTATTTGTAAAAAGTTGATCATTTTGTAAATTTTATTTGGATAATGATGTATTTGAATGATAGGTATTTAAAATAACAATGTTTTAGCTGTATTTTATTTTCGTATGTATTGATACCTTTTGCCATTATTTTTTAATTATTTATGTATTCAAATGCTAATTAAGTAAATTCTAATTCTGCTAAAATATTGCAATAGTGTACCATCAGATGTGTATGCTCATTCAACGAAGTTTAGAGTCTGGACAAAAAAAGTACCTTGAACCCACTCATACCTGAGATACATAGATCAGGGGCATTCATGGATTCTTCCCATTTGTCCATCCTCCAACACCATGAACAACATATCTGATGATAAATATAGGGGATTTGAACTCAGACTTTAAGCACCCACCAACTATCCATACTATCTTGTACAACTGATATACATGCCCACACATATGTAGAAAAGAAATAATCACCAATATATGTATTTCATGCTAAATCAGCACTAATCAGTTGGTCCAGATTATCATCTCCCACACGTGTATAATCAGTACTCAGTTTTATATTAACATAGCAAATCTTCACACTTTAGTGGATAGTCCTCAATCTACTACAATCTCCAATATTTCAGCCAACTATATCATTGAAAGTCTGATGATGGAAAATCAAAATACCATGCTGATGCCAACATTATCGTCATGCCCATTTTGACCTGAAGTCACTGACTCCTCATGTTTATGATGTTATCCATTTAAATACATAGAAAAGGGATGGGCAGGATACAAGCTTCATATGTAAATATTTAAAAACCAGGCACTTTTCACATCAGATTTTCAATGATATGGATGGCTGAAAAGTTGGAGTAGATTGAAGCCTATTCATTAAAGTGTGAAGATTTACTATCTTAATATAAAACTGAGTACTGATTATATATATGTGTGTGGGAGATGATAATCTGGACCAACTGATCGGTGCTGGTTTAGCATGAAATATGTGAATTGGTGATTATTTCTTTTCTACATACGTGTGGTCATGTATATCAGTTGTACAAGATAGTGTGGATAGTTGGTGGGTGCTTGAAAGTCTGAGTTCAAATTTCCTATATTTACAATTAAAGCTCCAGATTTGTGAAGAGTGCCTATTTTTCAAATATTTACATATGAAGCGTGTATCCTGCCCATCCCTTTTCTATGTATTTAAATGGATAAGGTTCTATGCATGAGGGGTCAGAGTGACATCAGGTCAACATGGGCATGGCAATAATGTTGGAATCAGCATGGGATTTGGATTTTCCATCAGATTTTTAATGATATGGATGGCTGAAAAGTTGAAGGTTGGGGTAGATTGAAGCCTGTCCATTAAAGTGTGAAGATTTGCTCTTAATATAAAACTGAGTACGGATTATATATATATTGTAACGGTAAGAAAAGTAGAGCTGCTTTAACCTAACCTAGAGATGCAGATAGAAGGGGTTCAAACCTCATCTACTCTAGATTGCTACTAAGCGACTTACTCCTCGAACCTCACTAGAATTTAATCTTAATGTATGCCCAGTGGTCAGGGAGAGAAGAGACCACGAAAATGAATTTTTACATATATAATGATCAGATGTACATATGTATGTCACAAAAGAAAAACAATACTAAGTGGTTTTATTTATAGTGAATGAAAGATAACAGAAATTTTTATTATTGACATTAAAATAATTCACACAATGCTTTATTAATAGTGTCGCAGGCTATTTTCACTGCAACTGGATAGACATATATGAAAGATCCATTGATTATAATGATAAGAACAGACAAAATTTTACGTTATAATTTCTTCTTTAAAATATTCCAGCCAATGGAAGTGTTACGTAAAAGAAATCAAGAGAGAAAGACATGATTCATTAACTCTGTGGTTGGAGAACATAGAAATAAATAGGTGGTCAAACTCAACTAAACACTTTGGACAGGTTTAAATCACAACCCTACTTATGATTTAAGAAGAATGATAAAGTGATCCCAGCAGGAATTTCCAGCCATAATTGAAACATTTCTATGAGATTTTGAGAGATTTTTCTAATAAATATAAATATACAAGACCATGCACAAAGGCGAGAGCATATAGTGGGCTGTGATGCTCGAGACATAACAGTTACCAAGAAGTTAACACAAGACTGGATAGCTCTCTGTCACTAAACTAGATTAGAGAAAAAAATGGAATCCGTTCGCTAAACGCGTGACCCGGATTCAGGATTGGAGTTTTTGTTGCTTATGTCCAGTTACGTACATTGAAGGGACTGATGTCGACATGAGATCCAGAACAATTTATTTATTTTTCAGAAGGTCCAAATGTAGGTATGTTAACCTAAGCAAACTTGGCAAAAGAAGCACTGTCATATATGCTGAGTGGCCCAGTAGATCACCCGAGGCACGATGCCATATAAATACGGTCAACAACCTTTAAATTTAAAAAAGAAACCCTCAGCAAAATATATATATTAAGAAAGCTCAACTATCACTGAAAATCCGCAGAAAAATAGTAACTTCCCTTTTTATAAAATTCAGATCACTAAAACAAGAGGGCCGATATTTTATTGATTTAGTTGAAGTTTAACCAACACACCCCAGAGTCAATGCTATTTAATAATTTTTAATACATATTGTCAAAATGTACTCTCTCTTATTACTAAAATATCGAACGTTTTATTTCACGCTCTTCAAAATATAACATTAAATTTGTAACCCTTCATTGACTAAAATATACAGGCATTTGATAAGGATCTTTCTTTTTTATATATATACAAAAAAAAAACTAAGTTAAAGTTTGGAAAGTTTTATAATAGAATATTTAGCAATTTAAATCTTGATTTTAAAATAGAGTTTTGCACTTTCTATGATTTGCTTCCTTTTCTTTCTAAATAAATATTTATATAAAATAAATAACTTAATTACGGGAGTATAATGGCGGAAAGTTAAACGAAGTATTTTTCAATTAAATTAATAAGAACTATGGCCGCCATTATATATAATAACCCCTCCCATTACGATAAAAAAAAAAGAAAAGAAAGCAATTAATGAAATATAATTTGACAAGATACGAACACATAGATTTTAAAAGAAACATGTATAGAAAAACATTCCAGCTAGAGTGAATTTGTAAATTACAAAGATTTTTTTGTTAATTTATGGTAACGTTACCGGTAACTAGATGGGGTGGGTCAAGATGAGTTTATTAGAGGTTTACTGCAAGTCTTCTCGGTTCTTCAACTTTGTTTTTCCATGTTTGAGGGCAGATATTCACGGATACAGGGCAGACACTTTAGTTCTCTGGCTAGCTTACATGATTAAAACTCCGGCCTCAGGAATGGCTCAGGAGAGTGAAGGCAAAGAGGTTACCCCTGCATTTTTGTAGAGCAACACATTTCTGGATTTTTTTATTTATATGCTGAAAGAATAGAGTGCAGCTTGTAGTAAGTACAGCAAGCAAGAGTTCGCTATATTGTCCAATCTTTCAGCAAAATTTCTTCCAACAAAATTCTTAAGATTTTCTCTCTGACCTTCAGCACTGGTTACCTGCAAGGATAAGACCAAGAACAAAAGAAAAGTTCTTTATTTATACCGTTTTTCCATTATGTCTTTAATCTGCTAATTAGTAGTGAATCATGCCCGTTTCAAATTTTTCCTGTTATCTCTTATTTTATCTAACTCAGAAAAATGTTTTATTAATTAATTCCTTTTCTTAATGGATTCTATTTAATTAAGAAAATTTTTATCTTATCGAATTCTGCCAAATATATTTTAAAAATAGTTGCAAATATAATTTTAACTTTCTATATTTTATTTTATTAAATCTTTTCTCTTTAACACAATTACTTCTTTAATTTAGGCAACTATTTGAGAAAACGATAAATTTAGTTTGAAAAAGAAACATACATTCACTGCGGTTGGACTTAGGGTCTTAGTCCACAGTGAATGGTGAAGCCAGCATATATATATTTGTATATATATCCACAGCTTCAATATGTATGGGAGATGATAGCAACAGATGAGTGCTAGATTAGCATGAAATACATGTATTGATTATTTTTTTTCTACGTATGTATGGTCATATATATCAGTTGTATGAGATAGTGTGGTTGGTGGGTTCTTGAAAGTCTGAGTTCAAATCCTCTATTTACAATTAAGCTCCAGGTTTGCGAAGAGTACTTGGTTTTCAAATATTTATATCTGATGATACATTTTATTCATTCCTGATCTAGAGAAATGAGAACTCTTAAGATTTTTGATACCACGGGATGATTTAGGAAGATTTCATATCAATATTAGCTAAATGATTATATGTCCAAAAGGATGGATGATGAATTCACATCATTTGATCACTACTTTGAACCTGGGTTAAAATATATCCAGAAACAATCTAAAAGAAAAATAATTTACTAACTCTGGATTGAATAACAATGATTCGAATGAATAGATGAGTTGAGAAACAAATTTTAATAACACTATGAAATGGTTACATGTATATAATATATATATTTGCGAATTTAGTGTACATCAATTTAAATGCGTACCAAATCTGTTGTGGTGTTAATATGCCAGGGCTCGTTTGCAAACCTACAATATGAGTATTAATGCTATATGTCTAAAATACACAAATAATGACCAGCCTGGATACATTTATTATAACTCCCCCTATTTGCATTTTATTATTGCATTCACACCTATATGGTTGTGAACATTTTCATGCTATCTATAGCATTCACATTCAATGTTTTAAGTAAAATAATATATATCTTTTACCATAGAGGTAATTTAAGTTAATGTGATACAAAGTAAGCTTGAGTTGATAATAACGTATGAGGGATTCATTTATAAACAGACTAAAAAGAAAATGAGACTAGTAAAATACGAGCGAGATTTTTGAGGGTTTTAAAAATTATCACGTAAAACAGGTTTAGCATTATCACAGCATTGTGGCAAAACTATCACAGGCATAGGTTTAAATTTTTAAGAAATCGTGGTTCTACCATGAAAGGTATGATAATTTGATTTTTTTATCTAAGGAGCTTTGACATTATTAAGAAATCATTAAAACCCTCATCATTTTCAAAGTGGTTTTAAAATAAAGAGCAGGTAGGAAGATGCGAAAGGCTGAGTGTGCCAGGATTATCCAATGCAGAGCATTCCATACACTAACTTGAGATCCAGGGTAGCTGGTACCCGTTTCTTGGAATTAATATGAAATGGGTTTGGACTTCCAATATCCCCTCTAATAAGCAACCTGAACTTTAGGCAAAGCTAATCCTGTCCAGTAATGCAGAAAGTAAATGATACCACTAACGGCGTTCGTATAATTATTGCCTGTAATATTTTAATACCTAACCCAATGGCATGAATTTTAAATGTGTGTTTAGCTAGATTTTTATGTATATCTTAAATACTAAGTACATTGAAATGAACCCTTTCCCCCCACCATAACATAAATGCCACATTCATTTTAGAGGTTGTTAGTACCTTTGACCAAAGGACTCCCTAAGGTAGGACCACACTACAATTATGAAAATTATTGATATGGTGTTCATTGAAATAAATCACTTGATAACAATCATTTAATTAGCCATATTAAACAGTTCCCAGGTTTATAACATTTTACCAATAATGTGTCAATTTACTTTATGGATATTCAAACATTCAACATGGTGAGCATGTATGTAATAAAATGAAATGGAACAATTGTTACTAATACCAATGGGGTGTTTACTAATAATGGTGGACATGCTTGCGAGATTGGGTTCGATTGGCATATTAATTCAATTTATGAATTGAATGTAATTAATAATTTTATCGCACTAAAATATGGGATGTAAATAGCACCAAGGAAAAGACACAGAATTGGTTAAAATTTTATAGAGAATCGTGAACATAAGATTATTTTATAGGACAGGTTAATAGTGTCATGCCATTCCTGATTATATCAATACAGGTATACATGAAAGTACACTAGATTTAAATATCAAGTTTATAAGCTAGTTTAGACAATTAGGAAGTTTGGTGATGGCAGTGATTGATTAACTTTTGATGTAAGAGTGATGACTTGACAGATCCATGCTTTTATGAGGCAATCACTAATACATGGGCACTAATTTGTCTGGTGGCAAGTAGCTTTTCTTCAGGTCTCAGTCTTTCATGCATAACATAGGCAGTCCACACGGCTGGAGTAGTTGAATGGCATCCTGGCAGGGGAATGATCTTGGAAAAGATCGGTTAACGGTGAAATTTCCACTATAATGTTTTCATGTCAAAATTCTGGCTGTCAAGTATATTAGCCACTTGATTAAAAGATTGATTCATACTCTGCACATACTATTACAAGAATGCTTTTACAAATTTAACTGAGGCAGTGCAAGTGTAGGCTTACCTTGCGTGATTAAATTAAATATTGTGCTTTTGTCTTTCATTAGAAGAAGATGCAAATAATTGATAAGGGCTCGATAGTCTGTAAATCTATTTCTAGTTTTAGAAATGAGAACATATCTGGAACAAATAAAAATTCCATTAACGATTTTAAATGTAGAATTTAATGAATAAAACAATATTGTCAAATCCGACTAATGGATTGCTTCCACCTGATTAAGTGCTTTCAAGAATTTTCTTATTGTGTTGCAAAATTTCCTGCATTTTATACATAAAATACTAAAACCAAATAAAAATTAAATATATTACAATAAATATAGCTTAATATACTAGGTTACGCATCCATACCTGTTATGTGTATATATCAAGGTACAGACCCAATCATTTTATTGATGCTAAAATGAATTATTAATTTGGTGTTTTCCAGTATACCTTTGTCATTGATATACAACTGGATAGGATGACAGGTTTGAACCCTATTGGGTAGTTAGTCATGTTAAATAATAAAGCTCAATCTGAACTAGATTGACCACCTCATACTTCCTCACTTTGAGGAAATATAAAAAAATTAACAAAAAAACCTTTACTTCAAATCTTTAAGTGACAATGATGAATTTTGTTGATCTTATCCTACCTAACTTGAGATCAGGTTGTTGTTTCTTACTGACTTTACAATATATTTTCCATCCCTTTCCAAACATGAAATTTCTAAGCTAGACCCATCCTTATAACTTTCGATTGTCCATTGAATTTGATATCTAGAATATTTAATCCATTTAGTTTTCCTTTTCTTCATTGGTTTCTTGCCATTTTCAATTTCTACTCTTCCCAGTTTTGTAGGTATGTGTGGCTTAAGTTGCCTTGCATTGAATGTCTTATTCCCATTTCCCCTTCCAACAGGAAAGTGTTATTCCACACCTTCATTGGATCCAATATGGTCCATGATAGAAAGGAACTATTTTCTTAAACTATTTGTTGCATTACTTGTTTTGGGAGCTCTCAACCACACTGTTTCCTTGAAATATATGGCACTGAACATGTCCTTTCCACATTTGTACTTTCGTTATTTGGGCAGCCTCTTGATCTGTTTGGGTTGATGCATTTGTTATCCCTAGGTAACAGGGTCTTGAATATCTCTGGACTGGATTCTTCTGCCTGTATTGGAGGTTCTTCTGTCCTGACTCCTTGGACAACTTAGTGGCAGTTGTCATGACTCAGGGTTTGATCCTATAATTCTGGGTTGTATAGCTGCCTTGGTACTATTGCTGATTCTTGCCTCACAAACCTGTTGGGTTCATCCTGTATGGTGCATCTTCCTGGTCTAATCAATGATAGTTATATAAGTTGGATCCCAACACAATGTCATGTTAATCCTGACATTTAGGAAACATGGCTGATTGGCCTAATATTTCGTTGTGTCTAACCATATTTGGTAATTCTTGCTTATCATCTTTTCTTCCATTTGCCAGTATCAATAGTGCATGTTGGAAGTTGTATAACTTTTTTGTTCTTTGAACTTTTGGATCCATGACTTTGAAACAGTTGACACTTGGCTCCCCGGTGTCTAGTAGTATTTGTATGGTTTGGGTCCCAACACTTAACTTTGAGCCTCAGGAACAGGCTGTCCATTCCATTTTTCATTGGGTCTTCTCTTTCATATATGATCATGGTCATAGGACTTATGCAGCAAGTTAACTGGCTTTTCTCGTGGTCTTGGCCCCTGGATTTTTGTGACATTTGAGAGTTCTCAGATGTTTGTCTCTTGATGACTATTTGATCTTGGTTTTCCTTTTGTTGAGAATTTTTTCGGTCATCTACCATTGGAATTTTATCTGAATTTTTGGCTCATCGGCTCTTCGAATCCTTTCCAGTGTTTTGTGGATCAGGTGTCCATAATCAACGGATGTCAGAAATTGGGCCATTTTCATGTCAGGATCTGGCTTCCCAACATCATCCTCTGCAACCAGTCTGGCATATTATGTTTGATGTTCTGGATAATATGGACATCTGAATATGAAAATGCTGTGAGTGATCAAAATCTAGCCACCTGGTTCAAACTACCTGTGGGTTTCCTTGTGATTTATTTTGTATATTTCAGTGGTCAGCATGTAAAGAATACCCTTTTGCCATTTCTTCATTCCAATAACTTGTAGGGCTGACTTGTACTTTCCAAATGTGGGTTTTCTTTGTAATAAGTGCCACCAATCTTTAGTGGCCACTTTTAGGTAATGGCTCATGATGGCTACTTGTTCCTTATGCTACCCATGTGGAAAAAAACAACTCTTTAAAGTTCTAAATGTTCTTGAGGATTTCCAGGTTCTCCATGGAAAACTTGTACCTGAACAAAATGTGCTATGTTGGATGGCCCCTTGTGGTTAATTAGATGGCATGGGCTCTGTGTGATCTCAGCAATCATAGGTTCTCTGACCTCTTTGTTGACCCTTATCTGCCCTTCTGATAATTCTTGGGTTGATTCTGAGCTTCCTTCTGCTGCCAAGTGTTGGTTCCAGTGTAAGATTTGTTTGCTTAAATTCCCTTTATAAACTTTCTACTGTTTCTTTTAACTCTTTTGATCTCCTGCTTGAACTCTTCTAAGTCTTCATTCTGACTTTTAAACTCTACTTTTAATTCTTCAGTCATTTTTCACATCAAACCATGCATCGTTGTGTTCAAATTTTGTTTTGCTTCGGATACCTTTGGTCCAAGTTGAGGTCATATATTATATTTTTTGGCTTCTTAACCATAAGCTCAGGGTTTGTTATTCCCAATGGATTTATCTCTATTGATGCCTTTTGATTGCACTCCATGCTGTCTTTTGCACCACTTTGCTTCACTTGACCATCATTCTCTATCTCGTCTTTCTCACTGTCCTTGCTCTCTGTTTCTTGGTGGTCCATTTTGCTTACTTTCCTTTCCAAGCTGCATGGACTATTAGATTTCTAGTTATAACAAATGAATAAAACAATATTGTTTACCTTTGTTTTTTTTAATTTTATTTTTAACTATGGGAAAGACACCCTCCCCTTTCTTTAATCATTTCTTGCCCTACCATTGTGTTTGTTTCCCCAAATCTTTCTCTACCTGCCCTGCTTTCTTTCACAATGCTATCTATCCCAATTGTTGCTTATATAACTACTTTGCTATAGCCCAAACTGCCCACCATTTACATTGTCCATTACTAAAAAAAAATTACTTAATACTATAAAATACAAAACTATTCTTTTAACTGAATTTTTCTTTCCTGCCTTCATATCTTGGTTGTTCTTTTGCACCTGAAACAGACTCGTAATTTTGTTGACATTACTTGATTACAATTGTGTGACATAAAATAAATAATAATAAAGAAAAACGATTCTCTCTGTCATTCAACTATTCAAGTTTGAATCACCAACTTTCGACCTCTTGACTTTTCAATCATTTACCGGTTGGCAACATTTATAAGTATTAATAGTACCCAGACTCCATGCCAACGCCGAGTCATTTATAGTTATACAATAATGACAGCGGTGATACAGCTCCAACATATATAATAAATGGCTAGATTAATCCATTCCCAGGTTTTATATATATACATTTTAATGGTCGTGCAGCAAGTGTCAAATTTTTGAGGGAAAAAAAAATTGCTCAAATATGTGGGTGACTTATGTCGAGGCTCACGGACAGTGCCAAGCCTGGGAAGAACCCCCCCCTGTACCAGTCAGATGTGTATGCTCATTCAACAAAGTTTATGTGGACAAAAGTACCTTGAACCACTCATACCTGAGATACACAGGGGCTTTCATGAATTCTGCCAATTTGCCCAATCCAACCCTCCAATATCATGAACAGCATATCTGATGATAGATTTTTTCATTCCTGATCCACAGACAGCAGAGAAACAAGCGAACTCTTAAGATTTTTGCCACTATGGTATAATAGGAAGACTTTATATCAATATTAGCTAAATGATTATATGTCCAAAAGGATGAATGACCAATTCATATCATTTGATCATTGCTTTGAACCTGGATTCAAATATATCTGGAAACACTAAAAGAAGAGTAATTTACTGACTCTGGACTGAATAACAATTCAAATGAATGAATGAGTTGAGAAACAAACTTTAATAATACTATGAAATCGTTATATGTATATATATATATGATATTTGCGAATTTAGCATGTACTCGTCTTTAAATGTCTAAATTCAGAGATTTGTTTATTACAGACAACACTAGGATAATTCAATTTGAGAATATAATTCATACATTGATTTACATGCGTACCAATTCTGATGTGATTTTAATATCCAATGCTTGTTTGTAAACCTACTATATAAGAGTATTAATGGTATATGTTTAAAGTACACAAATAATTAATGACCAGCCTGGATACATTGATTATAACCTCCCTCAATTATTTACATTTTATTATTGCATTCACACTTATACGGTCATGAATGTTTTCATGCTATCAATAACATTCACATTCAATGCTTTAAGTAATATAATAATATTTATATCTTTTACCATAGGGGTAATTTAAGTTAATGCCATACAAAGTAAGCTTGAGTTGATAACTCTGTTGCAATGTTAATATATAACAATCATTATGACTTAATAATGTGTGTGTGATTCATTTATAAACATAATGTATGTGGGATTCATTTATAAACACAAAAAATGAGGCTTGTAAAATATGAGTGAGATTCTTGAGGCTTTTGAAAATTTTCATATAAAACAGACAACACAGGTTTAGCATTATCACAGCATTTTGGCAAAGATATCACAGGCAAACATTTAAATTTTTTTAAGAAATGGTGGTGCTAACATAAGAGGTAGATATGATAGTTTCAATTCTCTTTTATCCAAGAAGGTGCTTCGACATTTATTAAGAAATCAACAACAAAACCCTCTATTCATTTCAGAGCGGTTTTTTAATAAAGAGCGGCTAGGAAGATGCGAATGGCCAGGCATGCCATGATTATATTATCTTTCGATGGAAGAGTTTGATGACTCGATGGATCCATGTTTTTACGAGGCAATCACCAATCCATGGGCACTAATTAATTTGTCTGATGGCAAGTAGCTTTTCTTCAGGGCTCAGTTTTTCATATGTAACTTAGGCAGTCCATTGGTTTTGAGTAGCTGAATGGCATCCTGGCAATGGAATGATCTTGGGAAAGATTGTGAAAGGGTGACTTGATTCCCACTACTTGAATGTCTTCATATCAAAATTCTGGGTGTCATGGAGTATGTTAGCTACTTGATTAAAAAGAAGTTTGATTGATTGATTATATTAATTTTAGCCCCATTTATACTCTGCCATAGTATTCCAAGAATGCTTTTACAAGTTTACCTGAGGCAATGCAAGTGTAGGCTTACCTTGCGTGAGTAAATTAAACAAGATTCTGTTTTTGTTTTTCATTAGAAGATGGAAATAATCCATAAGGTCTCGAAAGTCTTTTTAAATCTATTTTTAATTTTAGAAACAGATGATAACAGATAACTGGAACAAATAAAATTTCCATTAACAATTTTAAATTTAGAATTTAATGATTTAATGAATAAAACAGTATTATCAAATCTGACTAATTGATTGCTTTCGCCTGATTTCTCTAAGTGCTTTCGAGAACCTTCTCGACATGTTGCATCATCTTTCCCGCATTTTATACATAAAATACTAAAACTAAATAAAAAAAAATTAAATATATTACTATAACAATATTAATATACTAGGTTACACATCCATACCCGCTATGTGTATATATCAATGCACATACCCAATCCTCATTTTATGGATATTAAAACCAAGAATTATTTTATTAATTTGGTGTTTGCCAGTACACCTTTGACATTGATATATAACATACATGAAATGAAAAAAAAATAGGATGAGCTGGAAGGCTTGAACCCTGTTGGGTAGTTAGTCATATGTTAGATAATGAAGCTCAATCTGAACTGCAGATTGACCGCTTCAGTAGTCATGAGAGACTTTTCTTAATTCAAATTCATAACCGTGCAATATGTTATGGGCTTGAAAAATCAATGGATACTAATTATGTTCACATTAGTTTCTGGCATATGGTCTTTATGAATTAGGAGCTTAAACCAAGTGTTCTTGGTTGTTATGCACATTACATTTAGCAACCCATTTTTTATTGTTGGATTGCTATCAATTAATAGCCCAAAAATTCAAAAATATATATCATGAATCTAACTTAGTTTGCTTGCATAGTTATATAAATTTAAAACTAAGTCATTAACTATACATTTTAATAACTTCAGTTTTAGGCACTTTTCACCTTTTGATTAGGATTTATATTGTAAAAAATATGATTGTGTTTACATTTAACGCTCCTCCAGAACCATTGATTGTAACCATGAGTATATTGTTTTTATATTTAACACTCCTCCATAATCATCTATTGTAATCTTGAGTAATCAATGAATACTGGATGATAGTGCTGCCATACTCACATTTAGGGCTATTATGTGCAAATTTCCAGACTAGTTTCTGGCTTAAAGCTTTTAGCAGAAGAGCTTTGACTAAATGCAGATCACATCCAATAGCTGCTTTTTACTCTTATTTTTTTCTGTTACTATTCTACTAATAGTCTGAAATTGAAGATTGCCTTAATGAATGAAAACCAATTTTCATTTATAGTTATATAGATGTGACACTAAAACAGTTTTATATTTTCATGACTTCTGTTTTATAATAACCATAAATACTTTTATCTTTTTGGCTGGGACAATCTATATTAGCAAACAACTATCTATCTTTAACATGTTATGTTAGAATGTTTTTTTTCATTCAACTCCAGAATCATCTGTAAATTTAAATAGTTAGCAGATACTAGAAAATAGTGTTATTACATCTTGATTATTCAGACTAAAGTAGATAGTTTTGGAGTTAGTATGAAGAGAAAATAAATGTGATAAATATAATAAGCTGAGATAATCACTTCTCCCAAAAAAGTGAAAATTACCATAGTAACTGAAAATTGAGATTATTAAAATAGTTATTGGCTTAGTATCTGATCGATATAACTATATAAACAAATTGGTTTACATTCAAAACATTAAAATATTTTTGAAATTTATACTGTTTTATAGTTTAAAAAAAAAAACGAAAATTATTATTGCTAAATATGGAGTATATTAGATCCAAGTTCATTAGGTGCAAGCTTTTTATTAGTGAAGCAGTGCCATTTGGTATCTTGATTACTCGGAGTGGCTTGTGAGAAGAATGAAGAAAAATGGATTTTATATGTTAAAATAAGCAGAGATAATCAGATGATGTTTTTGGTATATCAGACCTTAAAAGTTGCCATATTGATAATATTGTATCTGTGATATTAAAACGGTTTAAACTAAACTGATTTAATGGTATAGCTTATTCAATGCTGTCTATGGCTATTAATTTGTTTGGCAACCTTATGTTTATTTCAAGTTCGCTATCTTTTTAGCAGCAAATTATCGTTATTAAAAATCTTAATTTTGTAATAAAAAAAACATCTCATTTACAAAAATAATTTAAAAATGAGAATAGAATAAATTTAAACGCATACTGAATATACAGTACTTGTTTTTAAATATGTATGTATTTGATAGTAAAGAATATCTTTTAAAATTGAGTCAACTAATTTATAAAAATTAACTTATTGATGATAACGCTAATATATTTTCACCATACTTCTAATATTTTTTATTCATTAATATTTCTTATTAAATTATAATTTTTTAAATTATACTAATACTCTATTACAAGAAATGTTTGGATTAATAAGTAATTATATTTGGGAATTCATAAGATAATTTTTTTTTTTTTAAATTTAAAATAGTATTTGAAAGCCTATTTAGATTTTTATAAGGCATATTTTTCATTCAAAATTTAACAGTGTTTGCTCAAAAAAAAGTTTAGAATCACATACATATTTGTCATTGCTGAAAAATACCTTTATACTCTCAGTCAATCTTAAGAAAAAATATTTTTAAGATAGTAATATATATATATTGTTACATTATTAACTCACATTTTTTTCATTTGATATGGTAGATACAAAAAAAGTAAATGGTATGATATGTAAATCTTTATACCAATGTTTAATTTCCTTTTCTTTTGTAAAAAAGAAAAATGTTGAGTACTTTTTCAAATTTCTTCAATAAAAATTGCAGTCATGTAATAACTCTTCTCATTTAAAATTTTGGAGCTAGGTTAATAATTTGTTAAAGATGGAAGATTTATAACCAATGTAATAGACTATACTTTTAAAGATAAGTATAATCTGGTAAAAAGTAGTAAGTATTAAAGTAGGCTATTGCACTATAATTAAAAATAGCAGAAACTTTCATAATTATTGAAAAAGTTTGTAATGTATGTACATTCCCATACGAATGCTGTATTTGCAATATTCAATGAAGAATGGTATTTTTCAAAGCATGTAGATATAGTACATGGAATAAATATTAATATTCATACACAAATAATGACATTCATGTATCTTTTTCTAATATCTTTATTTAAAATAATATTTAAATATTTTATTTAATATTTAAAATGCATTTGTGGAATAATTTTTTTAAAAGTATATATAGAAAATATGTATGTATTTATAATACCCATTTTTATGTATATGATTATTTATAATAGTCCAATTACTTGCAACATCTAGGTTTCATAAGGTGTTAAAAACCTGATTCAAAACGTTTCTTGGATTATTTTTTTTACATTTAATATATTAATTTAGTAGAAATAAGAGATATTCTTACTGATTTCCAAAAAAAAAAAAAAAAGAGTAAAGGTCATGCATTGTCTAATAAAAGCAGCTCTAAAAAAGTGAATGGAAATAATGACTCCATTGCTGGAATAATGAAGGGAAAAGTTGGTGGAAAAAATATTGAAATTAAAGATCTGGAATCAGAAACCTCTTCTGATGAAGAAATTGTGATGACCAAAAATAGTTTTAATAACTTAGACAGCCCCAGTGAAATGGATTTCGAATCTCCAGAAGATATAAACTTAATCGACTAATGCTCAGGTGAGTAACGTTAATACACCACTTAGCTTTGATATTGATTTTTTTTTTTTAAAAAAAAAAGGAATTGAATAGAGAAAATGAATGTTACAATCTTACAGATAGTTTCAATAAAACAGAAAATAAGGGAGTTAAAATAGAACATAGATACTAATAAAAACAGTTATGCCAGAATTATAATAAATAATGTATACCTAGGCCTCAATAACAAGTCAGAATTTGAAAATTGCGGTATATTTGAATTATTTCTAGACGAAAATAATGGTTGCAATCAAATTAACAAAATCAATAACAATTCTAATAATGCAATAATAGACTCTTTATTATATAATGAGAGTGTTGAAGGCTCTTTACCCATTCCATTATTAAAATCATTCCAAAATTTTCAGTGACAAAACGCTAATTTCAGCAGTTTCAAACAACTGCGATCTTTTTAAATTCCCTATAGACCAACTCTATGCATTATTAACAGAAAAAACTTTGGAGACTAGTATACAAGATATTAACTCACCCAAATAACATACCTCATCATTGAATTCCACAATACATCTCAAAAAGATTTTTTTAAGAAACATAAAACATTTAGACAACAATTACAGCTGTTATATAGATATGAACAGGCCCTACTACATTAAACTGCCTCATTAAAAATTGCTATCTCAACTTTGATGAAAATAACTTACCGACATTGCTAGTAAATTATGGGAAAATTTCCAATTTTAAGTATCTTCTAGATAAAAGAATTGAAATACCAGTGTATACAAACACTGCTAGCTTCAACCTTACTCTTAAGAAAGGTATTTCCCCTACTGCCATCCCAACACTGCTTGCCACAGAGAATTCACCTTTAATTGTTTCATTTAGAGGGATATCTTCACTGTGCTTCTATTGCAAGCAAAGAATTCACTTAGTAAAAGAATGCTCTGAGAGACAATGCCAAGTGTGCAATGGAAAAAAGTAAAAAAATCACTGATGCGTATTACTGCTTGGTGAGACAACACAGCAAAATAAAGTAGAGAATAACTTCAACATAATACAAAATCACACAGAAATTAATCAGTCTACCGATCACACAGAAAGAACAAAAACCAATGAAGAATTTAAAACTAAAAGTCTGCCACAACAGGGAAAAATAGATAAGATTAATGGGGTTAATGTGCATGTTCAAATCAAATTAAATAAAGTTAAAAATCATAGGAGGAAAATTAATTACAATACAGACACTTGACAAGCTGATAAAAAAGAAAGTGAAAAATCAGCTAGATCTATCAGACAGCTCTATAAATGAAGAACAAAACCATTGGTAAAATAAAATTAGAAAGGTTGAAGCAACTAAAAGAACAAGGAAAAAAACACAACAAACATAATAGCAATACGAGCAGTGGAAAAAGATCATAATACAAACAATACCCACAAAAATGTAACTAGAACAGAATAGCACTAAATGGAAGACTCCAGTTCAAAAAGAAACCAACAAGCCCAAAGAATACAAAAGTACAGGACTCAATGAAGTGAAACAGCCAAAGACAAAAAGCAGCAGGCTATAATTGGATAAATTCCTACCCTACATCAATCAATAGGTTTCATCATAAGCAGAACTTAAAACCTAACTAGGTATTACTGACTATGCAAATAAAACTATCAGGCATAAATATTAGAGGGCTTAACTCTTATAACAGTTCAAGCACTTAACTCTTGATAGAGCAATACCAGCCACATAGTCTGTCTGGGAGAGACGAAGCTTCACATAAATTCAAATGGACAAATAGACAGTCTTCTTGGGGGGCTTGGACACAGGCAGTACTCATATCAGACACAGCTGCGGGAGGAGTAGGCATTCTTATTCACAAAAGATCTTTCTCTGCTCATAAAACGGCATACTAATAAAAATTTATTCATTGTCACTCTTACACATCAAGCTTATTCAGTACATTTAGTCTATGTTTATCTATACAAGAAGCCATCCCTAATCACTCTAATGATTAATAAAATTAACATGCATCTACAAATCTATATCCTACCATATTATTTGGTGATTTCAACATGACATATGCAGAGTTTACTCACAGATATCTACAGTTTACTCACAGATATCTACATTTTTTTTATAATAGATTCATGAGTGGAGAGGACTTCTTCAATGCAGATGCATTCTCATTTCTACACACTTCAGCATAGATATTTCATAGACCTTAGTCTTTTACACACCAGACCTGCACTTCGACATAACACCAGATCTAGAGCCAATCACTTAGTGCTTAATATTAAATTAGAATAATCAAAAAAGCCAAGTCATACATTACTTTTATAAGTAAGTTGTAATCCACAATACAACCTTAATTATAATAACACTCTTTGGACATTGCTTTAGAACTCTACCCTTGAAGCAGTAATATCTGAAGCCTACATTTATTTTGTCAAAGTAAATATTCTTAATCTACAGTCATCAGAAGCATGGTTTGCATTCATAAACATCATTCAATTGCTAATCAAAAATTACACTAAGTATAGCAAACTTCCAACTACATTCCTTAAAGAAATGGAAGAGATCAACAACCAATTAAAAGATATAAAAAATAATTCAAACTCAGTGAAGAAAATAATGCCATTGAAAAAACAATATGCAGAAAAACAAGCCATCCTTGCTGAATATCTTTAAAAAAAAAAATCCAAAATCTATTTAAAACAACCTAATAATTGGACAAGAGGCTACATCATATGGGCCCTTGTCTACAAAGATAAAAAAAAAAAGTTCCTACTTCCATTACCAAGAATGAAAGCTGCTACACCAGACTAAACATGCTCAAAGAAATATACTGTTATTTTAAAGGAAAACTAGAGAACAACAACTCACAAGAATATCAGCTTGATGAAAATAGAGAAGATTGCCTTCATGGGATCACTCAACAAGACATTCTAAATAAAATTAGGGACATTCTGGATTTCTCCTGCATCTGAGCCACTTTTCAAAATTAGGGACATTCTGGATTTCTCCTGCATCTGAGCCACTTTTCGGTTAAGATTATATTTAACATGATTAATCTACTTGCAAGCAATTACATTTTAATAAGCAGTCTATATCCCATTTCAATGGTGCCATTCTTAAAAAAAATCCATCTTTCCATAGCCCATTGAAAATATCAGGCCCATCACCATGGCATCTTTAATGATTAAAGTCATTGAGTCAATTATAAAAGATAAGATACAGAAGGCCATTTCAAAACATCATTATGCTAGAAAAGATGTATCCATATCTGATGCCATAACACTGTTTAGAATTATTGCAGACCATCACAGAAAGTCTAAGAAGAGAAAGCCTATAGTGGTACAAATGGATATATTAGCAGCATTCGACTCGGGGTTGATAGGCTTATTACCCTTCTTGAAAACTGCAGTGTCCCTTACCAAACTCTTCTCATCATTGCCAACTTATTAAACAACAGAAGTCCTAATTACTCTCAAATGGAAATGCACCACAGGATTTAAACCTAACCAATCCCACAGGGCTCTCCTTTAAGTGCACTGTTCTTTATAACGTATATCAATCCTTTGCTAATTGAACTGGAAAACAAGCTTCCAGGAATATATATATATATCATTGATACAAAAAATTAGTCCATATCACCTATATGGATGACATCGCAATATTCCTGCCATCAAAAAAATATCTTTCTGCCTACAATCAATTCTTAACAGATACTCATTCGAATATAGCCTTAGATTTTATCCAGAAAAATCCATCAATGTGGTATATAGCAACAGGTTAGTGTATTCCATCATAGTTTGCAGCAAAACCACATGACTTCCTAGGCATACTAATGCAGAAAGTCAAATGCAGAAATGAGAAGAGATGCATTACTTCGCAAAATACAAACTACCACAAAAGCTCTCTCAACTGCACACATGTCACTTCATGCTAAAACCTCATTGATAAACATGCTTATCCTTCTGAAACTTTGCTATTACGTGTCTGCAATAAAGTTCACAAAATATTTTGAAAGAAAGATTAACACCACCTGTGGCAAACTTCTATGGCAGGAAAAGGTCCCAGAAATTAGCCTAAAAAAATCTTTAAAACAACCTGAAGAACAATGGCATGTCTCTGCATGCAATCAACATGAACTTTCTTCAAAGAAGCAACAATACCTTAATAAGATTGATTGATAGATTCCCAGAAATCAGAAAATTCACCATAACACCTTCCACAGACAAATCACCTCCCACAGAAAACTGCTGGCTTTATGAAGTTATTAAACAATCATCAGATTACTTCACATCTAACCACAGAATTGCTGAGAAGAAACTCAATTATTGGGAAGTCTACCAACTTACACATACAGAAGATCATTGCCCTCCTTTACTGCTACAAGTCTCAAACAAATTCATAATCAAGAGATTTAGGTGATGGAATTTAGAACTTAAGTTTCTTGACTTCCTGATAAAAATAAATATAGAAGCTTTATCAACCAATAATTTCTTTCATGTCAGAAGAGGGATTTCAAGAATCGATCCAACATGCCCTCTATGTCACAGGACAGATGAAACCATAAGACACTTCCTCTCAGAATGCCTTGCACTGTGAGATCTCAGATTCCTGTTACTAGATATCACAAGATTAAAAAGTGACATTATAAGCTCATTAATAAGTAGTATCAAAAAGGGAGAGTATCCCTATATTAGAACCTCTACCTTTTTGTTATTTGTACTTTGGACAATCAGATGTAAACTATGCTTCAGGCAAGAACACCTGACACACAAACACTGATATTAAATAAGATTATAAAAATTAAAGTGAGAGATTTAAAGATCACTCCGCCAGTGATCTATGATGCCACCTGGGAATTCATCAAGATCTAAGAAAGGAGGACCAACAAAGTGTATATTAAATCTGTCATCGCCCACTTAAAATTGAAAGCATATTGTGATTGAATAGCCTGCATCCATCTCAATACATTACTCACTACAGCAGAATACAATAAATTTCATGAACCTATAATACATCCGGAAAGAAATCAGGATAATTCAAGAGAAGTAAAGCCAGAGATACAGAGAGAACGATTTAAGTAACACTCAATATTACCTAATAAGCTAGTATGCCTCTAGTCCATATTCATTTATTAATCAAATGTTATTAGAATGAAATAGCCTTGTAACCATTAGTAAATCCAAATAAATATTTTATTATAAAAAATATATATATAGAGCTGTACTTTAATGCCGAATTATTGTAGTATATTTATAAAAGTTGTCATATATATATATATAAGCTTAAAGTCATGTTTTTTTTTTATAATATAAATCTATTGAGTATTTAATTTGTCACTATAAGACGAAAAAATATATCTCATTGCCAAGTAAAGTAATAATTTGCTTAGATATATGTATACAGGCTTAGATATTTACATAAAAAAAGAAACAAATATTTAAAGAAAACGGAGACTGTTGTATTATAGAATTCTTTGACGTTTGTGTTACATAGATAATATTGAACATAAAAACAATAAGAAAAAAAACAGAATAAAGAGTTTTTACATTTATTTTTTAATGGCTCTTTAACGGGACTTAAGTCTTGATGTCATAATGTTATTCTTTGTTTTTTTTTTTTTTTTCCAGCTTATTACTTAATCTCATGTTATAATTATTGCTATTTGTATTAAAAAATCTTATCTAGTAGGGGGTAAATGAGGGAATTGTTATAGAGTGATTTAAAGTAATTATTTTCAAAGTTCCTATTATATTTTTCTTAAGGGCATCATTTGCAAATATTTGAGTTTGATTAATTAACCACAAATTCAAAAAAAAAAAAAAAAAATTTTTTTTTTTAGTTGCATTAGAAAATAATTTTAAGTTAATGAATATTAGCCAC
The DNA here is from genome assembly GCA_028023455.1 of Epiperipatus broadwayi. Classification (NCBI taxonomy): domain Eukaryota; kingdom Metazoa; phylum Onychophora; class Udeonychophora; order Euonychophora; family Peripatidae; genus Epiperipatus; species Epiperipatus broadwayi. The sequence continues at coordinate 3,636,723 of JAQFVV010006298.1, forward strand.
TTAGTTTTAAGAATGGGTTCTGAAATTAAGAAAATTTGAAAAAAACCTTTTAGTTTGCTAGAACAGTTAATACACTTTTTTCTTTTAAAAAGGAAAAATATACATGCCCTCCTTATAACTTGGAAATTAGAATATTGTGATTGAATAATTGATAATATAAAAAAAAGAATAATAATGGAATGGTTTATTACTTGGGAATTATTAATAAATTTGAGTGCTGGAAGGGTTAGAACTGGGGATGAGCTTCAGAGTTTACTTTTGTACTACTATTATTAGTGAAAACAATAAACAGGAATAATTGATGGTTACTAGTTCCTGTGAAAACTGAAATATATTATTTCTAAATAATGAAAGGATAGTTAGAAATGTCAAAACTATTAAGTATTATAAAATGAGATTTAAAAAATAATATATGTATAAAGATTTCTTCCCATGTACATGTAAAATAATTCTTTAAAAAAAAAAAACCGAGTTTGTTTAACAAAGAATCTCTTAAAAAGGTATCTGAAAATGTTTCAACATCAATGATGCTTTCAGTCTTTTTTTTTTAAATATCAGCTGATAACTTTTCCATGAACAGTTTAGCTCTATAATGAAAATCACAAACTCACTAATCTCCAGTTTGAATCCTCACTGAAAAAGTAAAACAATCTCAGCTTTCCTGAAGGTTTGTGATAATGGTGTTCTAGCTATATTTTTATATTGGATTATTTCCATCATCTAATATGTGTGTTGAATGTCTTTAGAAAAGTTTAATTTTATTTCAATATTCCAAATACATTCAACTGTTAATAATATCACAGCAAACAAGTTAGTATATGCACCAACTGTTAGTAATATTACAGCAAATGGGTTAGTATATGCCCAATGTTTCAAGAGGTATTTTTCTCCCCTCTTCAGGTGTTGCTGGTCTGACCAGTGACAGTACTAGCATGGGATTCAAACCTGAGTCCTTAGATTCTTGATTATTGAATTTTAAGGTAACACTCTAACCAACTGAGTAGTTGGTACTGTCACTGGTCAGGCCAGCATCACCTGAAGAAGAGGGGAAAAAAATACATCTTGAAACGTTGTGCATATACTAACCCGTTTGCTGTGATATTACTAACTGTTGGTGCATATACTAACTTGTTTGCTGTGATATTACTAACAGTTGGTGCATATACTAACCTGTTTGCTGTGATATTATTAACAGTTGAATGTATTTGGAATATTGAAATAAAATTAAACTTTTTTAAAGACATTCAACACACATATTAGATGATGGAAATAGTCCAATATAAAAATACAATCTCAGCTTTGTTAATTGTGTAGAACTTTTTTACCCATTTTTTATAAGGGTGCTGACAGAGTGTTCTTTATGGTTTAGCCAGTGGTAGTGATGGACTTTTGAGTTGAAGATTACTAGATCAAAATCAAGGCTCAAATATCATTTTGCCTTGAGTATTTAATCTATCAGTTATGTATAAAATAGGAAGCAATGATTTTATATTCATGCACATAAATACATATTGGTTAATGAGTTTTGTAATGTTGGTGAAAGCTATATGTATATGAGGTTTATAAATTATATTTACTTTTAAAAGTTAAATCAGTCTTTTTTATGAACTCCAAATTGAACCTAAAATACAAATAATATTTGATCATTGTTGGCAGTAGTTACCATGCTTTTAATACATTTTATTCTAGCATCACAGTTTTGGAACTATATCATAAATTTCATTGAGATTCATTTCTAAACTATATTAAAATTTTCTGTATTCCTTCTTTAGATTGTTTTAACTTTTTTTTTTTTCACAACTTACTATAAGCTTTAGTAATATATGTCAGGTGATAATCCAATATTACCAGACTAGTTTCAAGCTTATGCCTTTAATCAATGAGAAGTTTTGCATCTTGGAACAGTGGAATTGACCTTTAGGATCTAAGGCACTCCTCCTAGCAACCATCACTTCATTTTAAATATCAAGCTTTGAATCCAAACTAAAAAACAAATGTTTTCAATTTTAGCCAACTTGTTTGTATAGTCATATAAATCATGAACCTTTTCAATTTATATTATTTGGCATAGAGGTGGTGAAAAAAATGTTTGGTGCTAAAACAGCAACCTGTAAGCTAGAATCGTGATATTTTATTAGATTGTTTTAATAAATTATAGTACAATGTGAAGTTGGATCTCTAAGAATTTATAAATAAAATGTGAAAGAAGTGTTTTTTTTTAGAGCTATAATTTGTCATCATTTGAAATTCAGACAAGAGGGAAAGAGGTTTAGAAGAAAAAACTTTAATTATTTGCTAAATCAAAAGTATCATTCTTTCAAGTGACAAATTTTAGTATAGATATGAGCATCACACTGAAGTATAAGCTAAGCACAAAACTTTAAAGAGTATTCAAAATAATCCTCTCTAGCATCAATGTATTTTTGAAGTGAATTTTTCATAGAAGGTATCACATCACTCATTTTTTTGTAATGGAGTCACTCTCTTCTGAAATAAAATGGTTAACACAAAATCTTTTTGTTATTAAAGAATAACCAGAGATCTTGATAACTTTGATCTTATTTTGCCATAGAAAGTTTAAAGTTGTTGCAGCACTATGAGAAGATTGTGTTGTCATGATGGAGCATTATGTTCCTTATTCTCGAACCATGGTGAACTTTAGACAGATAAGGATTGTGTACCAGGATATTGTGACAGTCTTCTGATTTTCTAATTTGATAGCTTTTACCAATTCTATACTTTTTTCATCGAATATTTCCACAGTAGTCAGCACTGGTCTATCTACAAGCATTCATATTCTTTTCTGATATGTTAGCATGTTGTAAAAAGGGATATAGGTTTCATTATCTGTTATAATTTTAGAAATGACCCAGTGATGACCACCATTAAAAAATTGCTGTTTGTTGACTAATTCTCATATACTGTCCTTTTTGTTATTCCATTAATTGATGTGGAATGCACCATAAAGCAATTTTTTAATTTTAAACTCTTTGTGAAGGATTTTGGATTTTATATATTGCTGCCGATCCAAGGGTAGTGCACCAGTTGTAGTCTGAAATCATTTTATAGACACAGGTCATATTTTTTGGGATAATTGTTGTAGCAGACTTTTCCATATGTTTGAGAAGTATACTCCCTTTGAAATTCCCTAAACTCATCTAAAGCCAATTTTCTATGCTGAAGCTTCATTATCATATAATCCCTGTATATATTCTTTAATTAAGCTAACTTTTAATCATACAAAATTGTAATACACTAATGAACTTGTTTCACTTCTATGACTTGTGATATTGAAGTGTAATTCAGAGCTACAAAATATTAATTGGTGGAATTCAAGTTTTTATATTTGTTAATTCATACTGTGACTCTCATATTAATGTAACTGACAAAGTAAACCTCAACAGTCACAATATAAATATGAAGTATTAAATTTCATAATTTTTATATATAACATTAAAATTTAAAGATTAAATATGATAATACTTTATTACCACTAAATTTTTTAGCACATACATGGACTTTGAATTTTTATTTAGACTTACATACATAACTAGCCAATTTTCACTTGAGAGCAATCTTTCCAAAAATTCAAAAATTTTAAAGTTGTCCTCATGTTGCATTTTGATTGGTCTAGGCATATATTACATTTCAAATATGTTTGATCATTTATATGTCCATGCAAATTTATATCAATTGAATTACAAGTATTCTTTCAAATGACAAATATTCCAAATATTGGCATATTTAATCCTTAAAACTAATTTAAAATTATGTATCACGATTTATGAAATTAATACTTCATGGTTATATTATTTTTGAAGTTTATTAGTTAACATTAATATTTAAGCTGTATAATATTTGTCATTCAAAAAACAACAACACTTGTAATTTAATAAATGTAAAATTATTTAGACATATAGTAAAAATGTTCTAAGATATTTGAGGTGTAATACCTGCTTAGGCCACTTAAAATAGCTGGTTCAGCAAAATGCACTACAAGGATCAAGTTTACATTTTCCAATGCCCTTAAAAAAACATTACTATCAAATAAAAAGTGATTTGAGATTTAATTTATTATTGATTCCTGAATGTAATAAATAAATAAAATTAAGGATAATATAACTTCGCACATATGTTAATCTGCATCTACATATTGGTCAATTTAATTTTTATTTCTAATAGTCTACTGGGTAAGTTAATGCAATTGTGGCCAATCTTATATGCAATGATTGCTTAAATTCAATAATTAAGTAAAATACATAAACAATCATTTTTATTAATATTAAACAAAAAAAAAGTTTCTAATAACTGTGGCTTATTTTTATTTCAAATTCAGTACAAAAGTTTTATGTAAACAAATATAATGAACAAATATATATTAAAAAAAAAAAAAGACCTAGAAATTACTTGGTGACTGAAATAAATTTGAGAATTAATACTATTTAATTTTAAAAATATAGTTGGATATTTTTTTTTTTAAATAAATAATTATTAATAATAGAGCCGTAATTACAAAAATAAATTATGTGTTTATCGATGTTTATCAGAAATAACCACGTATTTATTTTAATACTGCTGTAATATTAAGTAGAATTTGAAACTATATTAAGATTAGTAAGAACTTGAAATAACTCAAAGATAGATAGTTTCCATAACAATGTTATTGATTGTTAGAGAAACAATTATCAACTGTCAATCAGTTTGCTGATTTTAAGCCCCCCCCCCCTTTAAGTATAAAGAAAATAAATTCTAAAATACAGTTATTTAATATGTTCCATTTTATTAGTTAGATTTTTGGATTCCATTTAATGCAATATCTTCAAGTACTATTTTGATTTATAGATTATAAGAAATATATAATATATTTTAATGGTCTGCTTATGCATGTTTGAAATATTTAAATTTATTTTAATTGATTTGGGTGCCGCCTGACAAATATCAGGAAATAAAGTGGTGTATATATATTTATATAAGATTTGAAAATATTTTATTTAATATGATGATAATGACCACTACATAGTGACTATTTGCAATGCCAGGCTAAATCACCTAGAACGAAGTTATTCCCGATAAAATGGACATTGATTAAATATGCAGAATGGCCAATATTCCATATAAAGAATTTAACAAACTATTTCCTTATGTATTGATTTCTATATTTACATATCATACCATCTCTGATGATGTCTGTAGGACAGTCAAAACTATAAGAGTGAAGTTTTGTGTAAAAAATTAGTATTGTTAAATATATAAGAAATTTGGAAATGGTATGATAAAATCCTGAAATCATCATTATAGATCTCTGATGATGACTGCAGGACAGTTGAAACTGTAAGAGTAATATTTTGGTGCAAAACATTAGTATTGTTAAGTGTATAAGAAGTTTGGAAATAGTATGATATGTAACAAAACAATAGTTTATTTACAAAACATTATAACTGTCAGAATGTTCTTTTCATTAAATATGATTATAGACTATATCATATGAATTTATAATAATCGCTTCAGTATGCTATTTTTCCAGTATCTTAATTTTTAGTTCATGTGCCCCTGTGGAATATAATAGTAGTTATTTGTAAAGTGTCCAAGGTTTATTTTAATTAATTTTTAAACATTAATCTTTCAATTTCATCTTATAATACAACTTAGTTTTATGATCAACACATTTATATTAGAGTAAATTATGGCCTTTAATACTCCTGAATATAATCCTACATATGGCCCACCATCACAAATGTAACATTTATTTATCATAAGCTTTTTAGCATAATCATACATCACATACAGAATAATTTTAATATGCATTCCTATTGAGGATAATTCTAGAGATTGGCTATTTTAGGTTCAAATCCTGATTTGATAATAACTCAATTACAAAGATTGTTCTTTTGAGTTCAATCTCTAATTTAAAAATAACACTACCTAGTTAATTGAGGCCTTTGGATCTGATCCTAAATTTACAGAACAAAACCTTGAATAAATCTACCATATAGATATAGAATATTTTAACCATTGAATAGTGATTTAACAACTGATATAGTTTTACATACAGAACACTCAATTCACAGTAATCAAAAGGAGGTCTAATTTACATGCAAATGAATTTGATCGAATTTCAACACAAACTTTTAACTTAAAACTAATAATTATACTACACTCATTATTTTTAACATTTTTCTTTAAATATTTTTACATACATGCATATTTTGCATGTATAAACTGAATATATCTTGATTACTTTATACCGTTTTATATATTTGTTGACAATTTTTTAAAAAAAAAAAACTTTAAAAAAAATTAACAAAAATAACAAAGTGAATTTTTTTTTTTTTTCAATCTTTTTTTTTTAAAATTTCAGCAGCTTTAAAATGTCACTTGAGTATTTCAAGTGCTTAACAAATGCTAACCTTTTTTTTTTTTTAAAAAAAAAAAACATTTGTTTCCTCCTTTAATCAACCGATTAATATATTATATAAACATTATATATAATAAAATATATTTGTTAGAACTAAATATACACTAAGTTAAAATAAAACAAGACATAAAATGGTTAATACATTAGGATAGCAATCTAAACATTTTTTTAAACTGAGCAAAAGTTCTATAGCCTGAATTGTCTACAGTTCATGACGAGGACTTTTTTTTTTTGCTGACTAATATTTCTCCCATAATGACTTCCAATAATTGTTTCCATTTATAATTTTGTTCATTTCCTTACATGTATTTCATAAAATTCCTGTCTTATGCAATTTGAGGTTTAGGTGTTGTTTCTTCATTTTGATTATGAATTCCTTCAAAATAGCATTGTCAGGTTCCACAGAGATTCAAGTTAGACTTTAAGTTTTCTCATTTCTACTTGGCCATCATAATAAAGATTCAAGGCAACTTGAAGAAAGTAAGAATCCAGACTGCTTAATTTCAAGAAAAATTAACTATATAGGCTTTGACTTCTTGTTTTTAACATCTTTGATAATCTATTCTCTTATTTTCAACATCATTATGACCTCATTTTATTTTAATTACATGGTTTTTAAAAGCACTCATTATTATTTAAATGACTGAATTTTCAAAACATTCTAATTATTAAAATTGCCCAAATTTTTCCTTTTTTTAAAATCTCACAATAGGCATAGATTGTTTTTATTAACTTATTTTTAATTTAATTATTTAAATGTATTTTTTTAAACACTAGTATATCTAACCGAGTTGTTTTTAATACATTCTATATATTTTTAACATCTTTGATAATAGCAACAATTTTAACATAGTTTATATAAGTTATGTTTCTTTTAAATTTAAACACTTTTAACACATCTCTTATATTATTTTGAACTATGACATTTAATAATTTATTCTAACATTTTCAAATATCTATTATTATTACATCTAATATATTTTTTTAAAAACTTTTGAACTGCTATATTTTGCAATCATCATAATGCTGAAAACCAGTTCACAACAATGCAGAAGTTTTCACGACTGATAGTGAAATGAATAAGACATTATTCATTTCAATAAATACTGTAAGATGCACTAGATTATATACATTTAATAATAAAATAATTAACTTCTATCAATTTTCTATCTATATGATAATATATATTTCAACTAGTACTAATTCCAATTAAGCATTTTAAATCTTAGTCATAAATATAACAATGTTTGGATAGGAAATATATGTTATTTACGAATATGCTGAATTGTGATCATAGGCTGATTTAAAGTTGAAAATATTTTGAAATTGTAATTGACTTTGCAGGGAAAATCCCAACAAGAATGAGATTTTGAAAGATTGAATTCAGCATATCAATCCAGTTCTATATATTTAGAATTATTGAACTTAAATAACTGTTGTAAGAATAAATATGTGGAATTCCAGGACAACAAATAAATCAGTATAGATATCAGAGATAAAAAGAAATTGTAGGACCCTGTGAGATGAAGTGAAGCAAAAAATGAAGAGATTCTAATTTGGAAGTAGTAACAGATTCAGTGGAATAAGTTTTAAATTCTATAACAAAAAAGTGTATTATTACTAATACTATTATACAGTAGATTGTTAATAATTGATTCAAAAGTTCCCCAAAGATGTGCTGTTATTCTAATATATTTTAATAATAGTGATCGTAAAGAAATGAAAAACATTACAAATAATTAGAGATTTATTGAAAGAGAATATAAAATAATATAATGGTATGAAAAATGTTTTGACAGGACAGGAATGCATTGATAAAAGTGAAAAAAGTTAAATTAGGAACAAGAAATAAAAGAGGTAAATATTGCTGAGTTTCTTCTGTAGATAATAATGAATATATGATTTGAAAATGAAAAGATACATGTTTCTATAAATGGCAATATTAGATTTCAGTGGGATTAGTATTGCTTCAGTGTAAATTTAGGAAGAATATTACAAGTACTTGTGTACATTCTGAAGCTAATATAGATTGTATTCACATTTTAATTTGGCCAAACATTCAGTTTTAGTTTGTGTCTGTTAGTTAAAATATCACTATTACGAATTTGCATGTATTTTTCCATAAAAGTTTTGTTTGAACATTTTAATAGTTGATTTTTACATATCTAAAAGTTGTAGATCCTTGAAAATGACCATAAGAATATATAAGAAAATAAAAATTTTTGGAAAGAAAAAAGGAGAAGATTGTGCATTTGTTAATATTATCTAAAAGGTTCTATTTATTTTTCAAATATTTTAACAAGATGCTGGAAGAAATCAGTTTTTTGCTGTATATATATATATATTAATAATTTAATGACCAGACAAAACAAATTCTTTGATTTAAAAAAAAAAAAAAGAATTATATAAATTTCTATGTTATTGTATTCAAATTAGTACAATATAGGGAATGACAATTCTTATAAATAATATAATTAGAAACTTTTTTTATGTAAAGCTTTTTTATAGTAATAAGTTTCTATTAACATATTTAGATTCAATGGAGCATAATGAAGAAGAGTCTATTTTTGCTAACTAGACTCTTCTTCATTATGCTCCATTGAATCTAAATATGTTAATAGAAACTTATTACTATGAAAAAGCTTTACATAAAAAAAAAGTTTCTAATTATAAGTCTATGCAATTAAAAGAGTTATGGAATCAAAATAAAAATGAAATCTGATTACAGATAGTTGAAAAATGCTAAATATAATTTAATGGAACTACAACACTGAATATAATCTAATCAAAATCAATCAAAAATATTGTTTTACTTTGATGATAATAAACAAATAATAATTTGATGCTAAACAAATTCTTTAATGTAAAAAAAAAAAAAAAAATGTTATAAATTTCCATGTCATAGTGTTTGAATTATCCAAAATATTTAATTTTCCCATTGTGGTCTTTCGTTTGATTTTGTCAAAAAAAAAAAAATAAATAAATGATTTTTTTTCAACATATGTGGCAGTTCAATAAATTAATTTATTTGTGTACATTTGTGAAAATAAAAATATTTTATAGTAGTTTATATATATTTACTTTTAGAAATAATAATTTAGAAATAATATTTTTTACTGCCAAAAAAAATATTAAAAAATATTGCTTTGATTATATGCATACTGTCTCAAAGTATACATAAAAATATATTTTTTTTTATTTATTAAATACCATTCATATAATATTTTAAATAAATAAATAAAAATTACTTAATTTTTAGCTTTTTTTGTATCTTAATTCTATTAATGGTGTCTATTAAAATTAGTGATTTTCATTCTATACTCCTCTTTGCTACACAACTTTTTTTTAAACTTTAAAAGGCTTCATCGATTGATTAAAATTATATCAGAAATGTAATAGATTTTATGTGAATAAATTTACAATCAACTAATTTTAGTAATAATAAGCTTAAGGTATTCCATGATATCTTGAACTGCGCAATCTATTATAAAGCAATATTATCATGAGACATCTTACAAGTACAAAGAAAGGTTATTGCTGAATTTGGATATAGATCAAATATGCATAATATTTTTGAACAATGTATGATTCAGTCATCAACATATATCAGGGTTTCACCACCTACTAAAAGAAAATTTTGATAAACCTGTTTAGTATAACGTATACCAAAATAAAAATTTCATAAACATATTTAGTACAAAGTGTACTCCCCCAAAAATTAATTTTAAATAAAATTTATATAATATTTTTGTAAGAAAAAAATAGGGAAATTACTTGCATATTCATGAATTTTAGTGAAAAACTTTGGTGGTGGAGCACCCCCTCCCCCCACTCTTACTCAATCACAAACTTTAAATTTCATTTCAAAAGCTTTGACATGAATATATAATTTATAAATTAAGTTTTTTTGATATATCTTTTTCTTCTTCTGATTTTGTCATAATGTACAGCATTTTCAACAAATATCAATTCAATAAACTATTTGTAAGTTTAGAATTTTTTTATTTATAACTATTTATATATAGACATACCAGTAGAAATAATAAACATACATTTACAAATAAAAAATAATTAAAAATGTTATAAATAAATTAAAAAATCTTACAACTTTCCTATTAAAAAAATAAAATCTGAATAAAGTAAGGCTATGTTTTATCTACATGTGATCTCACATTACATATAATTTTTTTTAAAAACTAAACCTTTTATATCTATTAAATATTATATATAACATTTTGAATACAAAAAGAAAAGTTACTTAATTTTAGCACTTTTTGAAATGTGGAGGTATAATGATGTCCATTGAAAAAAAACTTATTTTTCTTCATTGCTATTATGCAAGTATAACTTTTTTTTTAAAAAAAAATTACTCCACTTGTTGACCAAAACTATAACTAAAATTTTAAAAAAATTACATGAATTTAAGTTGACTGACTTTAGTAAATCCAAAATACATTGGATAACATACCTGGCATCACAGATTGCACTATCATATAGTAGTTTATATATGAATGATAGAAAATTAGTTGATTTCTCTCATGTAATTTTAAATTAAAATTATTTAGATGAATAGTTGTGTGAGAAATACAACATTCATAGTCCATTTATTATTCTTCAACTCAAAGATGCCCTTTCATTTTCAAAAAGTTGCTTCTTTCTTTTCTGAACTTATAAAAACAAAATATTTTCCCTTTGCTTAATAACAAACTGGATAATAGCATATCAAATTTTTATACTCATTTAAGTTCTAAAAATTTTGAAACTGATAACAGTTAAGTGTTTGGTTTTGCAAATTTGCTGCTTGAAAGACTGAATATTTTCAAGTTTTATAGAATTAAGGCATACATTTTCTTGAAAGCCAATAATAATAAAATGTTGCTGCCATTGAAGATGGATTTATTAAGAAATACAAAAATATATAGCACTTTTAAAGAATATGAAAAACTACCTTTAATCCTACCTGTTAATATTATGTATGCACACAAATGAATGTTTTTGATGACTTTTCAGTATTGTTGCAATAAGGCATTTATAATTTGAGAAATTATTTATTTACACCAAACTTGGAGAGAAAATATAAGAGAATAGTTAAAAGAAATGAAACATTTACAATTTTAATGAAAAATATTATAGTGATATAATTATGAAGATAATATGTATTACTAAACAAAACATGAAAAGCTGCATGGACAGACATTGAGCCACAAATTACCGATGACCGGAAATGTTGGGAACTGTTAAACTTTTAAGGAACATTTCAAGGAATCCATATTTGAAGTAAACAAAATTACCACATTAAATAATTCAAAGTTATTATTATTTAAAATTTTTAGATCTTATCAGTAACTTTAACTATTTTCTATATATGGATTTATATATTACAAATGAATGCACTATTGTGAAAAGATTAAAAGGTTTTGAAACACGAATTTTATTAGGATCATTACCATTGATCATAATTTTTTTAAATGCTACATTTTTAATGAAATACGGTATTGTTATTATTATTCACACTTATTATTTGCAGCTTTATGCCTAATATTTATTTAAATTCTTAGATTGACTAACTATCCATTCTTTAGCATTTTCTGAATAGTCATAATTTATTGAAATAAGGTATATTCATCAAAAATTAACTTTGGAATAGATGAAAATGGTTGAAGTGAGAAAAAAATTATGTTGAATTGCAATGAAGAGCAGATTTTAATAATAAAACTTTGAACAAAATTAAGAAATAGGCTGATATTTAGTTACAGAAGTAATAATGAGAATTAAAAAGAGAAAAGAAAAATAGAACTTTTGAAACATTAATTACCAGAAGAAAAAAGAATATTTTGGAAAAATAGTAATTCTGGAAAAAGAAAAGCAAGAGGAAACGTAAATGAATTGGAAATGGAAAGTTAGATGTTATGAAGAGCAGAAAAATTATTTTAAATAGAAGTATGATTATATGGATTTGAAGAATAAAGAAGAATAGAGAGTGAGAAGCTGATCTACTTTTGGGTAAGGAATACTGAGATGGTTGTATCTTTATATATAATGTTCAGTGCAATCGTTTAAATAGCACTCAAGAAAATGTTAATAAGAAAGTAGTCATTGTTAAAGTGGGACTGGGTATTATTACTTACTATAACTATATTGTATTGAATGTTATATGTATTCAAATTGTGATTTATTGTATATATACATGAAGTTAAATTCAAATATATCTTTTAAAAAATGTGCATTATTTACTATAACGGTATTTACAATGTATATTGTATTGAATGTTATATATATATATATTCATATTGTGATTTATTCTATATGTGTATGAAATTAAATTTAAATATATTTTTAAAAAATGCGTATATGAAATTAAATTATAACATGCTATGTATGACTTACTTGAAAAATTGAACTGGTTGTTACAAAATGCATCCACAATGAGAGACATTGATCTGATTTCTGAGTTGATGGAAATGGTCATGACATACATTTTCCAAATAGTTAATCATAAGACAGCTCTGCTTAGAGAAAGATTCTGATTTGATAAACAATTGATAGACAGACAACAGCTAAGAAATGCTAGGTAAATTTAAAATAATTATAACATTTATTATATACCAAATGACAAAACATGGAAGAAAATAAGCAAATCTCAAATGAATTAATTTCTATTATGGGTGGTTTTCCTTAAACCAATTATCTAAATAGTTTATTGTTGTTCATTTCATATTAAGAAAACTTAATTACACACTTAAATAGTTATTTTATGTAGGTGTGCAAAGACCTTAATCTATTAACATTACCAATAGTAAAATATTTAAATATTTTAAATTTCACTTAATATTGAATTTGTGCTTTTAACTTAAAAACTCATGTGTGTGCATAATATTATTTCACCATAATCAGAGTGTAAGAAACAAATCATAATAAAAGAATTTCCATGGCTCTATTTATAAGACTACCCCAGCAATAATAACCCTGACTGCACTTTTGACATTAGTTAACAATGAGTATAACTAAACTTTTAGTGAGGAGCTTTCCAGAGATATTGCTGGCAGAGGCTCCGAAACATTTCACTAAATATAACTAATGAAATAAAATGCTCCGGAAGCTGTACCAAAGCTTGGCCAAAGCAGGATTAGTATAGAATTTCTTAAGGTTGATATTGATTAACACATGCATAAGACAATACTGACTTTGATTTATATACTCAAGCAAATTAAAATACACAAGGCTTTATATACTTTAATAAAGTTAAAGTCAATTGCACAAACAGATATAGTAATTAAAAATTCTTAAGATTTTAAAGAAAATTTATAAATGATTATTCATAAAAGAAAATTACTTACTCTATTAATAATCGTGAACATAAAATTACTTTAATTATACAGTTTGATTACCAAGTCGGTAAATCTTATACAAGACAATAATAAACTTACTGTAAATCAATATTATTCAACTATCAATAATTAGTAAAATAATAATAATTTTATATTCTTGTGATTATATAAAAAGGTATCAACATAAAAAATTAATTAGACACATACTAAATAATACATGAACATTAAATTACATCAATATCATTAAATCATTGAATAATGAATCTAGTAAAATTATTTTATCCTAAGAATAAAAGTTTATATACAAAAATTGATAATGCCTGGTTTACTGAATTTACAATCAAAGTTCTCTTGAATTACTGTAAAACTTTTCATGCTGCAACTTTTGCTTTTGACGTTTAGTCACAGGAGTATGTATGTTTTTGAATGTCTGGATTGATGTTTCTTTCCATTGCCAGTTAGTTGAGAAAAGAGCTTTGGTGTAGAGGTTGTCAATCAACAATATTAGAAAGTCAATCTTGTTATTAGCTTATACCATGATGGTGAATGGAGTTATGCTTGAAGAAAGGAGTTCATCATGGTGTTATTGCTTAGCCACACATATTGATCAGTCCAACAACTGAAATGGTTGATCCTTTCATTTAGTAGCAATAAGTTTTTTCTTTAATTGGCCACTCCTAACTTAGTAACTATGGGAACCACTGCAGTTTTTCATTTGTAACTAGTTGAATAGCAACAAATGATGATATTTGGAAATGTTCAATAACAAAGAGAGAATGAATAACAATGTACACTAAATCTTAGAGGGTTTATACTTCTTCCATTGTTTGAATATCTGTTTTTCTCAGAAACTAATCACTAATTAAATTTCATACTAATTGCTTTGTGGAACTTTATTTTGACACTGCCCACTGTAAATAGAATACATACCTCAGATTAAGTTGATTTTAAATAAATTTCCTTACTCCAGATATTATTTGAATTATAGAAAAAAAAATCTTATACAGAAATAAGCAAATTTTGCTTTAAAGTTCATTTTTTCCCTACAACTCTATTTATAAGATTATTTGGGTGTGTGTTCTATATGTTGAAATGCACTCGCTAGTAATACATGTTAAAAATTACATTTTTAAAATTTTGACATTTTATTGATCAAACTAATGTTTACATTATAGTCATATAATTTGAGATCTAGAGAAGCATCTCAATATATAGGATGAATACAATTTGGATTTTTTTCTGTGTGTGGTTGCTTAATATTATCATTGTAGCATTAACATTCTAGCTAGATCTTACTTGCCATAATGTAATAGTTATAGATTAGTTATTAGAGAAACTGGTCAGTCATACTATCCAGAAGATGAAATCCATCCTAAATGATGCTATAATAATAAACAACTGTACAAACATACATGTGAAAAAAACTCAAAAACTGTTTATATCTTTTACTCATGAAATTTTCAACATACATGTGTGGGATGCCATATATAATTGTATTTTTAGCTAGAAATTAAAACAAAAAGAAAAACACTAATGGCATTATTTAATTGGTTTTGGAATAACCTATGTAGATGAATGCTGGAGATATAACCCTTTCTTATAATGGATTATTTTGCTTTTTATTATATCTATATTATGTGGGTTAATATAAAGAAATTAGTTAAGTTTATAACATAACTTTATGTAATAGTAATATTAGCGATTAAGCCAATGCACATGCACTTTAAAGATAAATTATAAATGAATACTCATTTTTCCAGACATGAGATATAGTATTTTAGAAAGAATGGAATGAATCCACCCATTCTTTCGAGCCAAACGTTTAAGTATGGGCAAATCTTAAGTGGGTGGATTCATTCCATTCTTTCTAAAATACTATATCTCGTGTCTGGAAAAATGAGTATTCATTTATAATTTATTTTTAAAGCGCATGTGCATTGGCTTAATCGCTAATATTACTATTATATAAAAAACATAGCGCTATATAAAATAATATCTCAACATAACTTTATGTAAAGAGATTACTAAATAGCATCATATTGTGCAATGAACTTCTTTCCCTTTTTCTCGTGCTTATAGCTTAGAATTCACTAATGCTAGCCAAATGAAGAAATTATTTTGTAAAAGTCAGTCTCTGAAAAGTGAATGAAAAATTTCAAATATTATAGACAATTTGCTAATCAAACTATGATAAGCTTAACCATATACATAATCATCATCATCAACCATTATCAATCCACTGAAGGATGAAGGTCTCCAAGTTCAATCCATCTCCAATTTTTAGCTTCTCTTCTCCACATCACCTTGCATACTTTCTTATTTCATCCATCCATCTCACATGTGGCCTCTTTCTGGGTCTTTTACAATCTCTTAGAATCCAGTTTAAGATTGGAATTGTCCATCTAGCAATATATCCAGCCCAACTCCATTTCCGTCTTAGTTTTTTCAATGAGGTCAGTAACACCTGTTTGTTCTTTTACCCGTATATTGTTTTCGATCTCTTTTGTTACTCACAATATGCATCTCTCCATACTTCTTTGAGTGGTCTGAAGTTTCTGTATTGCTCTTCTATTAAGTGTCCAAGTCTCAGATCCATAAGTAAAAACTGGTAAAACACATTTATTAAAACCTTCATTTTCAAACACATAGGCATATTTCCTTTTAGTATCAAGTTATTTTTACCAAAAGCACTCCAACCAAGTTTAATTCTATGATTAATTTCATCCATCATGTTTCCACCTGTTTTAATAATCTGACCAAGGTATTTGTAACTGTTAGCTTCTTCTAACTCATCATAATCAATCTTTTCATATTTTGAGAAAATCCATTAAACATTACTTTAGTTTTTTTAACATTTATCTTTAGTTCTACTTTCCTACTTTGATATGATAACTCCTGCAACATTTCCTGCAGCTCTAAAGTATTATAATGACTTAAATAATCTGCATTTATTTTCATTCCGTTAGCTTTCCATTAGTGCTGTAAAAAGTTTTGGAGATATGGAGTCACTTTGTCTTACACCCTTCTCAATGTTGACTTTCCTTCTATCATTATGTAATCTAATTGTTGTTGCAGTTTTATAAATATTTTTTAAAATATGACAATATCCTGGATCTATACCTTGATGATCCAATGCTTTAATCACTGAAGAAATGTTTATAGAATCAAATGCCTTTTCATAATCTACAAATCCAAAGCATAATGGTAACTTATATTTATTTGTGTTCTATAACTTCTCTCAACACCTGGATGTGAACTACTGTATTAAAACCACTTTTAAATCCAGCTTGTTCTTTTGGTTGGTGGAAATCCAATGTTCTCTGTAGACGAGTTGTCATTATCTTGGTAAAAATTTTGTATAAAACTAATAATAATAATCATTAAATATAATAAAATCGTGCATACGTTTTTATATATGTATAGACGATGTATTGGCGGTATTATTATAGCTTAATGCATTTCGGTGCGGTGGATCTTATTCACAGCTTAATATAAATATGGGAAATCTTGTGTATATGTGTTTGTATGTACATATTTTTTTTTTAGTAAAATAATATTTCTCAAAATAATTAAATCATGTATTTGATCTTTAACATTGTTACTGACAATTTTTTAAATTTGAGAACTATATTATTAATTGACTTTTTTTTATTTTATGGAAGAGATGATTGTTTTTCTCTTTCTCTAAGGCAGTTGATTCTGACAGATGCAGCTTCACTTTTATGATATTTAAATGGTATATAAAACGTTGTAAGATGACTCATAAACTGAATATTTCTGGGAACAGTTGATGGTACAACTCTCTTATTAACCTATTCGTAGTCTAACGTAAAACATTTAGAAATAAACCGTGTAGAAACATTTATTGAAGTCAATTATTTATTTACAAATTTATTTCATTTAATATATTTTGCGGGTCATTTAATTGAACTCTCATTAAAGTAAAATTGTTAATTATTGAAAGCATTATTTAAAATTTGTAACTTGATCATTCATTCATTCAAGTTTTCATTAAAATAAGAATAGTAATTAAAAAGTGGGGAGAATCACTATGTGTACCTACTTTTTAGCATATAACTAATGTACTGTAGTTTTTAAAATTATTAATATACTTTCTGAAGCTCATGGAAATATCAAATGTTTATATATACTTGATGTTTCATAAATGTTGTTTCATAGAGAAAATTACGATTACTTGGACTCGTTTTTATTGTTGTTATTGTGACCTCAAACAAT
The DNA here is from genome assembly GCA_028023455.1 of Epiperipatus broadwayi. Taxonomy (NCBI): domain Eukaryota; kingdom Metazoa; phylum Onychophora; class Udeonychophora; order Euonychophora; family Peripatidae; genus Epiperipatus; species Epiperipatus broadwayi. The sequence goes on from JAQFVV010006298.1 coordinate 3,654,702, forward strand.
TTTATATAATAATTATTATGATTGTTTTTATTAGTAACAATAATAACTACATTAAATGTGTTAAATAATCGGTCATTTAAGTTTGGTAACTAAATATTTGTATATTTATAATGTATAGTTAAATCACATGATCTATGCTATATTTTGTTTCAAGCCTCCCTTGTGTTCAAATGTGTATAGCATATAATAGCTCATATTTTGTTGATAAACATTAATTAGAATAGAAAATATATTGTTTATTGAATTGCATGTGTACTGTACTTTTTTTTAAATATATACATTGTGCATATATATACAAATTTTTAAAAAAATGTTATTAATAGTAAATTGAGAGGGCATATTTATATATATTTTACAGAATGTGTGGCCTCTCGTACATTGACTGAAGCTATAAGAAAACTAACCATATTTTTTATTTTTAAAATAAATAATGAAATGACTCATTTTTGCTGTTATGAAATATGCTTTGAGCAAGGAGTGATGTTTTTTTTTTTCAATAATTTTTTCTCTTTTAGAAATATAATAGACTTGTCTTTTTATTAAGAAATTATGATCTCTCTAATTATTTTTAAATTTTTAAATCATTATTAATGTTAAGTATGTTCCAAAATTTTATAAAACTTTTAGCAATTTACTCTTAAATTATTTTAAATTATGCATATCAAATTTGAAAAGAATAATAAAGGAAGAATACAATATATGTGCTTTCAACATAAACCAAATAAATTTTATTAATATATCTATATATAATCATATACAAACCATTATACAATTACAAATATCCAGTAACGCTCTTTGTTTAAAGATCTATATCTCAATAATAGCAAACCTTAACATCGTTTAGCATACAACCTTAAAGTGGTATCAGGTATCATTTTAAGGTTTGCTATTATTGAGATATAGATCTTTAAACAAAGGGCGTTACTGGATATTTGTAATTGTATAATGGTTTGTATATTTTCTATAATTATTTCAGTTAGTGTTAACAGTAACTTTCTTTTCATATATAATCATGTATGTCACTTTGAGACAAAAAGTGGCTACTGGCATATTATAAAATTTATTTACAAATTTTACCTTTTTAAAAAAAAAAAGATTGCATATGGTGCTCACAGAAAGAAAAAATCGCTGCCAAATGTTTACAATTTGCAAATTTTAATGTTTTTTATTTTATTTATTTATTTACATTTTGTTTTTTGAATAGCATAATATAATTTGAAGATCCACTATAATTTGAAAATATATTTGATGTTATATTTTTTAACTGGGAAGTAAACCTTTCCTGACCACCAATCATAATTACTGTTCTATCTATTTATTGCTCACCAGCAGAGCATACCTCTTTTCTACTTGAAGTAAGAAGTAATTTTTTGTGTTTAGGCCTTTTAGCATCAGTTGTTCTTTATTAGTCGCTTAAATGTTAATGCAATTTAATTCAATTTATTTGTACATTAGTGAGGCATTTTAAAAGTATAATTTTACATATGTGTTGAATATTTTGCCACTATCAAATTGTGGTAATGTTTCTATTAATTTTAAAAAGTTTCTATTTCCTTATTTATACAATTTATTATTATGGCCTCTTAAAGCTAAATTATGTCCTGTCAAAAATTATATTGTACAAATAATTTTTTTTTTTTTTTGTACTAGTTTTCCATCTCTTTCCAATTTTAGTAAATTTTCACTGAATGCTTCAATTATGTTATCATGATTAAAATGTTTGTTTGTGTGTGTCTATCTAAAATTCTTAATAATTGTTGTCAATAAAAAAAACCCCAATATCATCATTATAACCCATGGTTTTATTATTAAATAGTTTGCATCAAAGACAGAATACAGAATTTTTGGCTTTGAATATAATAACCAGTTTCAAAAAATTTTCTCTCATTATTTAATTTTTTATAACAATATTCTGTAGAAAATGGCTTAAACTAAAAGAAAGTTGCAATTTTGAATTTGCATTGGATTGAATTTTATTAAAAACATTTTGCTACTGTTTGTTAACAACTTTGGCCATAGCTCTAAATCATGCATGGTTTTTTTTTTTTGAAACATTTTTGAATAGATGGGTTGATTTTCTGAAAATCCATCTTCTGTAGATAGATTTTGTCATTGTAGAAAGTATCTAATTGTGATTATGATAAATAGTAAGATACTTTCTCAGAAAAAATTGTTGAATATATTTTTTGTAGTTGTCTGTTCAAAAATAGTGATAAAGTCAGTATAACAACTCTTCTATATATTCCTCTTTTTCTAATTTTGTTATTTAAATAAATAATAGTGTACAAAAAAATAAATAATACTTTTCAACTTTATTTAATGTATGAATTTATAATTATTGTTTTAAATTAACCAGACAAGAAAAATTAAAGTATATATTTATGTAGGCATATTTAATTTAGAATAATTGGGCAAATTATAAATTGATAAAAGTATGCCAATTTAAATTCCTATTTTTGTATAAATTATAATTTTATTTATTTTCATACTAACGTAGTAAAACTTGTGATGGAATTATAATTTTAGAAGCAAAAGTTACCTTTTGTGAAGAAAATAATTCAAATGAAGCATATTTATTCTCACTAGATAGATCATGTCCAGAATGGTCATGTGGGATGCTAAGCATAAAATGCTGAAGATTTTATTAATTCAAATTGATTTAAGAGTAGTAAATATTTTTGTTTATATTTAGGGTTTTTATTATCTGCTAGTGTTGCAAATACTTTAAGCTTTGAAAATATGCTAACTTCCTATGTATATTTTTTATTATGATTAGAATTTTAATTTGGATACATGTCATTATAATACATTCATATATATAATTCATCTATTATTAAATGAAAAATATTATTTTATTGAGATTTTTAATGTAAGAATTATACAATTTTAAGGCTTTTAGCACCAATGGTCCTACATGTTTAGTATCCTGATGCAATCGATATACTCTTAGCAGTCTTTGTTGGAAGATCTCTGCTTATGTGTTCACATTCAAAAAATTAATATATTTTTTTTAGCAAAAACCTTTAAGAGTTCCAAATACTGATAATCCAGTAATTTCTGTTATTAAAGATTTTGATAATAATACTTTTCATTTTGTATAAATTGAACATATCTGATCAATATGTATGTTTTTCAAATTTTATCAAAATGCATTTAACACGTTTTTATTAGACAAAATAATATTTTAGACTTGATTAACCAGTTATTTCATCCAAGTAAAGAACATCATAATATGAGAAAAATTGCTGAAGTCACCTTGCTTGTACTGCCATCAATTGAGATATTTTGCTATTTTTTTTTAATCAAAAAATTCATGTATACACCTGGGTCTCTTTTTATGCGGATTTATTTAACGCGATTTTGAAGCTACATGATTCATGTTTCTCCGGAAGTCGAACTCCGATAATGTGCTATTACTTTAAATAATAAATTTCGCGCACTTACGTCATATTGAAAGTAATAGCACATTATTGGAATTTGACTTTCATCTTAGTAATTTCAATATTTTCAGTGCTTTATAATAGTAAGATTTTATACAATAATGAAATTAAAATCATGATTTCCACATTTTATGTATACACACATTAAATTTTACAAGATTATAATGTAAATTTGTTCAAACATTGTGCGTGTTAATTTTGCATTTTAAATCTCATTTTGTTTTTGCTTTTTAAAAAGAACGTATTCAATTAATAATCATTTAGTGTCTGCAAGTTTATTTTTAATTATTTTCTTATTAATGACACTAATCACGAACATGCTCTTAAATTCCAACAATAGCTAAATGGTTGTATGTCTGGATATCGCGAGCTTCATAAACAATTAATAAAATCATCATTTCAAAGATTAATTACTAATTACGTTGTCACCAGAAAACCATTAACACAACATGAGAGTGAAGTTGGCACTAGTTGTATTTCCTCTTGTGAAGAATCTGATTTTTTATCAGTTTGCAAACAAACCTGTTTATCAGCAAGTAGCAATAATAATTAAAACATGTATAAAAAAATGTCAATTACTGTACTGTAAATTATGCATAAAAATATATTGTTTTGAATAAAATTAAATGTTATAGTTAAAAAAAAGTTTGTATCAATTTTTTCAAATTTGAAATTTTTTATTAGTCATATTTTATTTCCTTATTTTTTTTTTTGCACAAATTTTAAAGTAATTTTATGTTGGTGCTTTGCTTTTAAGCGATTTTTGAAAAATCACAGTCTGTATCCCCCCTTTTTCAAGGTAAGTTACGTCTCTTTTTGTGCGATTTCGTTTGCGCATTTTTTCTGAGGAACCTATCTATCGCTTAAAATGAGACCCAGGTGTATTTTATTCTGATATTTTATTTCCAAAAAAAATTAAAGTTGTTAGTATAAGTGAAAATGTGGTGGATTCAAAGAGTTTTAGACAAGTCTCACTTATTGGATTTCATGTGCTTTGCAAGATTACTTTGAGAAAATCTTTAGAATGACTAAAACGTAATGTTTTGTAAAGTTTATTAAGATTCAGAATTATTTTTGTACAATAATTGTAATAATTATTAAAAGTCAAAATTATTCATGATTATACATTTATTTTATGTATATATGTTTTATTTTTAAAAATAGGTTATAAGTTCTAGCATTATGTTAACAAAGTAAATTACAGTTCTGATAAATATGCCTTTTTAAACTGATTGCTAACACATCATTGCTAACTGTTTGATAAAATATTGCATTATTGTAAAAATTGTAAAAAAATTGATATTTTAAAGCATAATTTGATAGATTTATTAGATATTGATATTTGTTCATTTACATTTTAACAATTTAAAGCATAGAATGATTAACAACATGTGTTGCATTACCTTGCTATCTAGCTGCTATTTTAAACATTGTTTTGCTGATTTTATAGTCATTTTATAGGAAAAAACATACTGAATAATGCTGCTACTTTCAGAATTGCTTTGTAATTAATAAGTAAGTAATATTTAAATTTAAGGCTATAACAGTGATGCAAGTATATGCCTTCCAAGATATGCATTGGTTATTTTTTATTCTCTCTATAAGAAAGCACTTGCCAGCAATTTTGATAGTTTTATTTCTTTATTTTGATTTTGGAAATGAAAATAAATGTTTTCTATTCTTTTTTTATACATTTACTCTTTCATAAAATATTTGTCTAATATTAATTATTTAGAAGAATAATCCAGATTTTAGGAGAAAATGTTTACTTTTACATAAAGACAAATTGACAAAGAAATCAATGAGTATAGCTGCAATTTATAATTGGATGACAAATATAGATTTTATATTGACCACTACATTATTTTCATCAACTATACATATAAATTTATTTTTTAAACTCTCATTTACTTTAATAATGTGATGAATTATTAATTTGCATTTTAGAAACTAAACTAAAACAAATATAATTTTAAAAGACAAATATATTTTTAATTCTGATTCTATAATTGACCAATCAAAAGTTGGAACTTTTAATTCAATGACCCTATTGGAATTCATACAATGAAAAGATTAAACAGATATTAATAAAAATAGTCATTGTTTTTATGAAATCAATTTGCTCCTCCCTAACTGTTGAATAATGAAACTTTTTTGTTTTTATATATGATTTTATTTTTTTAATATTTGCAAAGTTCATATATGAATTTTTAAGAATTTATTTAATTTGTAGATGTAAATTTTTACCAAAGCAAGTCTAATTTATTGTATTATAATGTAGAGTAATGGTTTAATACTAAAGTTAAATGCTTAAATCTTTACTCTTACTAGGGAGAAAGTTAAATCTACCACAGTGCTGGAGGGTTTTTTCTCTGTGTCCATTTTGAATTAAAACATATATTCAAAAAAGACCAAAAATAAACACAAAATCTTAATCTATCATTTTTTCCCCATCAGATTTTATACAAGATTTACTACTATATCAAAATAGTTTTTATACTGAAATATTAGTTCTCTAAAAGAGAAATTTATCATCAAGTGAATTAGACTTTTTTACCACTTAAAAGCATTTCAATAAATTCATGTATTATTATTATTGTTCTTGATGATTATGATGGTAATGATGACGGGCCAAAACTTGCTGTAAGGTATTATTTTATTTATATATACATTTACCCCAAATAACAACGGAGCTTTATGGTAGGATTCACCATAGCAATCATAATCAATTTGTACTCATTATTTTGATTTACACTCAATTATTTGCTATTATGATCTTTAAATAGATTAAAACTTTTGTTTTGAAAAGTATCCACCATTTCTTTAAGATGACAGGCAAAAAATGGAAGTTATTTTGTAAGACTGATAATTTCATAGGATAATGATTTCATTAAAGTTATATCTTCTGAAAAGAAAATGACATATAGTAGAGTTTGTTCATTGTACAGAATACAATATTGTTTTGATTATAGAATGAAAATATGATTAATGCATTTTTCTTAATTTTCATCCAATGATTTTACAAAACATGTAGTGCTTTCATTTATGACATATCCAAAGTAAAGATTTTCATCTTCTTTACCAATTACAAAATTTAAAAAAAAGCCAGGTTGATCATGTATAAAAACAAAATGTATTAATATTTAATTGTAAAATGTATATATTAGCTAATGTATATTTATTTATTTAATTTTATGGATTAAAATTTTTATGGTGGTTATTTTGCCAGCAGCAAAAATATGGTAATCATAGTAGTCATCATAATTGTAAGTAATTTTAGGGAAAAAAAATTCCCCTTATATGATGAAAGATTACTAAATGTAAGTTTAAAATATTTATTTTATCATTTTTTAAATCAATCTCATAATTTGCTGATGACTTATTCAAAATAATAGCAGATTTTATTGTAAACATAGATTGGGAAAAGAAAAAAAAACATTTAATCATGTACATATATATATATATTATTAAAAGTACAGCAATCAAACTGTTCATAGCATTTCTTTATGCATATTTTATTTAATTGTATTACATTTATATAAAGTAAAATTAAAAATACACTATTTAAAAAAATTTAACAGTACTGAAATATAATAATTGTAAGTTATTTTGAGAAAAATGATTTCATACACTGTGCAGTTAATAATCAACTTTGTATGATCAAAGACTCCTAAACGTTACTTTAAAATATTTATCAATTCTAAATCAATATTCTCATAATTTGTTTGTGACTAAGCTGGTTTTATTGTATATATATATCAACAAAAGAAAAAAAAGTTTCAATCACTTGTATACATTATTAAGACTACAGCAATCAGTTATACATAGCAGTTCTTTAAGAAATTACAAAAATAAAAAAAAATTAATGATTAACCATAAAAGTACATGAAAATACATTTTAGGAAGTATGTTGTGTTAATTTTTTAATTTAATTTTAAAATGTGCATTGTGATTAGTTTATTTTTTCACACTTTATTTTAATTCAAATACATCATTTTGAGGCTGCAGCAAGAAGCAAAATGGGAATAAGCAATGGAAAAATTTGAATTGTTTTGTCTTTTTAAATTATTTTTACTGAAATGTTTTTAAATAGTATATTTACGAACAAGTTTATATAAATATTTTTGATATTATGCTAAGTAAAATGTTTACTCATCAATTAACATCTTTTTTCAATTTAAACTTTATTTTTTTTTATTGATTGTTTTATATTTTGGATTTAAAGTAATGAATTATTTTTTCCCCCATAGGAACCCAACATAATAGATTATTTTTATGTGAGATTTTACTTTATGAGTCATTTTGAGGGACCAGTTGTCATCACTAACTGGGTAATGGTGTAAATATATTTCATTAATTATTTATGTCCTTTTTTATACATCATTGTCTTATTTTATGCGGTAGATAGGTTCCTCAGAAAATGCGCACAAAAGAAATTGTACAAAAATAGACTTAACTTACCTTGAAAAATGGGGGACAGGTTACTGTAATTTTTGAAAATCACATAAAAGCAAAGCAACAATGTAAAATTACTTTAAAATTCGCATAAAAAAAATAAAATAAAATATGAAAATAAAAAATTTCAAATTTGAAAAAAATTGATACAAGACAAACTTTTTTTACTTTTTTTATTAACTACAGTATTTAATTTTATTCAAAACAATATTTTATGCATAATTTACATTTTTTTCATACATGTACGGTATTTTAATCATTATCACTATTTGAGACATCAGATTCGTCATGATGTGATGTGATATGAGGTATTGTAGCTTCTCCTTAAACGAAGTCAAGAGGAAATACAACTAAAACATTTTCCAATCGCTGTTGATCCTTCCCATTTCACTAAGCGATCTAAAATTGAAATTTTTGTTTCCAAAGAAATTCATTTTCTTGGGTGTTTTTTCCTCTCCATTAGGGTAAACTAAAAGTTTAAAATAAAAATAAGAACTTAGACTTACGATAATAAAAAGACACTGACTCACCACTGTTGGGCAAAATTTAATTAAAACTAACAATTAAAAATTAAATTCTTATTTTTGTCTTTAATTTTTTAATTTTCAATTCCGTTTAAAAATCAAATTTCATCGTTTCACATCACATTAATTTCAGATCATGTTACGTAATTTTTAAATTGTTAATTACAATTAAAAATCAGATTTTAATTGTCAAATTTAATTGTGCCCACCGCTGTTACTCACCTTTTAAAAATAAACTTGCGGACACTAAATGATTAATTGATTACGTACTCTTTTTATAAAAAGCAAAAATAGAACGTGATTTAAAATGCAAAAACAACAACATACATAGTATTTTTTATCTATAATGTTTGAACAGATTTACATTATAGTCTTGTAAAATTTATTACTTGCGGACACTAAATGATTAATTGATTACATACTCTTTTTTTAAAAAGCAAAAATAGAACATGATTTAAAATGCAAAACAACAACATACATAGTATAGGTATCTATAACGTTTGAACAGATTTACATTATAATCTTGTAAAATTTAATGTGTGTATATAAAATGGGGAAATTCTGATTTTAAGTGAATTATGAACTTCTTTATTGCATAAAATCTATTACAGTACTATTATAAAGTGCTGAAAATATTGAAATTATTAGATGGAAGTCGAACTCCGATAATGCGCTATTACTTTAAATATGACATGGTGCGTGAAATTTATAATATTTAAAGTAATAGTGCATTATCGGAGCTTGACTTCTGATCTAATAAATTTTATCGCATAACTTCAAAATTGCATTAAATAAATCCGCATAAAACGAAACCCGGGTGTATTTTACTAATACAATTATTTAAATATTTCTGAACAAAATCAAAAGAATGTAAACAAAATCAACAAGAACTTATATTATAGTAAAGTCACGTTATAGTAAATTAAGTAAATTATAAAGAAATCCAAGGAAGAAATAATATTAAAATTAAATTTTTAAATTTAATAAAAGATAAAATAACTTTTAGAACTGCTTATTTTTTAAAGAATATTTTTTTATAGTTCTAGGTAAATATAAATTTAAAAATAAATGTAAGATTCATTGCAGAACTAGTTTTTATTTTCAATTATCATTAAAAAAAACATCTTTGCTGTAAGGTCAGCATTCTTGTTTAGTATTAACTTATTGCACCATATTTATTTTTTAGATTTATTTTTCTTGATTATATTGTTAAAACAAATAATGTCTTATTTTTTATTTTCACTTTCCAATTTTTATATTGTTTATTCTAGACATGAATTCAATAAATGAAATTGTCCCCCCAAAAATATATTAACTTTGCAACTACACAAAAACAAAATTAACAAAATGGAATTAAATTGTCAATAGCAAAAAGCTTTGTTTTAGTCTAAAGACTACAAATATGATGAATAAATAAGGATAATCCAAATATTTAATAGTTTTCATTTGTAACTTGCTAAAACAACTTCAAATAGTCAAATCCCCTTAAAAAATTAAAATTGAACTTATAAAAAAAATCAATGAAATTTTAAAAAATAGTTTGACAGGAAATGTTTTTATTTTCTTTAGTCTTTGATATCAACAAAGTTTTACTTGGGTAATTTATTCTAAAAATTTAAACAAAAATTCAGTTAAATTGAATTATAAGTGGCACCTATATACTTTTAATGAAAATTTCATAATGTTATAAAAATAATCAAAAGATAGATAGATTTTATATAAACTTATTTCATTTTCATGATATACACAAAAGACCATGCAGTATAATCATGCTTATGTTCTTTCAATTCTATTAAGTTCTGACTTTTAAATTTTTATTGGCAGGAAACTCTTTTGTTAAAACTTTTTTATCTCCAGTAGTGCTTGTCATTTAGCTATTATAATTAGAACTAATAATTCATTAAACCCATTTTTAAATAATTTTTCTACTCCTGAAAAAATTCCAAACAGATTCCACCAGTTAATAGCACCCATTGTAGATTCAGTGTCTTGGATAGTGCTAAAATATCATGCAAAACATTAACATTTACAATGAGTCTGACAAGATAGTCATGCCTTAAGATATATGATAGCCATAGTCTTACCTTGCTCATTTATTTTACTCATTTTTAATTTATCATTTAAAGTAGTAATTTTTTATCAAGCAAAGGAGCACAGTTTTCAAAATATTTAAGTAAAAATTTACCATTTTAAATAAATAATAAAGTATATTTGCATTCAACTAATTGTGTAATGCGCTATAGATTATTTTTGCAACTTTAGGATCAAGGCACTTCTATGAATGAATTTGTGGTTTTAGACACTAGCATCCAATCTGTGAATGAAATTATATCACTGTCCACATTAAATTTAATTAAGAGTTAATTTAAGCATATTTCACAAGAGAGGCTTGCAAATGATGTATGTACTGAAATAGATCTAAAAGAAATTATTTCTAATTTTATATTTAGAAATCAAGAATAAGATTTCATATTTACATAAAAATATTAAATATTTGATAATTATATGTAGTTTAGAAAATCATTATATACATATAAAGTTTATGACATTTAATGCTTAATAATGCTATTACCTAATGCTGAACTACATATACATGTCTAATCTAAAAGCAACATTAATAATGTCTGAAATATAAAATTCTGTATGTCCATTTTTTAGTCAATAGTAAGTGCCACAATGCTATTTTTGCCATTGATTGTTTTATGTTGGAAAACCAATTAATGTTTTCTACTTTGTCAGTTTTATTGTTTTGTTATTATTATGTGCTATCAATTCATTATTGACTTTTGGTGATTACCTAATGTACCGGTCGAAACCCACCACCACCGCAAGTCAAATCGGATTCAAACTCAGCTGAACCAAAACTGAATTCAAACCCAACTCAACAGCTCAGATAGCAGAAATTGACGGCACAGTGCTATGCGCCAAGAACTAGCTCAACGGTTGGTGAGGACTAGAGACTCCTGAGTAACACTAATATCTAAGAATTTATATACTTTGAATAATTTTATAAATTGAATCATATGTATGTTCGGGTTGCCAACACAGACAGCGAGTATTAACATTTAAATAATTATAAAAGAATGATGAACTGAGAAACCAAGTATGTTAGAAAATATTTAATAAGAATAATTTGTTTCGTTTCCATAAAACATAGAATGCATTAATTACCTCTAGTCTTTAAGAGAATTTACAAATATAATAAGAGTGGCGGTCCTTATCATATGCCAACAATTATTACACAACATAGAATTCTATGTCTATGCCCCCAACGAGAAATATAAAGGCGGATAAAGGTATTCATTAAGAACGGAAATGATTGTTCTAATTTTATTACGGTGGAATGTGAGATTTATTTTCACGTTCGGAAATCTATTCATGAAGAGCAAAACGTATTTTAGGGCATAACGTTAAAATTGATTTGAAACTTATTGAATTAATAATATATTTGAGAATTTGTTCGACTTTAATTTAAATCACTTCATCACGAATCACGAGCATGGAGCGGGTTTTACCGGAACAGAGATGCAACGGTACTGGCGGCTTACGAGGCAGAGAGTAAAATTGAAATATGATTGCTAGTCGATGATTGAAGTCCTATGGCGGCTTGCATCTAACAAGTCTTACGCCCTTTGACTAATGAATACGAAAGGAGGTACTTTCTTCCTTGAGAAATTTAAATAAGAGAATATGATCACCGACCAGCCTAACGGAGCGGAAGATTGCCCTGCGTCAGCAACGTTCGATGATGATGACTTGATGGTCATCGTTGAAAAATAAAACCCAGTAGAATGCTCGACGTGATAACTTGATCAATTAATTAAAGTCAAACGAGCTTTTAACAAACTATTTGAAAGTATTTGTAAGTTATATTAATTATGCCCTAATCATCGTGCTCTTACTGAATCTTAATACAAATAACAAAAGTTGAATTAGAATCTATTTAACCCTTTATCGGCCCTTTTGCAATAAAACATTTAACATTATATTTGAGTTAATAAATATTAGTGGAACGAGAAAATAATATTTTAACATTTTGTGAATATATAAACCTTTGTGTATTAGATAGGAGCTGGGGACATAGGTAAAAAACGGAGCTAATAATTGATTATTAGCCAATTATAAAAATAGTAAACATGTAATATTTCTTTCGACTCGATGATTGATAGAACTTATAAATTTAGTTCTAATAGGCGAGAATTACTATTTAAAATTAATATATTATTTGCGTGAGGCAAATAGAACAAAGGAGCTCATCGAGTCGAGAGATTATTGGCATATAATTTTAAATAAACGAACATTAATAAAGCACACAAATATATATATTAACTGAACCGCCAAGTAAGAAGAGAAAAGTTTAAAGACTAGAGATTAAAGAATTAAGATATAGATTTACAATAGCGTAAATAAAAGGTGTTAGAAAGATTTTTACATTAGAGAATAAAGAGCTCTTAAAAAGGAGTGTAAAATAAAGTTCGAACTGGCCAGATAGTTTAGAGTTCATGAGAAATATATTACCCTTCCGTGCTAGGTTCTTAAGTTACACATCCAAGTCGGTGATATGTAGGCACCATTTGGTTGATTATTGGAACAGCATTTTTAGTAGCTTTTCATGATGTTAGCAGTCTGATCGGTCCGGAAAAGATTCAGCAGCCCCATTGAAGATTTCTCGGGACTTTAGGAACCGTAGCCAGATTCCTGATGTTTTAGCCCTCTATCATGATGAAATACAATTTATACGCACAGAGTTCACTGCACTACTCGACAACAAAAGCTAGCCTTTTTTCCTGACTTTTCAGGGCTATATATACTGTTCACTGATGCCTCCGGCTAGCGCTCATTTTATTATCCATGTGTTTTTTTTATAATTAGTTGTTTTCAAATACATTCCCTCAATAAGGCTTTCAAACTAATTAGCTTGAATTCCTTCTCTAATTGAAAATGAATTCTTAAAATCTGAAAATGATTTAATTAGAAAAATGAATCCTTATCTTTTTCCAATTCATAAAGCTTTACTATTGTTTTTAAGAATTTTAAAGCTTATCGAAGGAATGTAGCTTTTAATCACCGAAACTTTACAAATTATTTAAAGGTGAAAAAAAACAAGTATTCCCGACGCAATGAAACTTTCGAACAATTATATATATTTAATATTTACAAATATATATATACGCACAATCCACGCAATTTAATATATATAAATTCATGAATATTTTATCATGAATTTATTTAGAGAATTGATCAATTTTAAACTAAACTAATTAATTTTGCTATGCATTTGAAATAAGTTATTCATTATGGAAATTAGCGTGGATTGAACGTATAAAGCCCCATTGCATCGGAAATTTAAGGTTAGTATTAGGGTAAATAACATGAAGCTAGGATCGAACTCAGATCCGACTGCTTCACTAAATGCCATTATATCTATTTTTAAATGTTCAGCATAATGGGAATAAATTATGTCTGGTATCTTCTGCATAATTTGAAATGTTTTCTATTTTCTTTCCTTATTTTATTATGAAATATATTGGCATAGGTGCTTGCTAAATTTTGTGAAATTTGTATTGCAAGAGTTAACCTCTCCTCACACTGCCACCCTTGATCAAGTGTGTATTAAATAAAGATTTAGATTTTTTTCTTACTTTCTTTAGATTTGATAAATATCTGTCTTTAATATTTTTACAAATAAATTAATATGTCAATAAACAATTGCCTACTAATTTGTTATATTAAAACTGAAAATAAAATATTTACATCCTTATAATTGGCACAAATATATTCCACTCATATATTACAGTTCATGCGAACATATAAAGATATGTTGGATTCCTGTCCTTTGATTGCAAGGTGATTGAAAAAAGTTCAGTTCAGTTTTTTAATTTATAATCTTTAAATAATAATGCCAGTATTACCAGTTTTCAAATGTATTAAATCAAAATTGGGTGATATAGGTTCTGAATTTGAAATGTTTTTATTATATCAGATATATAGTGTAAAAAATTAACTTACTAAATGCTTTTACTTAATTTCTATTTATTTGGATCAAATCTTTTAACCAATTTTTAAACTACTTCTGCCAAATGGATTTTATAACAATGTAATATTTCAGAGTTGTCCATCTTAATTTCTTTTCATTTCTCTTTGGATTCTTTATGTAAACCTTGCTTTTTTTATATGATTGCCTTCATTAAAAAAATAATGTAATCAATACAGTTTGTTTGAGTAAAATCTTATGACTGATTTTTAACCTATTTCTATTGAATGGAGTTTCTTCAAATTTTGTATACATGATATATTTTTGAAATAAAATACCAAACACTAAATAATAAAAAATATTATATTTATATACTAAAAATTGTAAAGTATTTTTTTCTTGGCCCATAATTTTAATTATTACATGTAACATTAAATAAAAGCATGGGACATCCATAAATTAATTTTAGCCATATAGTAAGTGATCAAATCAAATACTCTACTAGTACTTGAATTAATTTATGAATGATCCATGCATTTATTTAAAGTTACATATAACAATCAAAACCACTACAAGAAAAAAATATTTTTTGCTTTTTAGTGTGTTAATCTTCAAATTAAATAAAAACATTTCTTAAAAATATTGCATATATATTATATAATAATGATTCAAAACTATGTATTTATCGATTTAAAAAATAAAATCAAAGATTTTAAACATTTTTATCAAAACTGTCTTAAATTAAGTTTTATAGCCTTTTTTTTTCATTTTTAGTAAAATGTCTGGTTCCTAAATTACTCTTGAACACTTCATTTAGGTATATTTTAAAATAAATAATACATTGGCATGTTTATTTGTAAAATTAGTATTGAATGTAGTATTATTAGTGCAGCTGGTATAAAAAGTAATATAAAAATATTTTAGTTCGCTCATTTGTGTGGAATTATTGCGTTTACTGTCACTTTGATGCTCGAATATCATATGGCATTCCAAGCAACTGTCCATGTCATTATTTGGGTAATAGTTTCTTATTGTTTTATTTATGCAGCATGTAATGATTTTTTGTACATAACTGTTGTGTAATAATGGAATTTAATAATAAATTTGAGTTTTAGACATTACGTATATGTGTGTCTACACATACGTGGTTGTGCGGATATTGTATTTGCCCGTATATATAAATGTCATGGTTAATATTGGAAAATATTTAAAATTCTATAGAATTACCTATAGTTTTGACTCATATCAAGCGATAAAAAATTTCCATCGTATTAGGAAATGATTTAGAAAAAAAAAAGCATTTCTGTACCTTTCCATAATCTGGTTCAGAATTCAACGTAATATCTGGGCGCGATTTTTTTTTTTACAAAATATTGCTTTAAAGAGTATTTATTAGCTAATGATATTTCCATTGGTATTTTTATAAATTAAAAGTAGGAGTGATTAAAAAAATAAAAAGCTCAAAAAAAAAAAAAAAGAAAGAACTCAAAGACCTAATAGTTGAATGCTTATCCCTCATTCAACTCAAGTGGGACTATCTGTCATTAGGCTTAATGCATCATTTAAGTCCCTCTCATCTAATGTTGATGTATTGGTGCGAACAATGAGGAAACCATCAGGGAATCTAAGTAGATTGAGCCCCATCAGTCGCTGAGTTCATGGCTTGTTTCTATGCGTTAACACAGCCTGTAACAAACTCCATATATTGGGACTTTCATAATATTGCTAGCCACATGGTTTGGTATTGTAAGCTTATCATTCAAGCCTGAGCTACACTTGTCGTTCTAGAATTCCAAACCCAAGCCATATGTTCTTTTTAATAAACAGAAGGGAGATGGGGTTAGGAGAGGGGGGGAGGGAGAAGAAGAGATTTCTTTGTTTGAGTTAAAGACAAAACTCTCACTGCTCAGATTGGATCTAAGTTTTAAAAATAAATAAATAAAATCACTGGCTTTAGAACAAATAAGTTGAAAACCTCAACATTAATTACTTAACAGTTAGTTACTGATAAATGTTGGATTTTTTTTTTTTTATTGCTTAAAAAAGATATTTTTATCTGTATATATATAAAGATGGCCTCTTACATTACTGTATAATAAATGAGAATTAATTTGTCTAAAATGCAGTTTTTGGTCTTTTACAGTTGTGTCTCTTTTTGTCATAGCTAATCAATTCCTTTATGTGAATTGATTAGCCAAAATATTATACTGTTTTTTAAAAAAGCTTAGAGATTACTATTTTAAATTCGAAAATATTTTTAATAGCCCTTCCCTAAATTAGTTATATGTGTGTGTGTAGCAGTATGAGATAGGGTGGGTAGTTGAGGGTCGTGTGGAAGTCTGAGTTCAAATCTCCTATATATTAAATAAAGGTCAAGTTATTCTATTCAGAAAGTTTTTTTTTTTACTTTTTCATTTAATGTGTGTATTAAATATTTGATAATTTTATTTGCAAGAAGCAAAACCCTTATATGTACACACACACACACACACACGTCATAAACATGAAATTTAATCATTACTGTTACATTTTGATAAATAATCTTCAGAAAATGACAATATCTTGGGTCTATATCCTGATTATCCAATGCTTTAATCCTGTGAAAATGTTTATAAAATCAAATGTCTTTGCACAATCTACAAATCTAAAGCATAACTTATCTATAATTTATCTCAATATTTGGATATGATTCACAGTGCTAAACAAGCATTTTCTTTGGGTTGGTTAAAGTCAGAAGTTCACTGTTGAAGATCTTAGTAAAGATTTTGTATAGAATTGATAACAGACTGATTGTTCTATAATTTTTAAGGCTGATAGAAGACGGATAAGTCTAATTTCTAATCTTTTTCATCACCTTTCTCATATATCAATATTATTATTGCATTCTTCCATTTATCTGGAACATCTTTATCATTTAGGCATGTTATATCTCCAAACCTTTTTACAGTAGTTTTACAAGAAATATTTTGGAGATTAAAAAGGGAAGGTAAGGGAGGCCATGTGTTTGTTTAATTAAAAAGTCAGATACACAGAGGTTTAAAGTTTATATTGGGATTAGAGATGATCTCTAGTTAAAAACATGATTAGTAATAATCATTACTGTATTTATCTAGAATGGATTGTGTCAAAGTTGCGGGTGGAGTATGTTTGATACTTGTATATCAAAATGTATCAATTTTCTATTGATAAATATTATATATTTGATAAAGATATATATATAAGCAATATTGACTTGGACCAACTGATGAATGCTGATTCAGCATAAAGCAAGTCTTTGAGGTCATTTATCTTTTATTGTGTCTTTATTTATATATTTTAAAAGAATTGATTTTTTATCAATTTAATTTTAATTTTTGCTATTAAGGCTTTGGCAATTTTATATTGCTAGAGCTATTAATATATGGTGTATCTGAATTTAGTTCAGTCCCATACAGCTGTTTGAATTAGATAGCTGGATTTTTGGACATTTAAATGTCTTAAAGTTTCAGATTTTCTTCTCAATAGTTAGGCATTGATAAAATGCTAGACTAGTTCTAGTATTTTTAATCCCTAACACCTCACTGACGAAGCTAGATGTAGAAACCGCGGTCTGGGATTGAGGGTATTTTTGAAGCTTGTTAAGAGTTTGTTTTTTATACTCTATATATAACGTGTCTTTATATATTTTAAAAGAATTTGTGGTGGTGTGGCAGTTATTTAATACATTTATAAGCAAAAATTATTTAATTTTTTTCTAGATTTTGCAAAGTTGTGATTGTTTTACAAACGATATCTCAGAGCATCAAGAAATGTTGCAAAAGCTATTAAATGAAAGCAAGAAAGTGAGTCTAAAGGTAAATGGTGAAAAGACTAAAGTAACATTCAGTAGATTTTATCAGAAAAAAATAAAGGGTGATAATTATAAATTAGAAGAAATTAACAATTACAAATACCTTGATCAAATTATTAAGACAGGTAGGAAGTTCAACAATTGTGACAGAGCTTGTTCACAATCCTTGAACTTCAGAGCTTCGTAGTTAAATACTCTTTTACTACATCACTTTTCATACAAAGCAGTGCAATAGTGTATAAGTAGCCTTGGTTCATTAGTATGCAAAGCTTTTATTTTACTTCTTGATTAAAAAAAAAATCAGGAAATACTAATAATGGAAATCTTGTATTATCAAAAATGATCTCAAAGTTGGACAGATCTTATAATTAATCACTGCAAAAAACAAAACATTAAAATCATATTATATTCCTATTAATGGACTATGAACTTAAAACTATGAAAATTAGGTGTGGACATTTGGGTTATCCAAGCCATACTTCTTGGTTACCAAAGAAAGAAAAGACAGCTACACTGTTATTGATTAACTGAGTTAACTGAGCTTTTCAGTGAATGTTTTTGAGTTTTTCTCATTGTTATATATTGTAATGTTCTTCACATTTTCATAGATTCTGGTAGGCCTTTTTTTACATACTATGAAGTGAAAGTTAATCAAGCTATGGAGAAAGAAATATCTCGTTCCTATTTCCAAAAATATAGCTATATTTTCTGATTAACTGGCCTACTAATTATTGCGGCCGGAATTGCCGACAAAGTTAGTTTTAATTTATAAGAGGGCGCCATAGTCAATAGACTTCTAATTTCTTAATATCCCATAATTTTGATTCAAGTAACTAAAAGATCGGGTTTATGATTTCCTGTAACTTTATTTATTCTTTTAGAGAATATTATTCCTGGAGCTTAGTCAATAACTAATAAATAGAATGGCAAAGATAATTTCTTAATTAAATATTAATTAACTAACATTCACAACATCTAATATTCAAATCAAGAATGTACAAAGAGAGTGCTAAATTAATACTAAATATTTTATTAAAATCTATTTAAAATATTTGTGCAAGAATTAATAAAGAAAAAATTGGAAAAGAAAAACACACACTAATCCAAATATTATTAATCTGATGAAAAGTTATTGTTCCATTTAAATTCTTCTAGCTAGTTCCTTGAAACATTGAAAATCAGTCACTATCAGTATTATCATTCATGGTTAATGGTAATTGGCTAACAATTAAAGTCAAAAATTGGGAGTAAATAATCTTAACTTACCAGTAAGCTTGTATCAGTTCTTATAATATACTTGTCTTCCTTTAGGATCCCGTGTTTCTTGGCATTTAATTGATCTAAAGTCAAAAATTGGGAGTAAATAATCTTAACTTACCAGTAAGCTTGTATCAGTTCTTATAATATACTTGTCTTCCTTTAGGATCCCGTGTTCCTTGGCATTTAATTGATCTCTCCTGCTGGCATCTTCACATGTCTGGTCCATCCCACAGCTAGAGCAAGAAGCTTGGTTGCGATGACGTCTTCATTGCAAAAGACAATGTTCACATGGCTTTGTTTCCATTCTTGCATGACGACTCTGTTCAGCAAATGAGTAGTGTTCCTGTGCAGATGCATTTCACTGCAACAGATCGCTCTCACAGAAACCTCCAACTCTAAGAACACATGTTAAGAGAAAAGACCTAGATCAAAGTTGTCTACTTTTTATACCTTGATTCAGTTTTGAAACTTCTGCACATGTTATTATTATTATGACACTTAGGTTTATAATCTTATACATTTACTTTTAACTTTCTGTTACAAAGGTCTTTTTTTAGTAAATTATTTCCACCATCTTTAATCAATATCCTAAAGGTTTTCTTGATCGTAATCTTCATACTTTTGGAATTCTTTTTGTTTATCTGGACTAGTAATCTGCATGCCTTTCTTTTATTCTTTCCAATTTCAACTTTTATTAAATTACGGATAAATAATGCGAACCAAAAAAATCAACTCTCATTGTATGTTTAAAAATAAATAAATTACACAAACTAAAAAAAAATTAAAACTCCGTTAATTTAAAAGATCTTTAAATTTACCTTTTTTTTTAGCTAAATATTCTCAGATGTCAATTTATTTGACCATATATTTGTAGACAGTACAATATCATCCATCCCCACAAGCAAGAATAAAATATGAATTTGAAATTTTATTCTTAATAAGGTTAAAAGTATAACTTTTTTTTTGTATTAGCATACTGATATATTTTTGTAGACTCATTCGCAAGTGACGTGTGGCTTTAAAGCCCACTTTTAGGTCTAACACAGCGGGAATGATGTGCACATTCACCTGTGTCCTTTACGTTCAATGTAAAACTAACAATAAGAAGCCCAAGTCTAAACACATACAAACATTGCTCATTCTTTTGAGACTTATTGACTCATGGCACTTGGTCCGCCCTCCCATTTCTTGGGAACCTGCTTTTATAAGACTCGTGGCATTTAAGGATGGTCTTATGTCATGCACTGCATATATAAGGACTCAGGGCTATGCTTTTTTTTCCCTTTCCAGTATCCGCCTTCCTAGTCAATGCTTGAATTAAAATCTACATCAGCCGCAATTTGTATTTTTCTTTCTGTAAGTCATATTAAATAAAATATTTTTATATTTGTATAATCAGGGTTTAAAATTGTATCTCAGGTAGTGGTTTGTTTCGAAGCCTCGCGTTGGGAAGCCATTTAACATTTTTCATGTTTTCATAGATTCTGGTAGGCCTTCTTTTACACACTATGAAGTGAAAATTTAATTCAAGCTATGGAGAAAGAAATATCTCATTCCTATTTTCAAAAGCATAGCTATATTTCCTGATTAACTAACCTACTAATTATTGTGGTCGGAATTGCCTATGAAGTTAGTTTTAATTTATAAGAGGGCGCCATAGTCAGTAGACTTCTAACTTTTTCGTATCCCATAATTTTGATGCAAGTAACTAAAAGATCGGGTTTATGATTTCCCGTAACTTTATTTTTTTAGAGAATATTATTCCCGGAGCTTAGTCAATAACTATTAAATAGAATGGCAAAGATAATTTATTTAATTAAATATTAATTAACTAACATTCACAACATCTAATATTCAAATTAAGAATGTACAAAGAGAGTACTAAATTAATACTAAATATTTTATTAAAATCTATTTAAAATAATTATGCAGGAATTAGTAAAGAAAAAATTGGAAAAGAAAAACATACACTAATTCAAATACTATTAATCTGATGAAAAGTTATTGTTCCATTTGAATTCTTCTAGCTAGTTCCTTGAAACATTGAAAATCAGTCACTATCAGTATTATCATTCATGGTTAACGGTAATTGGCCAATAATTAAAGTCACAAATTGGAAGTAAATAATCTTAACTTACTAGTAAGCTTGTATCAGTTCTTATAATGTACTTGTTTTTCTTTGGGATCCCATGTTCCTTGGCATTTAATTGATCTCTTCTGTCAGCATCTTCACATATCTGATACGTTCCACAGCTGGAGCAAGAAGCTTGGTCGCGTTGACATTTTCATTGCAAAAGATGATGTTCATAAGATTTTGTTTGCATGACAACTCAGTTTAGCAAATGAGTAGAGTTTCTGTGCAGACACATTTCACTGTAACAGGTCACTCTCACAGACATCTCCAACTCTAAAAACACATGTTAAGAGAACAGACCTAGATCGAAATTGTCCTCTTCTTTTTATACCTCGATCCAGTTTTGAAACTTCTGTGCATGTTATTATTATCATGATGCTTAGGTTTATAATCTTATACATTTATTTTCAATTTTCTGTTACAAAGTTCTTTTTTTAGTAAATTATTTCCGCCATCTTTAATCAATATCCTAAAGGTTTTCTTGATTGTAATCTTCGTACTTTTGGAATTCTTTTTGTTTATTTGGACTAGTAACCTGCATGCCTTTCTTTTATTCTTTCCAATTTCAACTTTTATTAAACTACAGATAAATAATTTGAAACAAAAAAATCAACTCTCATTGTACGTTTAAAAAAAAAAAAATTACACAAACTAAAAAAAAATTAAAACTGCATTAACGTAAAAGATCTTTAAATTTACTTTTTTTAGCTCTTAAATATTCTCAAATGTCAATATATTTGGACCATCTATTTGTAGATGGTACAATATATATATATATATCTATATATTTGTGATTTTTTTATTGCAATATGCATTCAATGGTATAAGGAGCTTCCATGTTTATTAAATAACTCGAAATTTGAGCTTTTAAAATAAATGTTACAAGAATGGTAAGCAATGGTGTTGTCTTTATGATACAATATAAAAGTTTATACCAAAATATATACAACTATATTATATACTAGTTTGATTTAGCCTGTGTTTAGCTGGAAGTCATGAATGTTAAATAAATTCAGTTGTTTTAATTTTAATAATGATATTTAGTTACTAAATTGTAACCAAATTATATTAGTGATTTGACAACCATTTTGTATTTAATTAATGAAAGTGTTTATGTGCAGAGTAAGTTATGTTTGTATCAACAATGTATATGAAATAAGTACTATGTTTGTAATCATATTGATGTTAAATTTGGTTATGGTTAAAATAATCAAATGATTTATTGTCCAGGAGTTCATAAGAAATTTGAATACTAGAAATAGGAGCTGAATTATAACCTATAGATTTTGAGCTCCTGAGTTTACAACTACCACTGCACCAATCCACATGTGTCATGATTACATGTGATTAAATTATGATAGCTTTGATTGCCATGCTACAGTCAATTTGGCAGTATCAATTTGAAATGGCTATCTTCATACTATGGGGTATCCAAATTGGCAATATTGTTAGTTGTGATAATAATTATTCAAGTTGATTAATGATTACTTTGTTTTGTTTTGTTTTTGTTCTTATAAATATAAGGACTAGATTATACATTGAGGATATTGTTGGTATATTTATTTTTAAAACTATAGTGCTATAATATTTCTTCAAGATGTTCAATACCTTATTGATTCTTTTTGCATTAATTATATTAAATAAATAATTACACAAAATTTTATTCAGTCTTTGCAAATTTCACAATGATTTATTCAATTTAATTTTAGCTTGATTAACTTGCCATCTTCTCAGAACTATACAATATAAATTAAGACTAAATTATTTTTTAGACAAGTATTTAATAACCTTATGTTTGTTTAAAAAGGAAATTAATGGAATTGTAGCTCTGAAAAAGACTGTTAGATAATTGAAACTATAAGACAATTAAACTGAATAAATTATTGTGAAGAATCCAAAAAGAAGTAAAGTAACAGAGATTTGTAGTTGATTTAGATTTAATCTTAACTGATAGAAAAACTGACTAAAAAAATAATTATCAATGCTTGATTCAATCTCTTAATTTAAATTCTTTCTAGAAATATTTTGTTCAGAACAAATGACAAAGATTACACTCTTACTCTCCCAGTTTTCTTATCATCATTTTTTTAATGGTTGAAAGGCATTAAACAATATTTGAAATGTTCTTTTAAAACTGCACACTCATGTATATTACAAAAATTAATGTTTGAGTTTTAAATATCTTTAAATTAAGAATTTTGAAATATTCACACATAAATAAAATATTTGGAGTTAGGTCAAAAGCTATGTCAACTTTGCATCCAAGTTTAATGTGTTAAGCAAATACTGGTAGCGAAAATGAGTGTGTAATCTAATTTCATACATCAGGGTGTATGTTCTCAGAACAATGAGGTGTGTGTTCTTTTTGTATGTCATTTGTGTGACACTAATATTGTAAAATTATTAGTATGTATTATATAAAGCAAAAGGTATTATGACTGCATTAATTAGATATAATTAATTTGGGCATTTTTATAAAATGGAAGAGTATTATAAACAATACTTGCTTTTTAGTATATGCATCAAAATAATAATCACACAAATTAATAAATAATAAAATAATTTATTAATAAAAAAATCAATAGAATATTATTTGTAGATTCCTTTTTGGGTATTTTTCAAGTTGGATATCAGGATAAAAGTTCAAATCATTTATCTCTGTAACTGTTCATTATAACTTCTGCCATCTGTATATAAAAAAGAAATTATTATTTGTTTCAATATAACTTTCAGTGAAATAATTTCATTCATGAACAAAATATACTGTCTTACTTGTCAATCTCAATTTTCAGTTTTTCCTTCTATATTCTCTTATATTTCATTATATTTTTTTATTTATTCATCTTGAAAATTAAAAAAAAACAAAAACATTAAATTTCCGTCCTTTAGACTACCTTGAAAGTTTTTCTTCTTTTTGAATATCTTTCCTCTTTTAATTATTATCACTCAAACATTGAATGGTGTTACACATAGTATGAGTATTATATTTTGCTTGAAACACAAAAATTTTCTTGACAATTTATCTGCAAGAATCTGTTTCTTTTATTTCCTAGCAGCTTCTCATAATTGATCAGGAAAATACTGGACAATGTACTGTGGATAAGAGCTGATGTACCATGTACTTCAGTCTAGTGCTCCATATTAAAAGAATATCCGAATATAATGAATATTTTCATATCTTTTAATAAATTAAAGTAATTAAAATCTGACACTTCTTGTATAATTTTTAACTTAATAATTAATTTTTTTTCCTCTTTTACTTCTTCAACAAGAGAAAGAGAGAGAGAGAGCTTATATCTTTTACATGTTATAGACTTTATTTACATGCAAAATCTTTTTGCTTTATTTATACATTTTTGGGATTGTCTTCTCAACAAATTTATAAAGCAATCTGTTTTCTAATAAAGAGAAAATTAATTGAATTAATATATCACTGTGTATTTCTTAAATAAATAAATAATTTATTTACACAATTATTTTCTGCACATGGGCATTTCATTCCTCGTTTATTTATTTCCATCTTGTATATATATATATGTGCACAAGTGAGCACACACGTTATTTTCCAAAATATAATCACAATGTAACTTTGGCATTGCTATGACAATGGTTACAATATTTATATATTTATTTCACAGAGGGTGAAGCTGAATTTCTTAACTATATCAAGTGATTTAATATTATAATATGGATTATATAAACAGAGCAAAACTCTCCATACAGTATTGCCACCTGTGCTAAACAGAGTAATCAGTGGATGCCAGAAGGCTTGTGCATAAAATCCCTATCTAATGCCTACTCATCCAATATCCCCAGACTAGTTTCTGGCTTGTGGCCTTCGTCAGTGAGGAGCTTTGGATCTGAGAGCACTGCATCTAGATCTTAGGATCTAATGCAACCCTCTAGCAACCACCTTTTATCTCTACTTAACTACAAAACTATGAGAATGAAATTGAAAATACAAAAAATATTTTCAATCTAAGCTCAATAGCTTATATAGTCATATGGGTCTGAACTCAGTTCAGCACCCATACATTTTGGTGTCTTTGGCTCTTTTACAACCATAGCCACCACTATCCTATTAGGCAGGATTGATGTTAAACCATTAAGCATCACATGATCACATTTCCTATATTAGCACATTGTTGATAAACAGAGCAAAACTCTCCATACAGTATTGCCACCTGTGCTAAACAGAGTAATCAATGAATGCCAGAAGGCTTGTGCATAAAATCCCTATCTAATGCCTACTCATCCAATATCCCCAGACTAGTTTCTGGCTTGTGGCCTTCGTCAGTGAGGAGCTTTGGATCTGAGAGCACTGCATCTAGATCTTAGGATCTAATGCAGCCCTCTAGCAACCACCTTTTATCTCTACTTAACTACAAAATTATGAGAATGAAATTGAAAATAGAAAAAATATTTTCACAGGTGGCAATACTGTATGGAGAGTTTTGCTCTGTTTATCAACAATTAATGTGCTAATATAGGAAATGTGATCATGTGATGCTTAATGGTTTAACACCAATCCTGCCTAATAGGATAGTGGTGGCTATGGTTGTAAAAGAGCCAAGGACACCAAAATGTATAGGTGCTGAACTGAGTTCAGACCCATATGACTATATAAGCTATTGAGCTTAGATTGAAAATATTTTTTGTATTTTCAATTTCATTCTCATAGTTTTGTAGTTAAGTAGAGATAAAAGGTGGTTGCTAGAGGGTTGCATTAGATCCTAAGATCTAGATGCAGTGCTCTCAGATCCAAAGCTCCTCACTGACGAAGGCCACAAGCCAGAAACTAGTCTGGGGATATTGGATGAGTAGGCATTAGATAGGGGTTTTATGCACAAACCTTCTGGCATCCATTGATTACTCTGTTTAGCACAGGTGGCAATACTGTATGGAGAGTTTTGCTCTGTTTATCAACAATTAATGTGCTAATATAGGAAATATGATCATGTGATGCTTAATGGATTATATAGACGTAGCCATGTATTGTTTATACATAAACAGTAATGAACTAAAATATGAAATAAATATTTTAATAATACATACATCAAGCTTGCTTTAAACTTGTATGTGCCATTCTCATGGTTATTTTACAACTATTAAGAAAATGCACACTCATATTATTATTTATTACATTGTTTAACTAGTTATAAATTAGCCATGGGTACAGAACAAATGTGCTGAAAGCATACATTGATGCATATAATGCTATAATGCTTTGGTTTATTTATGTTGAGTTTTGATTTTAAAAACCATACATGATTGATTAAATATTATTATGAATTGTTTACCATCTATACAGTTTTAATAATTCACTTGCGTCCCAATGTTGGTGTTGAAAATAATAATTTGTCTGTATTATCCATTGTATATTCCAATCTTCCATTTTCAAACCACTTCATTTTTTGTTTTTTCTAATATATATCAGTAATCATAACAACTCTTGCTCTTTTTTCATCTTTTTTATCTCTTTATTTCTTCATATTTAATTGCATAAAAGAAAGAGAGAAAATTGACAAATCGACTTGATCTCGCCATCAACTGACCATACAAATATATATATGTACCTGTTGATGTTTAGATTTTTTTCAATAATAATACTTCAGTCATCATTTAACTATTGTAACATGTTTTTGCACATTCATTTTTATAGATTTTTCAAATCAAAAGAAATTTCATAAAAATGGATGAGATTTGTAAGCTGCGTCTCTATTTATATAAGTAAATGTAAAACAGTTTTTTATTAGCCATTGTAGAGATAAAGACTTTCTCAACTGTCTCTCATAGAAAATAGAAGGGGTGGGGGGGTAACATTTTTCTCCAAACTTACCAATTGTTTATTGACCAGAGTTGAATATTTTTTGCACTAAGAATAGCCAGATACCTTTTTACTGATAAAAATATTGGTTACCTGGAGCAGCTATGACTGATTATTTGAAGGGAAAAAACATTTAAATCTAATTGAAACTCAGCATAGATGTAGATTTTAGCCATAGAAATAGTGGTAGATAGTTATGTCACCATTATATCAAAAGATTTTCCGTCTTATGGGAATATTTTTTTCATAAAAACCTGTACAATTCCCAAAATGTTTTATTCTTACATTCACAGATAAATTTTAGATAAGATGGTTTTTTTTAATATAAGGATTCTTAAAAGATGTATCTAAAAACAAGACAAAAATATCAGAGCAATTGAAACAAAATTGAAGTTAAAATTAATTACAATTTGCAAAGTATGCAAAATAGATTACTCAGATAATTTATCTAAAGGCTTGTACTGAATGGCTTAGTTAAGAGTTATATTGCTTGCCTTCATAATTTTAAAATAATAATAAAAGAACTAGTTCACATTGATTAATGAAATATCAACCTTTTTTGATTTTTTTTTGTTTTTTTTAAAGGTTTGAATTATATTTTTTGGATAGTGAATATATGAATGAATTTTTGAAAATGCATTTCTCCACTTTTTATATTATACCTCATTTTTCTGTGAGAATGGTTGACTCATTCTATGTCTGTCTGGTGTTTTTAAAATGGATGATCTTCCACAATCTATATTGTGGATAAGGAGAAATTTACATACTTGTTGGTACATTTGAGTATTGTAGCCTTCTGGTCCTTTCAAGAAATATTGTGCATGTACTTTTAATGTTACATATCATTCAACACACCAAACCTTACAGAATTGATATTATTTTTTCACTAGCATGAAACTATATCTTAACATCTCACATGGGAATTGATCTGAAAAGAATGTCTTCTGATGTTTAATAATTATTTTTAAATTAATTCAAATTAGGATTTATTAGATTACTTCTATTAAAATGTTTAAATGAAAATATCTGATGAGGCTAAAGTATATATATTTTTTGACCTTTTGATAACTTTGCAATTTTTTAATTCATTTTTTAATTACTTAATATTTATTTTCTTTTTACATTTTATAAATTATTTTTAACAAAGCATTCTGAAACTAATTATAATTATTGATGAAATAATTTGCAATGAATACTGTTCTGTCTCTTCATCAGTGGAAATCTGTATTTTATATTTTCTAATAAGCTTATACCATGCAAAATGATACTACTTGAAAAAAAAAAAAGTTGGATGGTGAGTGAGAGGATTGGCCCTTCTAATTTTATGCTGGTTCAAGATATCTAATAGAGATATCTGTTTTGAAGAGTCTCATGATATAGCAGTAGCCCATCTGTATACCATTTCTATAACTTGGATTTGAATGTGGACTAGCTATAATTTTTTCCAAGTTTTAATCAGACTTTGGATCTTCTTTCAGGTAACTAGCTCCTATCCAACTTTGTTGACTATCTGATATTGTTTGGTAAATGGGTATTTAATTGTTCTCTGCTAGAAGATAAACCAAGCTAGAAAATTGTTTAAAACCCCACATAACCAGTAATTGGTAAACTTGGTGAATAATGCCTTTCTTCAGTGTGACTCTGTAAAGGTGGAAGCTGTTAAAGAAGACTTTATTCAGCAGCAGGTTCTTTAATAGACTGTTTTACTGTTTATCTATTATCATTTTTTTCAGTGGAATGAATGGTTAAATTTTACTTCATCTGTTTTTTCAGCTGAGCTTTTTTTCCCAAACATGCCTTGAGCAACGAGAATGCTTTAAAATATATATATATAACTTTTATTTTTAAGCTACATTTAGAAAATGTATTACAAGTTCTCTTGTGAATTTGTAAGCTTTCTAAAACTTTATAATACTTTCTTTTATATTAAAATATTTTGTTGTGTACAGTATTTATTTAGGTAAAAAAAAAAAGAGATAGAATGTCATTAAATTTTAATGGAAGAATTAATTATTCATTTTACCGTATAATACCTTCCTTTTTATTTTTATAATCAGTAGTATTATTACTCTCTTCGCTAAAAAAAAAAAAAAAAAAAAGTAAATAAATATTCTCAGTTGTGTATTCCATTCTAAATCTTGATATATTGAGGTTTCTTTTTAAAAATATTTAAGATTTTAAACTTTTTTTTTTTACTTTAATAACTTTTTAAGATAAAAGTACATATTATGATTTAAAGACTATTATTAAAAAAGAGCAGTGCTCTGAAGCATTGGGACTTTTTCAAATATTTTTTTTATATAAAGGTTCTCGTGGTATAATGACAGAGTATCTTCTAAAACTTGAAAATTTTTTCAAGGTCCAATTATTCTGAGGATAGGATTTTTAAAAAAAATTTATAATATGTACAGGGGCCCGATTGACCTAAAGCAGCTGTATGCTGATTACATTATTTTAGAAATAATACACTAGAAAAGTTTTAAACTTAGCGACTTTACTGTTCTGAATATATATATATAAGGTAAATTGTTAATATTTCAATTAGCAGCTTGCTGATTGAACTCCATGAATCAATTAAGTCCCACTCATGCACAAACAGTTCTTTATAGTATTGAACTATTTTTATCACAGTACATTATAAATCTTCTGTCAACTTTTCACTGTAATGCTGTCTTCAGCATATTGCACTGCTATTTTGCAAGCACTATACTGCTCGCACTACACACTTCACATTGTATAGTCAAGATATTTTTTACTTGACTTAATTTACATAAATAGCTTCATTTTTATCTTCTTGCAAATTAGTATATCTACCATATTTTTGTATTTGCATAATTTTAATATGGTGTATATTGTTTTTTTCTAGAGTGGATCTGTCATAACACCCATGCAACTTTATTTATTTTTACACATTATACAGGTTTTTAAAATCAAATATAATAGTATATCTAGCTAAACTGTCAATATTAATTAACAAATAAGTATCAAGTCTTAATGGCAGACTCTGAAGTCAAGATTCACAGATAATGACACATCTCTATCATTTCTGGTGATCAAACTTCTTATGAACTTCCAAACAATAAATAATAAAAGGAGGAAAAATACTCCAAACTATTCCAATCTGTAATTGGCAAAAAAATTGAGAAATATCTTTTTCACCATTGCTCTGTAATCACCTGTTAGAAAAGCATGTTGAAGCGAACTATTTAAGAGTGTTTATTTCATCATTACTCTTTTAAACAAAATAATATTTACAGTTTGATTTAAATTGTGAATTAAATAAAAGTAAATTGTTTAATGATATTAAATAAATAGACCTTCTCATGATTCTAATATTTCAGTTCATTTTACTTTATGTATATCTTAATCACAGCTAAAAATTGATTTAGGTATCTATGCAACATGAGTTTATGCAGTAGCATTTCATCCAAATATTACTTGATATATATACTTAATCAAGTAATTTTATAATAATGTAAATGAACACACAATGGAAAGTTAACAAAACTTCATGTTAATAAATATTTTATTTTCACTAGATAGTTGAAATATAGAATCAGATAATTGCTACAATTCAAATATGAAAATAACAGTATCTATGGAATCACATAATCACTCATGTTAACAGTGAAAAAAACCCATTGAAAAATAACATTAATATTTTACTATGGATGGATTTATTAAATATATCAGAAAACATGTTTCCATTAAAGCATAATATTTAAATCCATGTATTACTACTAATATTTATTATATGCATATATATATGAAAATAATCCCAGTGCTAATACTGAACTGAAATAAAAATCCAAATATTAAATCACCCCACATAATTAAAAATTGATTTTGAGACTGGCTATTTTGAAATACAGACTCTAATATATTAATATATTTTTTCACAGAGTGCGGTGCTCGATTTTTTAACCATGTGGGGTGATTTAATATATATTTATAATATATGAGAATGCTCAATAAATAACACTTCCTAAAAACATTAAATATAAAGGTAAGTAATATTTATTAAAGTCTTTTACTTTTTATTAAAATTTTACTTAAATATATACAGATTTTTTTAATGTTACTAAATGAGAAAAAACTTAATAAATATAATTACAAGAAAATAAGTCTTTACTATAATAATAATTTTTAATTTAGTTTAATTTTTTAAATTTAGTAACAATAATAATTTATTTTTTTATTTAACATATCATGAAGTTTAAAATAATAAATATTTATATTAAAAATATTTGAAAAATAGTGATAATTTGTCATTCTTTAAACAATTTTCTATATCCATTTTCCATAATCCAAGATCAATATTTTTTTTGAATTTATATTCAGTTACATTTGATATTTTGTATAAAAATATTAAAAAAATCTTGATCCCAAAAATATTTTGTTCTTTACTGTGTATTTTAATAATAAAATTTTCATTTACTTGAGTTCTATCACCTATTCTTATTATATAATAATATATATTATATAATAATACTAGTAATTATTATTATCATTATTTATTATTATTGTTATTATTATTATGTTTCAATAATGTACTTTATTGTCAACAAAAGTTACATGATGTTTACATGCTTATGTCTTGGTTACAGTGGCATGCTGATTTTTACATATTTGTTTCACTTTTGAGATTTTCATTGCTAATTACATAGGTATGAGGTGTTAATTTATGACATTCTTGTCATTGCTATCATTATTCAATTTTTATTGTCGTTTGTGATCTTATTATTGGTTAGAATCCCTCTTTCAATCCCTCGTTCATATTCTGTTATTGATGCTATTCATTGGCCAAGAGTTTTAATTCATTGGTTCAGTTGTAAGGATATCCACTTTTCATATTGTCTCTTTAGTTTGTTGATCATTATTGGTTTTGATTGGATAGGCTGTGTTTATATAACTGCTAGTGGCTGCATGTTCATATAAGTTAGCTTGTAATTTTAATAGCACCCAGGTGGTCACAAAGATACCTTGATCTGCAGGCTTTGCATCTCTGTTCTTTATTTTTTGTAGTTTTTTGTAAAATGTTGCTGGATGTCATCTTGTGTCATTGCCCAGACTGAATATCATGTGCATCAAAATGCATAGAGAGCAAAGATTGCTGCTCGTGCTATAGGAATTGTCTTCTTATGTGTAAAATATGTTAGCTGCTGTATAGTTTGTCTTGTTCTATATTGATTCAGCATGTAGTCTCATGTAGTGTTTAGTGCTGTACAATATATGTGTTGTTGTGTTTCTTCAGCATCATGGCATAAGTTGCCAAATGGATCAGTTTACCTATAAAGATGATGGTAGTGTTAAAAAATAGGATGTTGGTAGTGCAAATAAGTTTAGCTTGATCAAGAATTTGAAGAACTTTGGCTCCATTGACCATTTCCCGAAGCTTTTAAGGAGTTGCTGATTGTTTATTCCCAAGCATTCGACTAAAGTTACCGTTGTTTATGGTTGGATTGATCAACTCATATATCTGCCAGTACTTGCTATAAAATGTGAGCATTGTAGTTCTGATATTAATCTGTGCTGAGTGTGCTAATGATATAAGATAACCATATGCGGGGGTTAGACAATCTAGGTATTACATCAAGTAGACTTTGAAGCTGCTGGAACCTTGCAGTCCATTTTGCCAATAGGCTTATTGTTATTTGTGTGTGGAACACTTGTATTGTGTGGAGCCTGACAATTCCATATAATTGGTTGACTGAGTTGTTTGTTTGATATGGTAACCATTTTTCTATGCCATGTAGTTTGCTACAGAGAGGAGATGATATGGAAGTTGTAAAGTTTTTTGTAAAATTAGCAATAGGTGAATTAATATGTAATTCTTGTTGTTATGAGTATGCTAAATAGATGCACTTTTGAATATAGTGACAAGAATGCATCCAAAAGCGATGTGACTATGTTGCTTTCTTTCTGTCTGAGTTCATTTTGTGATGCTTCTCACATTCCATGTACTTCCAGATAAAATGGGAATTCAAGAAATGATGTAGGTTTTCCTTGATATAATTGTGTTTGGGGTTTGTTAGTCTCGATGAAGTATGCTGATGTTTTGCTGAGATTAAATTATAGTTTGTGTGTGGTTGTGTAATTCTGAGTATTTTCCAGTACTGCATTTCTTTATGTGATATCAGCATCATTCTATGCTGATGTTTTGCTGAGATTAAATTATAGTTTGTATGTGTGTGTAATTCTGAGTATTTTCCAGTACTGCATTTCTTTATGTGATGTCAGCATCATCCATATATGCAATGAATGGAATATGTTGGGAAGTTCAGAATATTAATATTCCTGGCAACTCATTTTTAATCTGTTTTAAGAGTGGATTTATATATAGGATAAACAGCAGTGCGCTGAGTGGAGATCCTTGTGAAATTGATTGTGTGAGAGTAAATGATGTTGTGTTTCTCTCACTAAGTGCAAGGTGTATCTCTCGGTTGAATAATAGATTGGCAATGATGTATAGTAAAGTGGATTTCTGTATAGCAAGCATGTTTATTAAGATGTTTGTTGCAATAGAGTCAAATGCTGTCTGTATATCCAGTTGAATTGCAATAGGGACATACTTTTTATCTTGTTGCACTGCACTTATTGTATCATTTTAAATATGAGTGCAGCCTGTGTGGTGGAGGGTCCCTTCTTTGTGTACTACCTGTTTGACATCAGGGGTAATATGTATGTTTATTTTATTTTTGACTATCTTTTCCAATATTTTGATGGCCAATGGACCCTTGGAGACGGGTTGAAAGTTGCAGAGATTTGATATGGCTGCTGTTTTTTGTTTAATGGAACTATTGCTATTGGATACAGTCCTCTAATATTATATATTTTTGGGATAGGAAGTTACTAAGGTTGCAAAGGTATTCTGTGGTAAATTGACTCAAATGTGAAAATACAAATGCTAGTATGTCATTAGTTCCAGGTGGCAACTGTTGGAATTTTTTTCAAGTTTTTTTATAAATTGTTGTGTCCAAAAGGGAATATCTGTTTCAAATGTTCTGAACTGATCAATGGTTGATGTTTATTGTCTATATGTTTGGAGCTTTTGCTTGAAATGCGGGTGTATATGGTTCAGCATGTGTCCCATGTAGACATTGCTGCTTAACTCAATTGCCATGGGCACTTTTTGGTTGTTGGATATCTTAGTGCATAGTATATATATCATCAGGTCCATATGTATTGTTATGTGAGCCATATTTTTCTTTTTTTGTGTGGCAAGGTATTTCTTTAATAGTTTACATGTATTATGATACATCTGTGTTAATTTTTTGTATGTTTTGGCGGTTATTGTGCATGGTTTTGGAGATAGTGATTCTCTTGTGGAAATTGTCTGCTAGTGCTATTAAATAGGAGGGTGGGGGTGAATACCTTGTAATGTATGTTGAAGGTTAATATGTTAATGAATGATTGATACTTTTGAATTGGGTCTTGTGCCATATCTATTTTATTTAGCATGATACAAGTCTTTGAGAATAGGAATTCAATAGGGGTTGTTGGTCGTAGGAGTTTGATTGTTTTTTGTAGATGAATGAATGTTGTTTGGAGCTCTGATGAATCCATTGTCATGGTGTGTAAAATATAGTCTGAAAATGGGCATGGATTGAATTGGAAGTTGATTAGTTAATGAAGATTGGCATGTAATAGCAGAGATCAATTAGTATGGTATGACATCGATTATAGAATGACACAGAATCTGCAGAAATAAAACCCTGAGCTTTCATGAGTGGCAGGTTTACTTGATGTAGCCATTTTGTATTGAATTTTGTATAACTTAAGTTGAAATTGTCCATTAATATTATTGAGTTGTGGGATGGGAATTTATTTTGAGAATTATATGTGAAATTATGCTGGGACCGGGCAGTATGTACACAAAGCTAATGTTGCATATAGTAATTTAATGCTTGAATGTAGTGATTAGAAGATAGAAGTCAATGTAAATAATTTTGAAGGTTGAAAAACTGCAGTTTGGGACTACGAGTAGCCCTGTGCCTGCTGAAGGTGATGATATGTAGCTGGAGTATATGGAAAAACCTTGGTTATATAGGTATGTGGCTGGGTTAATTTGTGATCTGTTATAGATTTTTGTTTTTAGCAGCCTTAGTACTTGTAGTTGTTTTATGCTAATCTATTTGTTAAGCTGATATATTTTTGCTATTGAATTAATGTCTGACATTTTCATTAACTGTATAGTTAGTATTGGTATGTATTTTTTGTTGTGGTTGCTTTGGAGTTTTACATTATATATTTTCAGTGATTTGTTTTATATTTGTTTGGTTGTTGTCTGTTTTATTTGCTTTTGTGTCATTCTTCTGGTTGGTTTTTGTGTTGAGGGTTTGTGGGGCTTGGGCATCTTCATTTTATGATGTCATGATAAATTTGTGATTATTTCAATTGAACTTGATTTTCCATTTATATTATCAATGATTGGTGAATTAATGTTATCATTATCTGTCTTTTTTTTTAGGTTTGTTTTGATAGGTCTCCCAGGCTTCCTCTTACTGTCTGTTTTGTTTGGATTGGATTTGTTAATTGAATTATTGTGTTAGGGCTGCTTGGAAGTAGCAGTGCATCCATAATTTCTATGGTTGACTTATTGATAATAATATGTTGTGTGGTTATATCTGTTCCGTATTCAAATTCTGGCATATATACACTTGTTTTACTTGTTGAGTTATTTTTTGCTTGGCCTCCATTTTATTGTTTTGGGATTTTGTTGGAATTTCTGTGAACAAATGTATTAGGTCCAAGCTTGTTGTCTCTGCTTTTTGTTATTATTATTTTTTATAATTTGTGCACTGCTATGTTAGTGTTGGAAATTTGTGCACTGCTATGTTAGTGTTGGAATTTTGTTGTTTTTGTATGTGTGGTACTTGATATTGTGCAGTGACATATCCTCTTTGTTTGCATGAATAACATTGTGGTTTTAAATCTCTGATATACAGAGTGAGAATTGCTTCCTGATCCAGGATTTGTGTTGGTATAAAATCTGGATCAGTATCTGGATGTAGCTGCATTCTGAACTGATAAGTGTTACTTGTGATTGGTATTGGTGTGTCTTTTCAGTATACCATTTTGAACATGATGATCTTGTCAAATGGTTCCATTATCATTTGGAAGTCCTGTACTATGTATCCCAAATAGGTGTTCTTAATTATTTCTGTAATGGTATTGTGATAGTTCTGGTTTATGGTGATCAGTGTGAGGTTATCCAATGATCTGACTTGTTTTTGAAATCTCTCCTTTTGTGTGATCTCATAAAATTCCAGTATTAGGTAATGATCATTGAGGTTTCTGCAATTTATTGTATGGTGTCCTAGAATCTATTTGCTGTTATTGCCTCATACAGCAATTCTTTTGAAAATTTATATGATTAGATGTTGCTATCTGTTGCTGACAACACTATGGACTTGGGGGTAAAAAATCTCTTAAATATTGCAGAGATGCTTTGGTATTGATTTATTGAATAATTCAGTTGTGCTCTTCAATTTTTTCCTCATTCCAAACTGTTGTAAGTTACTTTGACCTTCTTGTTTTCAAGTTTTAAGGTATCTATGTCACTATCGGTTAGTTTTCTATATCTGGGAATGTTCTTTTGAGAAGTGGTTGCATTACTTTTTATTGTTTCTTCGGTGATATGTAAATTAAATTAGCTTTTAATTTTTTTATTTGAATAAATGAATTCATCGCCCCCCCCCCTTCCTTTGATGATATTTTGCTGCATTTAATAAGGTCATGTGACCTTTGAGTTTCCATGTTTGTTTTGTTAATTTTTTGATGTCAGTTTTCAATCTGAAAATTATCAATTAAATTTTGCTTACTTCCTCTATTAATTGATATAGATTTAATTAGTATTCATATTTTTGATGATAGATATATTTTTCACTTTGTTCCTGATGATTTTTATTAGATTTTTAATGGTTTGAATATGGAGTGATTTTACCTTATCTCTGCTGTTCAAGGTTCAAAGCACCCTCTGTTATAGGTTCAAAGTGCCCTCTATTATAGGTTCAAAGCGCCCTCTATTATTATTATTGGGTGAATTGCAACAATATATAACATTCGGCACATTTCCAGTAAGTGGACTAAATTGAGTAATCATTATTTTCTTTAGTGGACAATTAATTCAGAGATCTTTAGGATCAAAATTCACCATACTATTATTTATAATGTATACGAATACTCTGAAGCTAAATTTAAGAATTCTAATATTATCATGCACACAAAAAAAAGGTTATTGAAATATGTTTTAAAAGTTTTGAAAATAATTAAAAGTAAAAACTCAGAAAACTGGATTAAACTTTGAAAGATTTTCAATTCTAATGGCTTTTTAATGGTTGAAAATAATTACAATGATGAAACTTGTTTATGATAAATGAGTAGAAAATGCCAAAATATTGCCATATTTTATAGTTTTCTAGCACGACTACTGTTTGTTAGCATATACATTTACTCATGTTTGGTGATGTTGAATCCAGGATGATGACTATATTATATAAAAAAATAGTTAGCAGGCAAAACTCTCCATACATTAGTGCCACTCAGTGCAAGTCAGAGTAATCAATGGATACCAAAAGGCTTGTGCATAAAATCCCTATCTAGTTGCTACTCATCCAATATCCCCAGACTATTTTCTAGCTTGCAGCTTTCATCAGTGAGGAGCCTTGGATCTGAGAGCACTGCACCTAGATCTTAGGGTCTAATGCAACCCTGGGATATTAGATGAGAAGCAACTAGATAGGGATTTTATACACAAGTCTTCTGACATTCACTGATTACTCTGGCTAGCACTAAGTGGCACTATTGTATGGAGAGTTATGCCGGTTTTGATAACAGTTATGAGCAAGCATAAGAAATGGTGATCATGTGATGTTTACTGGTTTAATATGAAGCTTGCCTAATAAAATAGTGGTGGCTATGGTTATTAAAGGTCCAAAGGCACCGAAATGTATGGGTGCTGAACTGAGTTCAGACCTATATGACTATATAAGCTAATGAACTTTGATTGAAAATATTATTGTGTTTTCAATTTTATTCTCATAGTTTTATAGTTAAGTAGAGATAAAAGATGGCTGCTGGAGGGTTGCACTAGATCCTAAGATCTAAGTGCAATATTCTCAGATCCAAGGCTCCTCTCTGATGAAAGCCACAAGCCAGAAACTATTCTGAGGATATTGGATGAGTAGCAACTAGATAGGGATTTTATGCACAAGCCTTCTGGCATCCATTGATTACTCTGGCTTGCACTGAGTGGCACTACTATATGGAGAGTTTTGTCTGTTTTAATAACAGTTATGAGCAAGCATAAGAAGTGGTGATCATGTGATGTTTAATGTTTTAAGTGTAACAAAATAAAAAGTTACTTTAAAATTTGCACCAACAAAATTTTGGGTCATGCTGAAAATGACATATTTATGACTGCTTTGATTTCACTGCTCTAAACACAAACCTTATATTATGCCCTAAGAGACTTCATTTAGTCTACTCTTTATTCTTTCCTCTTTTATTTTTTCTCCATAATTATTACTATTCCCTTCATTCATTAATCAAATAAAATATTACAGCTATTTCAACAACACTTTTTAAATAAATAAATAAATATATAGAAAACTCATGCACTGATCACTTATACAATATATACTCTAACTAAATATTCCAGGGTCAAAAAATGTACTAATTTCTATATTATATGACTAGTATTAAACCTGATTTCTCTAAACATCTTCTACTTATTAGCAATCTTCCTATAATCGCGTGCTAAAATAGTAGGTAACATGTCAAAAGACCTAATAAAACATTCAACTTTAATCTGGTTTTAGGAAAGTTTTGAAGACCTAATCATTAATGATGATGTAATATGATAATAGAAAGAACCAAGAAAAAACAGAAATAATTTTATATGTGTTTATTTTTACCAAAAGACCTTTTATTATGTTGATCTTGCCAAATTACAGAACATTTTTAGAAAAATTGGTATATCTGAATATTTCATAATATTTTTTGATATACTTTTTTAAAAATCATATCTGAAAGCTACAGTTAAAACAAGTTATAGTGAAGCAGACTGATTCTATATTATCACCAAAGTCATGCAAGCTGCCGATTGTCACTTTACTTATTCAATTTGTATGTCGAATATGTAAAGAGAGAAAGGAAGATTGTAGAAGACAAATATGGATTTCAAGATTAGATAAAAGAAATATCAACCATAAGTAGCTAATGAGACCATACTTATAATTGAAAATCATATCTGAAAAGCTCTTTAGAATAGTTAAATATAGAGAGCAAGGGTGAGACTATGGTAAATGTGAAGATGACAAAAATTATAATAGCAATCAACAATTGGTTCAAATTGATATTAAGGACCTAGAAATGGGTGACAGTTTTTGCTTCCTTGGATCATTTTTCAATAATTATTTCCAATAGGCAAGAGATTGATTATAATGCTGAGCACAACAATGAAGAAAACATTATATTTTCAACGTTTCTGATTATTTTGCATCTAAAAATCATTTCCAGGTTTTATGGATATGAAAGTTGAATTCTAGAAAAAAAAAAGATAGGAAAGATACTATGGTGGTCAATGAAAAATTTCTTGGACAACAAAGAAAATAAATAAATGGAAATTTGGTCATATCAGATTAAAACTCTTGCTTGAAGTACCTATGATCAGTGAAATGCTTCTGTTTTGATCATATTGTGAGTTGATCTAAATCATTAGAAAATACAATGCTTGGAAAGATTGATGAAAATAGAAGATAGGAGGCTAATTCATTAATAAAGCTGTTCTTGAATAATCAGAAAAAAACAACAAAAATAGATGATAAATCATCCTGGCAAAATGGTATTTTTATAAGTGTTATGAATCATTATTGATAAGGCAGCATCTAATCATAATAACTTAAAATTTTCAATTTATTCAATGCAAATAGTTTTTAATAACATATAGAAACATTTTGTTTTTGTCCTAGTAATAATAATAAAACAGCATTAGACAAGCCAAAGATATAACAAAGCTTCTGAAATTTCAATTTGAAACCACTAATGATAATGTTCTTAAATAAAATGCTTATATATTTGTGTTTTTGTAAAAGTAAGAATCATTGAAATGCCATTCTGCTTTTATTTCATACATTATCTTTAGTACCCGTTTATAACTCTTTTTTTTTTTTTTTAAAGAATGGGAAACACTCTTATGCTTTATTTACTAACCAAGCATTGAATAAAAGGCATGGTAACTGGTGAACAAAATACTAAAATTTATAATGGAAGATTCTCAGTTCTACAGTCATAGATTGTCATCTTTGATATTTTAAAAAGTATCTACCCTCCAAATATATTTATACATAATGTAATAGTTTCCTTCTTGCTTTTTACACCCCAGTAGAATGACTGCCAAACATATTTCATCTATGGTCTTAAGGTTTTTTTTTTATAATATTAATTATGATCAAGAGCCATCCTGTTTCGGAGATTCTACCAATCTCTAGGTTAAACTGTTCTTAGTCTTCACGGAATTTGCAATGTAACAGTTTTATTTCAAATGATCCCTTAATATTGGAGAATGGCTGGTTCCTGGATTTATTACCAGCAGATAAACGTAAAAGGAAACAAACTATTTGCTTATTTGAATCAAATCGTATTCATCACTTCATTTTTAGTGTTCAAAGATTTTTGTCCTCCAGAGCAATTGACCATTACAATTTATTTTCTCAAATAAATCATCTTTAATTTTTTTCTTTTTAGCAAATTGAATTGCGTAGACTTTTTCTTAACAACAAGCTGCTGAGACGATTATATGTATATAAGGATTCAAAACTAGATTGCTGATTTTATATCCTTAGATCCTAGATAAATTTTGACAACCTTCACTTTTATACTTTGCATCTTTTTTATTTTATTTCAAATTTGTTTAAATTTTTTGTTATTATATCTGGAGTGCTTAATTTCTTCGTTTTTATTTTATTTACAGTAATCCATTATTGAGGGATGGTGATAATAAAGATTATAATATTTTATATATAGTTTTAATGTAAAACGGTTTTTTTTTTTTGGTTAATTAAAAGTTTTGACATCTGGATAGATGTCTGTTATTTTCTTCTCAACTGTTTCTCTTTTAACTAGCCTACCTTCAAGTGGCCGTCCAAGCTATATCAAACTTATAATGTCTTTTTCTCTCCTCTTCTTTGTTTGGTACATTTTTAAAGCAATAAAGCACGTAATAAGATCTTCTCTCAGACACAGGTGGAAAAATCCCTTAAAGCTGCTATTAATTATGCTAGATAAAGCATTGAAATAATAATTAGTTCGAACTAATGTTATTGCTGTTAAAGATATCATGGATGATACTTATGAATAGCCTTTCAAGAGGAATCAGGTACCTGATTTAAACTATGTTCTATAGCATTGTATCTGGGGGTGGGGGGTGGGGGTGGGCAGCAGTATTCTTTCAGAATATTGTTACATTATTAATGTTATTTTAAATGGTATATTGGTGGACCTTTTTTTTTTTGCTAGTTATATTTATAAATGTGATCTTTAAATGCATTTAATTTTAGAAAAAATAATAATGAATAAAAAAAAAAATTTTTTTTAAACTACAATCTTGTCAATAAATAATACATTTCAAATTATCATCATCATTTTTTTAATCACTGTGAATTGATTGCAGAATGAAGTCTCTACATGTTTAATCTAGTTTCTCGGATTCATAACTTTTCGACTCTGCTTTCCATCTGTCCATCTCACATGTAGTGTCTTTCTAGGTATTTTGCAATCTCTTGAGATGCAGATTAAAACTTAAATGTCCAGCTATTATGATCTCTTAGAAAAATATATCCAGCCCAGCTCCATTCCATTCTCTTTAATTCTTTCAATGATGTCAATAATATTTGTTTGTTCTCTCATCCAAGTATTTCGTTTTTGATTCCTTCTGTTATTTCCAACATCTTATTTCATTAAGTGATTGAAGTCTTTGAATTGCTCTTCTGTTAAGTATCTAAGTCATTGATTTATATCATCATCATCAACCATTATCAATCCACTGCAGGATGAAGGTCTCTCCAAGTTCAATCCATCTTTTCCTATCTTTAGCTTCTCTTCTCCACATCATCCCTGCACACTGTCTTATTTCATCCATCCATCTCACATGTGGTCTCTTTCTGGGTCTTTTATAATCTCTTGGAATCCAGTTTAAAAAATCAATTGTCCATCTATTATCATCTCTTCTAGATAATATGTCCAGCCCAACTCCACCTCAGTCTTTTAATTTTTTCAATGAGGTCAGTAACACCTGTTTGTTCTCTTACCCATACATTGCATTTTCGATCTCTTCTTGTTACTCCCAACATGCATCTCTCCATACTTCTTTGAGTGGTCTGAAGTCTCTGTATTGCTCTTTTATTAAGTGTCCAAGTCTAAAATCCATAAGTAAGAACTGGCAAAACACATTTATTAAAAACCTTCCTTTTCAAACACATAGGCATATTTCCTTTTAGTATCAATTTATTTCTACCAAAAGCACTCCAACCAAGTTTAATTCTATGATTAATTTCATCCATTATGCTTCCATCTGTATTAATAATCTGACCAAGGTATTTGTAACTGTTAACTTCTTCTAACTCATCATAATCAATCTTTATTTTCATATTTTGAGAAAATCTATTAAACATTACTTTAGTCTTTTTAACATTTATCTTTAGTCCTATTTTCCTACTTTCATCTGATAATTCCTGCAACATTTCCTGTAACTCTAAAGCATTATTTGCAAAAATAACTACATCATCTGCAAAATCTAAATGACTTAAATAATCTCCATTTACTTTCACTCCTTTAGCTTCCCATTTTAATCCACAAAATACTTCTTGCAGCACTGCTGTAAAAAGTTTTGGAGATATGGAGTCACCCTGTCTTACAACCTTTTCAATGTTGATTTTCCTACTATCACTATGTAATCTAATTGTTGCAGTTGCATTTTTATAAATATTCTTCAAAATATGACAATATCTTGGATCTACACCTTGATGATCCAATGCTTTAATCACTGAAGAAATGTTTATAGAATCAAATGCCTTTTCATAATTTACAA
Organism: Epiperipatus broadwayi; assembly: GCA_028023455.1. Taxonomy (NCBI): domain Eukaryota; kingdom Metazoa; phylum Onychophora; class Udeonychophora; order Euonychophora; family Peripatidae; genus Epiperipatus; species Epiperipatus broadwayi. The sequence continues at coordinate 3,698,235 of JAQFVV010006298.1, forward strand.
ATCCTAAGCATAATGGCAACTCATATTCATTTATCCTTTCTATAACTTCTCTCAATACCTGGATATGATCTACTATACTAAAACCACTTTTAAATCCAGCTTGTTCTCTTGGTTGGTGGAAATCCAGTGTTTTCTGTAGATGAGTTGTAATTATCTTAGTGAAAATTGTGTATAAAACTGATAAAAGACTGATCAGTTTGTAATTTCTAATATCTTCTTTATCACCTTTTTTAAATATTAATACTGCATTCTTCCAATCATCTGGTACATCTTTATCATTTAGACATTTGGTATATAACTTTGCTAAAAAAAAATTTCTATTTCTTCACCTGCTTCTTTTAATATATCAATTATAATTCCATCATTACCTGGAGCCTTCCCTTTCTTCATAAATTTAATTGCATGTCTCACTTCCTCATTCAAATTTTATTACTATATAATTCTTGATAGAAATCTTCTACACATTTCATGATGTCATCTCTCTTTTTAGTAATTATGCCATCTTTTTTTCTTATTGCAGATATAAATTTCCTACCAATACCAAAATGTTGTTTTACACTATTTAGACTTTTATTCTCTTCTACAGCTTTCCTTGCTAGTTCACAATTATACTTTCTTATATCATTTTCAACTCTTTTCCGCATCATTTTACAAAATTCGAGATATTCAATCTTTTTTAATGCATCATTGTTATATATCCTCATATTCCTTCTTTTCTTCATAAATTCTCTAGTCTCAGTAGAAATTTTATTGGTCAATTGCTGCTTTTTTCTACCAGCTATCTTTGTTGCAGTTTTTAAAAGTGTATCAGTTATTTTCCTATTAATGTCATTGAAATCTGAATCATGTTCAAAATCTACTAATACTTGAAATCTTTTTTTTTCAAGCACATATGCATATTTTCTTTTAATATTAAATTATATCTACAAAAGCCCTCTATCCAAGTTTAATTCTACAATAATTTCATGTATTTATGCTTTCATTTGTATTAATAGTCTGATCATAGTGTTTGAAGTTGTTAACTTTTTCTAATGTATGATTATTAGTCTGTTATATTTTTGTAGATTTAACTTTAGATCTATTTTTTTATATTTTCATCTGATAAATCGTGTGACATTTCCTGAAGTTCTGTAGCATTATTTGCAAAAATGACTGTAAAATCTAAGTAGTTAAATAATCTCCATGTATTTTTTCTTTAGTTTCCCATTCTTATGTAAAACTGCTATAAAAAGTTTTAGAGATATGGTATCATCTAGTCATATATTCTTATCAATATTAATCTTCTCAGTGTCATCTTGTAATCTCATCACTAGTGTTGTATTTTGATAAATATTTTTATATGTCAGTATTCTGGATTTATTATACCTTGATAGTCTACACTTTAATCATTGTGGAAATAGTTATAAAAGCAATTACTTTTTCATAATCTCTAAATCTCAAGGCATAATGGAAACTTATATTTATTGGTCTTTTCTATAACTTCTCAATATTTGGATATGATCCACTGTGCTAAAATCAAGTACAAAGCCAGCTTGTTTTTTGATTGTTTTGAATCCGTAATTTGCTGTAGACAATTTATAATTGTCTTGGTAAAGATTTTGTATAGAACTGATAGAAAACTGATTAGTTCTGTAATTTCTAATATTTTTATTATCATCTTGTTTAAATGTCAGTATTACTATTTCATTCTTCCAATCATTTTGTACATCTTTATCATTTAAACATTTGGTATATCATTTTGCTAACAGTTTTTTTTTGTTTCTTCACCTGATATCTTTTAAGATATCAATAGTAATTCCATCATTTCCTGGAGTTTTGCCTTTCTTTATAGACTTAATTGCATATTTTACTATTTCATTTAAAATGTCTAATTTATTTTCTCATTTTTTATTATTATATTGCAAGGAAATCAAGTTATATATCATGTGAGTTAATTTAATAAGCTTATACTACAAACGTTATATAATGAGCATGCTAATAGATCTTAGTAAGCTTTTCTGTTTGAGGATAGGGATATTCAGAAAAGCTTGTTAAGAACTATTAGCATGCTCGTTATAAAACAATTATTACTACATAATTCTTTGTAGAACCCTTCCACACAATACACAATGTCATCTCTTTTTAATAATAGTTCCATCTTCTTATTGCTGAACTATATTTTATTGGAATACCAAAATTTTTACATTTTGAAACATTTATTCTTTTTTAAGTTTTGCGAATTTAACCCTTTTTCATGCCATTTTAGAGAATTCCAGATATTTAATTCTTTTTAAAAGATAATTTTTTTTTTTAAAAAAAATCTTTCTTTTCTTTATACATTTTCTTATCTTAGTTGAAAATTTAGTGATGAATTGCTGCATTTGCATCAGTTATCTTTATTGCAATTTCTAATAGAGCATTAGTTATATTTTTATTGATCCCACTTAAGTTTGAATCACATTTAAAATTGCCAATAAATTAGCAAGTTTTAATCTGAATTTATTGGAGTGTTTCTGAAGGTTAGAAATATCAATTGGTAATACTGTTTTTCTTCATTTTATCTCTCTAGTTTTGTATTAAGTGTATCTTACATCCCATTAATTGATACTATGTTGAATCTATTAAGAACTTTATAATCATAAAATACATATTTACTGTTAATCAAAATATAATCCAATTTTATTTTACCTTCATTTATTTTAGATGCATCCATGTCTTTTTCTGTTTAATATTTTTCTCAAAGAAATAATTTATAATATTCAGTTTTTCTTTTCCTGCGAACTCCGCAAGTCTGAATCTCTTTCATTCCTATCACTATAATAACATTTAACTACAGCACTTTCATATTTCAATTATTTTCTAATTCTGGCTTTAAAATCTCCCATGAAAATTGTAAAGTGTTTGGTGTGAACTTGTTGGGGCATAAATCTGAATTATCTCTGTATAGTATTTTTCATTAAGTTAAATAGCATCTAACTGCACATGTTGTTCTTCCATTTTTTTACTTTTATTGTACTAGTTGTGCATTTTTAGTAATGAACTTGTTCATTTTTCACCTGTTTTTCTAACCTTATAAAGTCCACTAATGTCACATTCAATATTAGATATTTTTTCTTCCAATTTCTGCAATATTCCTTCACTCGAATCTGCAATTGTAGATATATAAATGAAAGATCATCATTGAACCACAACCTGGGTCTGTGATTGAGATTCTTACCACTCTCTGTCTTCAGATGGCCAACAGCTGTCTTTGTTGCTGATTTTACAATCTCCTGCAAATAAGGGCCATATTTTTTTTTGTCTGTCGTGATTGTAAATACCTGTTTGAAAAAAAAAGATCATTCACACAAATTCATACCACCATCAAAAAAACTCAACTGATATTTCAGTTAAGAAATATCACACAACTGAAAAGAAAGACCATACTGTTTTTTTTATCTTAAAGGTAAAATTCCAGTAAATTCACTATGTTGATTGTTTGTTTTTGAGCAGCCCATCCATGTTTACCTTACGAATAATCGTATAGTAATAATAGCTGCAATAACAAGAACATATGGAATGGATTTAGATATTTATAATCTTAGTTTCTTTAAAGCATTTAAGAAGAATCAAAGGATCCTATTTCCATTAACAACAAACTTCTTTCAGCAATCATATATCAAATACATGTTGCTTAATGTATTATACAATTCAAACAGAAGTCAACAAACAATAAATAATAGAATGAATTTATCTGTCCTTGGGCAGATATTTCAATCTTTATAAACTATCATTCACTGGAAATAAAAAATGGAAATTATATATTGATATGATTTAAATATAGCATTAATCATTTTGAAATTACAAATAGAAAATAAGTACTGAATTTCATTTTAACAATCTTTATAGCATTAGTCAAATATTTGATATTTACATCCTAATATTTGATTACTATTATAGAAGTTATTAAAGATGAAATTCAGTCTATTTACTATTTGCAGAATTGTTATTTCAAAACCATTAACCCTGTATCAGATTAATATACAATTTCTACTCTTTATTTCCATAAATGTTAGCCAGCAAACACATACAAAGCTGAAAAGCTGAAAGGGTAGGCGAATTCATTCTGTGTGTGTGTGTATATGTGTGTGTGTGTGTGGGGGGGTAATTCCATTTGAATTTCAGTAAATAGTTTGGATTATTATGAAAATCTTTCTTTAATCTTAGTTTTAATTACAGTTGGGTTTTTTATTATTTGCATAATGTGGTAAATGCAATACAAAAATTATAATATATGAATTAGTTATTGTTTGTCTTGAACTATTTTAAGATATAGATAGAAAGATGCCAGATACCACTGCTTGCATGTATTAATAATTTTATGACTCTTTCCAGATATAATTAGTTCTAAGAGTATTTTTGCAAAGTGAATATTATTTCCTATAGTCAGTCATTTTAAAGTTATTTTTCTGAAGTATATTTCTTTATTTGTTAAAAATTTTAAAGTTTTAAACCCTAAAACAAATATTATAGATTATTGTAATAACAGAATAGTAATTCTTTAAAATAAATAATTGTAAATATATACTGAATGGTTTATTGCTCAGGAATTCATAAGAATATAATATTAATATCATCTATGATCTTTATTATTTTTTACTATGCTTTTTTTACAACCAATTATGACAGTTTTGATTACTCCAGCAATCTTCTTCAGAACTTATATTTCCAAATCTTAAATATAAGCAGAAGTTCTAAAAAGATTGCTGGGGCAATTGAAACTGTCATAGTGGGTTGTAAAAAAAGCATAGTAAAAAGTAATAAAGAACATAGATGATATTAATATTATATGGATTTGATAATGCAATAGGAAAGATAGAATTCATATGTTAGATTCCAAAAGTGGTGGATCTTGATCCTTGAGCTTCAGACTTTGCCATTCAAACATTGCATTGAATGATACATGGCAAAATAACTAAAATTAATTTTAATAAAATATTATTGCTTAGTCTTTGTATATGTTGCTACTCTTTTACATTTACAAATGATTTTGACTGTTTATAAATTTCCATATTTTTTAACACCATCTGTACTTCAATATCACTTAAAGAAAAAATATTTTTACTAGTTATTTGAAAATTTTAATTTTTAAGTAACAATATTTAAATTAATAATGGTATAATAAATAACTGAATGTTTTATTGCTATTGAAATCATGATTGAGCTGTGGAAAGAGTATGATGAGCAGAAATCTTTTACCTATGCAACTCTATCACAATGCTTAACTATACAATGGATACAAAATTGTTTATTTTCCCATTAGAAATATTTAAAAAAGTTTACATCTTTAAATGAATTGAAATTTCATCATTAAATTTAGCATTTTTGTGATTTATAGTCTATTTATCAATTTAGAACTGAGATGAGAAGTGGATTTATTTTCTAACCTGTTTGTAAATTATGAATTTAAAAACTAAGTGGCACAGTTATCTAATTCGTGATTTTTTAAATACAGATTTGATAGTAGAAAAGTTAAGTAGAAAAATGTTCATTATACTGTATATTGCAAATCTAAAATATGACTTGTTTTTTTTTTAAAAAAAATTAATTAAAAAAAAAAATTGGATAGTTTCTAAAAAATATTTTCAGTTTTTAACTTCAATTTCTTAATGTTCTTTTGCTTATTTTCTATTTTTTAAAAAAAATGTTATTGTATTATCTTAAATAGTTATCCTAGTTTTAAATAAATTATATCAAATAATTTATCTGATAAGATTTTTTTGTTAGAAATCTTTCCGAAATGTATAAAAAATATAAATTTGTTTTTAATAATTTTCATTTTTAAATTAAAATCATTGACTTACAATATACTGTGAATTAAATGTGTTTACCATGGTTACTTGCTCAGGAAGTCAAGAGGTTTGTTATAAACCTCCCTAATGAATTTAATTATAGATTTCTGGATTTATTTCTAACTGAGAAAAGTAAAAAAAAAATCAACACTTTCAGTTATGGTCTATCTGTGCTTTGTTGTTCAAATATGATATGACCTTTGGAGCAACTGTCCATACAATTGTTATTGTTAAGATAATAATTTACATTATTTATATAAATAATGAGTTATTTATTTATATACCACTATGTTTTAATCTGTAATGATTGCAAATAATTTTGTTTACTGATTAAAAAATTCTCTTATTTTCGACTAAGCACAATTTAGAAATATTTATTCAATAGTAGTGAGTTTTTTAAAATATTAACGTTATTACACAAATACAAAATATTATTTTTAAAAACCAATCAACACTTAAACAATCCCAATATCAATAACAATCAACAATTTCAAACTGTTGCACAGATTATGATGAAACATGTACTATATGTGCAACATTATGTCTTAAATGTGAATATAAATCTAAAGCTTAAACAAAAATTTATGCAATTATGATTTTCTTGAATATGACAAATCATATCAAGAGAATATTTGTATTTAATCCATGCAAGGCAAAATAGAATTCATTGCATTCTTTTATTAAGATAATTTAAATAAATATTATGAATATTCAAACATATCTGGATTTAATCAGAGATACTACCAATAAATAAACATATATCATAATCATGGTAAATGATATGGATTGTGGATAGAAAGCTAGTTTGGATTTCTCTAATCAAAGATTCGGGTTCATATATGGGTGTTTTTGGATCATTTTCTAATCAAAGACAAAAAGAAGTTTGTTGACTGTAGTAATGATTTATACTAAAAGTCCTTTCATTTGAATTATATATGTCTTAACTTGGAAAACAACTTTGACAAAGCATCACATAAAAAAAAAACCACATTTATCATATGTAAGGAATGTAAAATAAGGGAAAGGAAAAGTTCTTTGTCAGGGATGAATCTTTTAATTATTATTATAAAGTTTATTGATACTTTAAAAAGTTATGTTACATAAATATGGTTAAATTACGTAAGTAGAAAATATAATTAATATTAAGAAAGATTGGCAATAAAACTATTAAAAAATAAAACAAAAGAATACAGACAAAAAAATGTTTTTTTGTTTGTACCAGTACCTGATGAATCTGGGATTTACAATAGTTTTGGAAATATAAATGTTTCTTGTATCTGCAAATCTATGTATTAGAATTTGATTTTATTCTTATGGCAGTTTGTTAAAGAAAAAGAATAGTAGTTTTCTTGATGTTGAATTGAAATAAAAATGACATCTCTAAAACTTCAGATGAAAAAGAAGAAAGTAGTAAATTTAATATTTGAAAAAAGGCATATGTGTGTGCTATAAATATATTGAAGATATTTGGCAACCTTTTCTTACACATAAAAGTATTATTAAATATGCTAATCTTTAAAATCTCATATTATCTATCCATTATCAAATTTCATTATTTCTTTCAATAAAAAAATAAAATTCACTAATCACCAAGTCAGTTTGAAACAGGAGATCAGTTACAATTAGCATAGAAAACATGTAAAAATACATTCATCAATTTTAAAATTAATTTTATTAGAAAATTAGTTGGCAACATTTCCAATAGTGTAAAACTATTTTTTTTTCTTCAAATAATGCATGTTTACGAAATGGCAAACAAAGTAGTATTAGCAAATAGGCCACAATTTATCCCTTCAAATGATAGTTGGTACATAATCCATAAATTGAAATATTGATATTTAGATCTTAAGTCTCAGATTTTTAAATAAAAATTAATCATAGAGCATCACTTACTTACCATTGCCTTCCTTTCTTGAATAATGATTTTTATTAATATCTTTAAAAATAGGAAACTTTAGAATACTGTCTCATGGGATATTCTTCTCTACATATTTACCATGCTTTAATATACCATATTATGGAAAGAATCTCTTTATTGACTGATTCAGAAAAATTTGTTGCTTTGAATAATAGCAGTTGTTATTATTTATTGTTCTGTTTTATTGTATTCTTTTTTAATTACATTTTTACTAATTTGTTGATAAAAAAACAAAAACACAATTTTTATATCCCAAAGTGATAAAATGTAATCATTCATTCAATATTAATGTCTGGTAAATGCCAAAATATTTTAAAAAAAAAAGAAAAAGAAAAAAAAGATTGTGATGACCATATAAAGTAGTAATGGAAATACAAATATGTCCCTGTATATAACATGCTAATCTTCTAGTATATGCAAAATCTTGTGATGCTATTTTTTAATCTCTTTCTTTTGCAAAAATTTAACATCCTCTCTAATTTTAGCTTTTTATTTTCAGTTGTATTTTTATAATGGAAGCAGTCAATATTACATCTATTCATAATGAATTTGAGATAATCTTTATATCATAAGTAAAGTATATTTCTCTCATAAAAACATTACTTAATTTTTTTAAAAAGTATTTTATAGTGATTGTTTTTTAGGAAGATCATTATTCCTCATTCATTTCACATATTTAATTCAGTGAACTTGTTCCTTTACAATTGTATATTCAATGTCATTACATTCAATTAGTTTACTGAATGTAATAAATTATAGATTAGTTATGATTTTGTTCTTGTATTTAAGAATATTATAAATCATATTTAAATGTAATTTATTTTATGTTGATAGAGATCCACATTTCATTTATTACAATAAATTTTACAGACTAATATTTGTATTTACAACTAATTTAAGTGAAGCAATTATATCATTATTATGAAATAATTTTTTTCCCTTGTTAAAGACAGCAGCTATCCATTATACTGTGCTTCAAAATCCAAGCCTGCTTTCTATCTCAAAAACTATCAAAATATTTAAACTGACAGTCAGTCATTCTTAAACTGATAACTATCTAAGCCAAAAGTTGTTTAATGTTTATACTAACATTAAATCTAGGAATGAAGAAGCTGAATTTTTGGTTTAAACCATTCCACATTAATATTCATATACACACATATATATATAACAATAAAAATAATAAATATAACAGTAATTGACTACTATATAGAGTCTTTCAATTCACAGAAGTACTTTCAGTTAATTCCTTAACCTTCCTTAACTGCTGTTAAATTCAAAAAACATAACGGAAGCAAATGTCATCTACTCCAATCCTATGAATCCTAAATTTTAACATTAGCAGCTTGTTTATTAATTATATTCATTCTATTTCTATTTATTAAAATTGCCTTCTTAATTTTTTTATTATTATTGTTTCTCATTTCATGAAGAATCTTAACACTTTCAATATCAAGCTTAAATTTACATGTAAATATAAATTTAAGTTTGATATTGAAAATGTTAAGATTCTTCATGAAGAGAGAAACCATAAATAGGAATAAATGAATATAATTAATAGATAAGCTGCTAATGTTAAAATTCAGGATTCCTGGGATTTGAGTTGATGATATTTGCTTCCATTATGTTTTTTTAATTTAACAGCAGTTGACGACAGTTAAGGAATTAACCGAATGTACTTCTGCAGATTGGAAAACTGTATATAATAGTTAATTACCATTATATTTATTATTTTTATTGTTATTACAATAGCTTTTAATTAATGGACATATATATATATATGTGTGTGTATGTGTCAGACGTATTACATTCTGAAGTCTGCTTTAAGAAAGTACTACTAACTATTTCAAAAATCACTGTTAAAAACAAATGGAAAGCAAATTTGGAGTTAATATTACCAATGTTCAACATCAGTTTTCTTTTAAATGCCTTATATTTTGTACTATCTACAATCAAATGATAAGCCTTTTTTGTCATAATGTGATAGTTATATAGTATAAGTAAATTGGAAACTATCCTCTATTTTCAGACATTGCTATAAACCTTTTGCATCAATTGAATCTTGACTGTATTGATAAAAGCAATATATATAAAGTACATCTTTGTTCAAGTTTTTTTCTTTTTATTGATCTGACTATACAAAATACGCTTATAATAATAAAATTGTGCCAATACACATATAATGTAAAGCTATATAAATGATAATTAACAAATTAAAAAGGCTTAGTGCTTTTGAGTATATTTCTCATAATCATAGCTGTTATGACTCACTCATAGGAATCATTATGTATGTACAATATGCAAACTTTATGCAAATGAGTCAATTAACCCATCTTTTGGATATAGAAAAACACGATTCTTTGCGATTAATGGCAAAGGAGTCTTCCATTATATTGTTTATTGATTCTCTAAAATCATACTGGAAACAATCTGTTCAATAAAACCCTTCAAATTCTTTTTATGTAATGATTAATATTGATATTCCACTATGATTACTGCAGTCTTTTTTATTCCTTTTTATTGTTAAAAATTGAGATAAAGGAAACACCATTAAGATCTGATAGGACAACTTGATAGGTCTGTGTTTTTTTAAAAAAGTTGTGTTACTATATAATATCCCCAATTTTCCAGAACTTCCTCAGGGATCATATTTACATTTTTAAGATTACAAAAAGTGATTTTAATCTTGCCAAGCTGAATGTTTCCAAATTTAAATTAGTCTATAAGATGGATAAATTGGTTGTCATCTGAATTTTTGTCTTAGTGTTTAAAAGATGTTTAAAATATTTCCTCCATATGTTGAAAGTAAATGAATTTAAAATATCATCTACACAGTTTTTCTTTTCAAAAATAGTTCATAATTTGTCATATATATAAATGAATACACTAAACTTCTTTTTAAAACTTGTTTTTTATATGACTATTATAAAAATAAAACTACACACTAATGTTTCAACTATTTTATAATATAGTCTTTTTCAAAGAACATTAAAAAATAGAAATACAAATATATAATAATAATTATCACATACTCCAAACAAATCTAAAAACATTAAAAAATATTAAAAAATTATACATCTTTTCTATTGCAAACAATCTCAAAACTTAATCAATTTTTTTACATTTTTATACCTATCCAAAAATATCTTAAAAACATTTAATTAACAAATCTATTATTTTCTTTTTTCTTTTCTATTAACATTCTATTTAATTCAGGTTTAATTTCTCTAATATAAATTCCTTCCTTTATTATTTTTTTATGGTATGACTTTATACATTTTAAAGGTTTTATTTCAAAATCTTTATGTTTAATTTATTCTTAAAGAAAGCAATCTGTAAAAAATAAAATTCCAAAAGTCTTTTTAGGGGGAAAATGTACATGTCATAAAATGTATGCAGGAAAACACATACGCTTCTTAAAATGTAGGCAATTGTAAGTTTCACATTTCATTATTTTCACATTATGCTATTGGATGGCATTATAATATTAGAATCCATTATAATATTTGATCATGTTCATTCACTTTCAGAAAATTTTCTAAATAAAATATGAATCAATACATACTTATTTACTGCATTTGTTGCAACTAAATTTTTGCTCGCTAAAACATAAATCATTTTTATGCTTTTATTTAACATAGTTCTGGTCATAAAACAGATTGCTTTTTGAAATTTCATTTCTTATGGATTGTTTTCATTTATCACAGCATTATCATCATTTACTTTTTTACAGATTGATTTTTAATTTGAAACAAGACCTATTCATTCTGTATTGCTTTGTTATACTGAATATATTATTTTCACACATTTACCTAATACATTTCTAAGTTGTAAATTCAGTAATAACTATACATTTTATTTTTTTGCTAAATAAATTATTTTCATTGCTAAATATATATTTTTTCAAGCTATAATTTAATATACCTTTTGTTATAAATTTTGCAATAATAACATACATTTTATTTTCTATCAATTTTTTTTTTTTTATCATTATTATTTACTATGTGTTACTATTTGATAAATAGATCACATGTTATAAAAACAATAATTTTCTACTACAGATAGTTCCAAATTTATTTTCTGAACTATGTGCAGAAACCCAACAAACTACCTCTTCTGGCATTTTAATATTATGAAGACTTGAACTTTTTTTAAATTATAAAAAGCAAAGCTGTTGGTAGCAAAAAGCATAACAGGATATTTTTTTTTGAAGTTCTCAATATATATATATGTAAAATATAAAATTTTATAACATTAGAATACTAGCTAAAAATCAAATTTACATTAAAATTCTCCCACAACCACAGTTTCATCTATTAACAAAAAGCATGTCAAAATATTTTCTCTTCATATTCTCAAAGCATTTTTTGTCTTGGTTTGTATCATGAAAGATGTTTATATCTAAGATTTTTTTATTTCATTAATAGTTATCTTATTTACTTCACAGTTTTTGATATTTTTTTGTGACTTAATCATTAACAACTTTTTCATGTTTTTTCTTTAAATCTTTATGATAGAATTCACAGTTAATCCATCAAAACAAAAGTTTATATGCAATTGCAGATAAATTTTGTCACTTCAAATGTACATATTCTTACTTTCGTTTCTAAATCAAATAATTTCCATTTTGGAGATTTTTTTCTTTTCCAAGAGCATGATTGTCAATAGTCATAAAGTGGAATATAAAAAATATGTTTTAACAAGTGAAAATAATGATTACACTTTATTATTAATGTTTATAGAGCATGAGACTTATGAAAACTGTAAAGGTACAACATCTTGTCTTATGAACAATAGTGACTTACTCATATGATTCTAATGTTTTACATTGTCACTTTTCATAAAATTTATGAATATCAGAAATTTTTTATAATAAGTATAGATTTATGTGTATCATAATTAAATATTTGAAAAGTCATTATTATTGTAAATGTGTACACAGTGATAGCTAAAGTCATCTTGCAAAAGGTCATGTGAGTAGGATGTTGACATTTTAAAACATTTTTATAAAACAGTTGTAATTGTATTATACATATATGTTACACTAGAGTAATTCCTTAATCTTTAAAGCCTTTATGTATAGGTCATCTTTAAATTGGATTTTCTTCATTTGTAATAACATCTTGCTTCAAGACAAAAATCTGAATAATCCTTTAGCACTGTGTTATTTATACTTTAACTTTCCACTTTTTCTACAGATCTCTTATACAAGACTTCTACACTTAAACTTATTTCATATAAAACTGTTCTTGGATTTCTACTTTATCATACTTTACTTATGATATATATATAACAAATTATCAAGGATATCAGTTTAGCTCTCCTTTGGCATTCATTGAATGTTTATTTTCTTGCTGCACAGGCAACTTTTGGATCTTTGATGATAATACTAGATTGTTGCATTATACAGAAGAAATTAAAATAATTTTTGTTGAGGTTTTCTGGAAAGCATTAGCAAACTGCCACATTTTTATTTATTGATTGTAGTATGTTTGGACAAAATATTTTTGAAGTCAGGCTACTAAAAAAAAAAAAAGATAATATAATTCAGATTCTTTTTTCTCATGTTCAAATATTTTCTGAAATTTTACAATTATTGTAAATAATATTGTTTATAGTGAAAAAGTACAATAATTTGTGAGCTGGATATCCATACCCATTGTTAATGATTAAAGCCCATAAACCTCCATAACAAAAGGGTGAAAATTTGTTATAAGCATTTATTTACACACATGGTAATCAAGTTCAATTGTGACATACATAAACACATAGTGGAGTCACAAACTGTGCTATATCTAAATGCATGACTTCAATTATATGCTATCCAAAGAAAAATATAAGTAAACAAAAAAAAAAAACATTTAAATTTGCAAATCCATTTTTCCTTCTGAGAGTGCTATACATTATTATATATATTAATAACAATTCTTCAGTTTATGTTGAAAGCACATTTTATTCTTTTTTTATTATTCTTTTCAAAGTTGATGGCTGTATTTTGCATAATAAAATATTTTCTGAGCATGATTCTAAACATTTTACAAAATTTTAGAATAAGTTGATACTGATTTAAAAATGTTAAAATAACTTTAAAAATCCCAATTTCTTGATAACAAGGTGACTATTATGCTTCTATGAGAGAAAAAAGTTATTGAAAAAAAAAAAATTGCCTAGAGCATATTTAATAGCTACAAAAGTCAGACATTTCACTATTTACTTTATTTTAAAAATAAAAATATGGCACTTAATTTTTTTTCTTATTCTTATTGCTTCAGTAAATGCATGAGTGAATATATATTCAATAAAATATAAATATGCAAAACCATAAAACAATACAATACTAGCTTAAATTCAAAATTTTACCAAAATCCTTACACAACCATGGTTTCATCTACTACAAATAGACCTTCTCAAGTGAAAATCAACCTAAAGGAAAACATATATATATACAAACATACAAACCTTCCCATAATTCATTTCAAACTCCACCTTCCCTTAATATCAAAAGAAGTCTTCATAAGATTGATAGCCTCAGAATCAAGGAGTTTTATCATCAAAGTCTCCTTGATTCTGAGGCTATCAATCTTATGAAGACTTCTTTTGATATTAAGGGAAGGTGGAGTTTGAAATGAATTATGGGAAGGTTTGTTTGTTTGTATATATATATGTTTTCCTTTAGGTTGATTTTCACTTGAGAAGGTCTATTTGTAGTAGATGAAACCATGGTTGTGTAAGGATTTTGGTAAAATTTTGAATTTAAGCTAGTATTATATTGTTTTATGGTTTTGCATTTTTATTTTTGCTAGTATAGTATTAGACAGTTTTGGTTTTCAATAAAATATATATAAATGTGCTCCCTTCATTTATTATTATTTTAAAATTTTGTTTATACTATAATCTTGATTTATATTACTACTATACATATAAAATGCATTAATGTTATATATATATGAGCATGCTGAAAAGTACTGTAAACTTTCAGTTCAATAAACATTAATTATTTTATTATAATCTTTGTTTATTAACAAAAACAAGAGGAGGGGACTTGGGACAAAATATTGCATCGTTTGTGGATCCACAATATAACCATTAATATGAATAAAATGGTTTGCTACTAAAATTTATACATGTAAATATACAATCATAAAAATATTTCTAAAAAATATATTAATAAATGTAATGATTATAATATCTAGAATTATTAATGTATAACAATATCACTTAGACAAAAATATACAAGTCAATAAAGTTCTTTATAAATCTACATTATTCAATTATATGAATTCAAAGTCATACCCTATTGAATGAATTAAATTTGTTATTTAAAATAGTAATGATGGAAAAAATTATCATTTTTTTTTATTTTTAGAAGTGTCTATCAAATGATTCACTTGCATAGGAAATTACTTGAACAATCCTCTTTTTGGTTCCTAGTTTGAAGTGAAAATGAATTAACATTGATGATTTTGTTTTATTATTTTACTGGTATTTAATTTTCTCACAAGTTTATATATATATATTTCATGTATCAAAGCATTGGCCAGGAAGCAAACCCATGAACCTGGGACAACTGTTTGTAAGGCAGCTGTGCTGACCACTCAACCACCAACACTTGACATTTTTTGGTGAAGGTCAATGGTGGTATCTAGAATATAGGGATCATAGACTTTTTGAATGTACTATTCAATTATACAACTGTGATATTTGAATATTTTTTTTTGAATATTGTTTGGTGCTGAAAAATGCTATTTTTTCTTTGAAGAAATGTTTATAAGGCTAGTTCTCTCCTTACAGAATCATAATTAGAAGGCAAACCAAATTGTAAAGGAGTAACTGTTTTCATTTACTCTGTTTTATAGAATAGCTCCATTTATCTTATCAGATCTGTTTTTTACAAAGAACAAGAAAAAGTTTAATTAAATGTTTGTTTAAAATTTTTTTTTTATTGTTTGAAGAGTTTAAATGACAATTTGAAATAGTCACTTAGAAAAAAAAGTACAAGAAGAATCTTAAATGTTTATTTAAAAACATCTAATTCAAATTGTATTTTTATATTGGACTATTTCCATAATCTAATATGCATATTGAATGTCTTTAGAAAAATTTAACCTTATTTAAATATTCCAAATACATTCAACTGTTAGTAATAGCACATCAAACAGATTAGTATATGCACAACGTTTCAAGAGGTATTATTCTCTCCTCTTCTTCAGGTGTTGCTGGTCTGACCAGTGACAGTACTAGCATGGGATTCGAACCCGGATCCTTAGATTCTTGATTTTTAAGATAATGTTCTAACCAATTGAGACATCCTGCCAAAAGTAATAGTCAGTAGAAATTTCATATACTTATTTGATGTTCCTCTTGATTTCTCCACTTTTTCCTAAGAGCAAAGTTGATTAGTGGTTACCATACATTATGTATAGTCACACTAGGTTGGCTTATAGGATTTTTTGCCATTGTCATGTGAGCAGCTTCTTTAAATGTTTTTCTTTGTACCTTTTCTTCTCTATCCAATATTTTTGTATTTTCCCAATTGAATATGTTCATTGGTACATACACAATCTGCTGCCTTAGCCACATCTGTTTTCTCTCTTCTAATCATCAGTTTATGTTCTTGCAAGTGTTTGTCAATGGGACGACTGGCCTTACCAATATATGTTCTTCCACATTCATATTGTATTTCATAGATGCAGTTTTTTCTTTTCAGCATTTGAAGTATAGGCTTTGTAGATGTTAGAATTTCTTGTAGTGTAGTATGGCTTTGGAAAGCTGTTCTGATGTTATACTAATTTCAGATTTTCCTTAATGTCTCTACTATTTTTGGTATGTATGGCTACACTACAGATCAGTAATTATCTTTTTTCTCTTGAAATATTGTACATATACTAACCTGTTTGATGTGCTATTACAAACAGTTAAATGTATTGGGAATATTTAACTAAAGTTAAATTTTTCTAAAGACATTCAATACACATATTAGATGATGGAAATAGTCCACTATAAAAATACAACTAGAACACCACCATCACAAACCTTCAGAAAAATATCTAATTCAAACTTTACTTTTTTTTATGTTAACATAATGCAAAAAAATTGAAATATATATACTAGCTCTACCTATAACTTTGCTCACATTAATAGAATAAGAGAATGTGATTGATAATCTGTATATATAAATAATATTTACATGACATAATCATACATGAGTTAACAACAGCAAGCAAAAATGACTTACAACATTGTTTATAAAAGTGCATTACAATAGTAATTTTTATCTGCTGTTAATAACTCATATTATTCTGGCATGTAAAAATTATTTAAATATATTTTAATTATCAATTACATTATATTCTTTTATTCTAGTAATATGAGCAGTGTCATGAGTAGAAATAGTTTCCTATAAAATATATGTGTAAGAATTGATGCTCATTATTGTTAATTTGTAGAATTGCTGATTTGGTGGTATATATATATGTCCTCGAACTAAGAAAGTTGGTGAAAATTCCAGATTGTGTGATTGTTTGATCAGCTCTGAAAAATGTCAGTTGAAAAAAACATTATTCATATTTATAGCTATGAACAAGAAAATATTTGGAATTATCAGACTGATTCAAAAGAATATTTTTTAAGGATTGAATTTGCTTTTTTAAATGAGAAACGGAAACCTTATCTGACAAATGTGGCCTGGAGTTTCATTTTTCCACCTCATAGCATGACAATATTGACATTCATAATTCATTCTGGCAATTGACAGCAGCAATGAATTAGCATAATGAATTGATGGGTTGTAGTTTAAAGCAGTTCCATACAAAGACCCCCATTAAATTTTTTGAAATGTTCTTTCTTTTTTCTCTCTCAGTGATGAGATGTTTATTCATCAAAAAAAAAAAACAGATACAATGAAACAAATGAACTTTCAGGAACAAAATGGTAAGAGGGGAAGGATATATGTAAAAAGGGAATGGGAAGTGAACAGAGGAAATGGTGTGTAGTTCAGGCTGGTCAGAAAAGCACATCTTAGAAAAAGGTAGGAATACGGAAATTTTATGGTGAGCGAGGATGAGCTGGGTTGGGAGAGATATAGTTGCTTTTCATTTAACCTGTTGTTGTAAGTATATATTAGTTTACAATACTATTTCAGCATCTCTTGATGTTTTTTGACTTTGTGAGTGTCTTTGTAACCATGTTTTATATTGAACATTGGATCTGCATCTCTCATAGATCTGACATTGACTTTTGCCCTTTGGTGCTTAGCAATTTGATCTTCAGTCTCTGAAGTTCTAAATGCTCTTTAATATTGGGCTTTCTTACAATGATAATTACCAGTCTATTTGGCTATTTTTGTGGCTCTGAAGGCTTCTTGTCACTAAGTCTGCTCATGTCATCACTATTCTATATCGACTGTAGTTTCTTGAGTTCTCAATGATCACATTGCTTGTGCTCGGAATGAATGAATAATGTACAAAATTAATCTTCCTTGTCATGCCATTTTTGGTACTACATAAGTAAAACAATGTTAATAGATTATATATTTATATGGTGCTCAGTTAAAATGCTGTTGTAAAATATTACCTAAATGTTTTGTACATTTTACTGAACAATGATATTTTTAAAAATAAAATTTCATTTATCATTTCTGAAATGTCTTGCATATTTAATGTATTACTTGAACAATGTCATTGTAAAAATAAAATTGTTTTAATTTTTAAAAATCAATAATTACTGTAATAGTTTAAAATTTAGCATTCTTTATGAAATGCACCATGTATTTAATTTCTCACTTTTAAGTTTAGCATTAATAAAAATTTTAAACCAATATAAAACTTATTTAATTATGTGAGAATACACTTAAAGGGAAATTTGTAAAACCATGTATTTATGGTTTTATTTTTTTTTTAAAAAAGACAATCTTACTTTATAACTGATCATAAATAATAATTTGAAGGCAAAATTGTTTTAAAATATTACTTAAATAAATGTTTCATACAATGCTTTTTTTATTTTTTAAAAAGACAATAATTATGATGAAATTCATTTTTAAAAAACTTCAAATTTTTGAAGCAAAAATTTCTAGTCTGGAATAAACATTCAAAGCCATTTCATAATTTATCGTAAATGACAATTTAATGTCAAGGTTGTTTTAAAGTATTTTCTTGCATTCTATTGAATTATGTTATGTTTAAAAATAAATTATTATTATTTTTTTTTAAAAAAATAAAAATAAAATGGTTTTAATTATCCAACATATTTAATTTATCACTTGAACAATTTCGTTTTTAAAAATAAAATGGTGGTAATTTTTTTTTTAAAAACAAACAAATGATAATTATTTGAATAGTTTTAAATTTTAACATTCTTTGTGGAATGTACCATAGATTTAATTTTTCACTTTTAAGTTTAGCATGAACAAAAATTCTAAGCCAGTGTGCAACTTTTTTAATCACATGAGAATATATTTAAAGGGAAATTATAAAATCCATAATTAAATTTCATTTACTTACTTTTTTCAATGCATTAAACTGATGAAATCTTAAAAAAAAAAGCTCTAGCCTCTGAAATCCTCCCCCCCCCCCCCAAAGAAAAAAAATTGTACAATTAAGTAAAATATAAATAAAAATTCATAACCATACCATAACTTACTTAAGGGAAGTGACAATTTGAAGGCAAAATTATTTCAAAATATTATTTTCATATATTCTATTAACCAATGTTATTTTTAAAAAATATTTTTTTAATAATTTTTTTAAGATAGTAAATTTTGAATAGTTTAAATTTTAATAATCATACTTTTTAAAGTGTATTAAACTAATGAAATCCCTTTTTAAAAAAGCTAACTTCTAAAGCAAAAATTCCCAGTCTATGGAATTCTTCATTAAAAAAAGGCAAGAAAATCATGCAATTAAGTGGAGTGGGTATAAAAATTCAAAGCCATTTTATAAATTACTTCTTAAATGATAATAAATGACAATTTGAAGCCAATATTGTTTTAAAATACTATTTTCATAAATTCTATTGAACAATATAATTTTTAAAAATTATTTTTAATTTAATTTTTTTTTTAAAGACAATAAAATTTCATTTACTTTTTTAAATTTAGTTTAAACTGAAATCCTAAAGAGAAAATTTTTAGATATGTTTAATCTTCTAATCTTATATTGCAAATTACCAAAGTTTTTAAAACAAGTGCCATAAAACAAAAATTTATAGGCTATAAAATGCTTTACAAAAAATAAAATCATTCAAGATTAATCTAGATTTATGCTATATTTGTTGAATTATAAAGCCATAAATAAACAAATTTCGCATTTACATATTAATATATTATTATAAATAAGGAACAAGTCTCCAGTCATGTGCTTTTATGAATTTATATGCACTTTCCTGTGAGCATTAGTTTGAAAAGCAATAAGTATAGGCTTAAGCTTAGAACTTATCTATATATAAGTCAATCTTTGCTCATTATCCTGAAATCAGAGCTTCAGTCTAGAAAAACAATACATTTTAAAGTTATATTAAGTTTAAGAGTGCAATGAAATATTTTTGTTTTTGTATTTTTGCTGTTATTTATTTTAATTAATTAAAATGTTTACAACATTATTTATTTTATTTTAAAAAACATAACCATTTCTTTAGCTAAAATAATTTTGATTTGATTTTTTTTCTTTTTCTTAAACTTTTTCACATCTTCCTTCCTCTTAGCATTTCAACAGTGTATATCCTTAATTTTCTGTTTACTCATTTTGCAAAATCTAAGGTTATAGATAATTTTCTGCAGATTGTAGCAAACTAAATTCATGTGGTATGACATATAATTTTTTATTTTATGATAATTTTAATGAAAGATTTGTTTTTATATATAATGAAAGAAAAAATACCTAAAACTATTACAATAAATTTATCTATTATCTAATGAGCTTGCTAATAGCTTTACAATAAATTTAATAAGTTTAGGTATATATAATTTCAGTTTTTATATTTATTATATTTTTTAACATAATTAAAACAGTATCATCATCATCATTATTATTGTTGTTGTTGTCGTTGAAATAATCACATTATTGTTAATCTTTTTAAATATTAATTGGCCAAATACTTATATGAACAATATATTTATTTTGCTTTCAATGCATATATATATATTTTGTATGTATGTATGTATATATAGACGGTTTATAAATCAGTCAAATTCAAGTATTATCTAATTTTGGTTTTCTTCTTTATCAATGTTATTATTAAAATAAATATTTGACAATAAATTATATCAAAAATAAGACTTTTTAAATGAAATTCTTCTCTGTAGGTCATCGAAGCTATTGCTTATTTGAAAGATTTGATTTCATAAAAAAATATTAATAATGACTAGCATATAAACTGTTTGTTTTGTAAATATTTTAAAAAAATTATAAATATTCTAATTTTAAACTTAATATACCAAATTATACAATTTATGAATAAATTTAAAATTATTAAGTTTAAAAATAATATTATTTATTTTATTCTTTAAAAACAATTATTACATTTTATTAGTTTTATTGTTTTTATTATATTTTAGTTTTATATAGCATTAGCATATGTATCATTAAGTTATAGCGAAAATTTAGACTTCAATAGATGCATAAAAAATATGTAGATGCTAGAAACATCAAAGTTAAACGACATACATTACACAATACATATATTTATCTCATCTGTATTGCACTCCTTCATTACAAAATAACAATAAAATCACTAATATAAGGCATATTCTGCGACATAGAACTTATTAGATTCTATTTTAGCATGGTGACATTATTTTAACATTTCACAAAATGAATGTCTTTTTTTTGATGGTCCAGAAATATTTTTTACATTTTGCCTCATCTTTTGGATCAATATTTCTCATTAGATTGTTTAGACACAAAACATTCCTTCATTAAATGCTTGTCTTTTTACTTATTGCTATTCTCATAACATTAAACTTGTTATTTGTCTGAAGGTTTGTAATAGGTTTATTATAAGATGTGATATGTTGGACTATTTCCATCATTTATGAGTTTATGTTGAATGTATAGAAAATTTTAAACTTTATTTAAACTTTCCAAATACAAACAACTTGTTAATAATAACACACAAATAGACAATACAGGTTAGTAATACAAAATGTTTCGAGTAGTATTATTCTCCACTCTTCTTCAGGTGTTGCTGGCCTATATGCACAGTGACAATATTTACTTAGAAGTTGAACTCGCACCTTTAGTTTCTGGTATATTGAATTTAAGGCAAACGCTCTACCAACTGAGCTATTCTGTCAAAGGCAACATATAGTAGAAATTTGATATATTTATATATGAGGGTTGGTTCAAATCCTCCCAGTCCTTCAAGTTTTTATTATTATTATTATTATTATTATTATTATTATTATTATTATTATTATTATTATTATTATTATTATTATTATTATTATTATTATTATTATTATTATTATTATTATTATTATTATTATTATTATTATTATTATTTTAATGAGTCTAATTATTTTTATTTTTTTTTATTTTATTTTTTCCTAGGAGCAAGATTAATTAGAGTCTTCCATACATTGTGTATTGCCACACTGGGTTGACCTATAGGATTATTTACCATTGTCATATGAGCAACTTCCTTGAATTTTCTTCTATGCATTTTTTCCTCTTTATCCAATATCTTTGTATTTTTCCACTTAAACATGTGGTCATTAGTACATACATGATCTGCTATGGTAGACACATCTGTTTTTTCTCTTTTAACCATTAGTTTGTGTTTTTCAATCGCTGTTCAACAGCAGTCATCAGAAAAACCTTCAATAGACAACACAAAGAGACACCTAAAGAGAAAACGTGTAATGTATCCATACATACCAGGAATGGCAGACAAACTAAAGAAAATCTGCAGTCAATATGATATTAGAACTTCTTTCCAAAGCCATATCACACTTCGAGGAATACTTACTTCTACTAAGCCTAAACTAGAAATGCTGAAGAACAAAAACTGCATCTATGAAATACCATGTGAATGTGGAAGGAAATACATAGGTGAGACCTGTCGCCCTGTTGAACAGCAATTGAAGGAACACAAACTAATGGTTAAAAGAGAAAAAAACAGATGTGTCTACCATAGCAGATCATGTATGTACTAATGACCACATGCTTAAGTGGGAAAATACAAAGATATTGGACAAAGAGGAAAAAATGCATAGAAGAAAATCCAAGGAAGCTGCTCATATGACAATGGTAAATAATCCTATAAGTCAACCCAGTGTGGCAATACACAATGTATGGAAGCCTCTAATTAATCTTGCTTTTAGGAAAAAAATAAAATAAAAATAAAAATAATTAGACTCTTTAAAAAAAAAAACTTGAAGGACTCAGGAGGATTTGAACCAACCCTCATATATAAATATATAAAATTTCTACTATATGTTGCCTTTGACAGATTAGCTCAGTTGGTAGAGTGTTTGCCTTAAATTCGATATACAAGAATCTAAAGGTGCGAGTTCAACTTCTAAGCGAATATTGTCACTGTGCATATAGGCCAGCAATACCTGAAGAAGAGTGGAGAATAATACTACTCGAAACGTTTTGTATTACTAACCTGTATTGTCTATTTGTGTGTTATTACTAACAAGTTGTTTGTATTTGGAAAGTTTAAATAAAGTTTAAAATTTTCTATACATTCAACATTCACTCATAAATGATGGAAATAGTCCAACATATCAAATCTTATTAAACATTGTTTTAACATCTTCATGTTTGTATGTGTATAAAGTATATGCAGTTATAATTTTAAAATAATTAAATTAAAGTAAGTTATAAACATTGATGTGGGAGCACACCTATGTATATATGCATGCGAAGAGAACTGTAATCTGATA
This sequence comes from Epiperipatus broadwayi, assembly GCA_028023455.1. NCBI lineage: Eukaryota > Metazoa > Onychophora > Udeonychophora > Euonychophora > Peripatidae > Epiperipatus > Epiperipatus broadwayi. Next base: position 3,721,849 of record JAQFVV010006298.1, read on the forward strand.
AGATATAGTAAACATTACAGATTTTCTAAATTATTTAAGTTATTTAATTTATAGAATTGTTGGTATTCACATATAAATCTTAAATTCAGGGGTGTCTGTCTTATATATTTAGCAGAATGTTGATAACTTAAATCTCTTTTAAAAAGAGAGAATCAAGGTCATCGGTTTCTCAGAAATACCTCTCATTCAATTGTAAACTGAGAGTCGAAGATTTGTAAAGATTTAAAAATAAAGTTCAAAAGAGCAAAGACAAAATCATTAACCCAGCACCACTTGTCAATAGCCAAGCCAGATCTTTTGTTCTTGTTAAAATTTATGCAGGCTATTAAAACTTAAAATTGAAAATTAAAAGTTGTAAACAACTTTTAATGGCTTGTGAGGGGGGGATGAGAAAGAGTTAATAAAAAAAACCAAAATTCAGGTTCACTGGTTCCCTCATTCACTCTTTCTACAATGAAAACTGTGGAGTAGAGTGGTTGGCTGCCACCTTCCTTCTCGGAGAATTGGTCCATGATGGGGACAAAGTTCAAGCCACACAGCCTGCCAAGAAGACATCAAACAAGCCAGCCTAATGCAGAATGCCAGCATCAAATGCCTCAACTAGAAGATCAGTAAATTTCTTCCCGCGGAGCTCTATAAATAACAAATCTAAACTATTAAATTAATTCATAATTCTAAAGCTAGCTAAATGTTGAACGTTCTTAAATAATAAACTTAGTAAAGTAATTTTTAATGAAACTATAATGTAAATTTAATAATAATAATCATTGTAAGAATCTTGCCTGCTTAATAAATATTTATAACTGATAATTTTCTTAACATAATAACTATATCAGTTATTATTCATCTATCTTTCTAACCTGTCGTCATGCCTATTTTCTATTTTTGCTAGTTCATCTATTTATGTTATGCCGTTCAGAGCGGAGATTGATAATAATAATAATAATAATTTTAGAGAGCTGATTAGAAACTCACATAACTAATTTATGTGTTTAGCACACTTATAAATCTCTGGTCTGAAAACCTACTCTTATATATATTAATTAAGCTACTATCTTTTGACTTATTGTATAATTCAGGTTTGCATATTAAATGTCTAGTTAAGTATGAGAGAATGATATTTTAAAGCATATAAATAATTAGTTAATTAAGCCCCAAATATGCTTTACTCCTCCTCAGTTTATTCTTACAAACTATACAGATTACGGGGAAACTAGGTCACTTATAATTCTCCCTTTTAGCATGATTTAAGTATGCTAATTTACGAACCGGCATATAGTAATTTCGCAGAATGAAACTATAGATTTAGCGCTGGATTAATTTTAATGTTTATATTTAGAAAGCATTACGAATGTCTTTATAAAGCATACAGATGCAGTATACACCTTGCTATATATATTTTATTAAAATGGGCTTTGATTTTAAGGGCCACCCCATTATTCTTAGTTTAGACAGCTCACTTTTTAGAACTGGAACAAAAGAGTCCAGATTGTTTTATAAGCTGCTTCGATCACCCAAACTAAATGTTCATGTATTTATGATAGCAAGTTGTACAGTTCATGGGAAATGAGTACTTGGTACTGAATCCCATGAGTAACTGCACATTAGGACCACATCTCTTATTTATTTTATGTAGTGCCATAATTTCAGAAGTTACACTACAAATTGCCAGTTCACTCTCCATGATATTATTCATTCAGCATTGATCTGAACTTCAGATCTAGTTAATATAATGCAGCCTGCATAAAGAGCACATTTATTGCTCATTGCATAATAATAATAGATTAGTTATATCTGTTAGTTATCATTCTCATAGGATTTGACTATTAGCAAACCTTGTAGGGATAGAATACCATAATCAAGATAATGATTAGACCGTAGGTTATGAAATTTGTAATTAACCCATTCAAATTATAGTGCATCAGATGAGATTCTGTTCTTTAACTTGCTCATCATTGCTACACCTGTATGTGTAAGTCTCAATGCACTTTTTATATTTGTGTTATTTATCTTATATTTTATAATTAAATATTTAAAACTCATAAATGTTTAGTGTGTTATCTGTAATTTATTACCAAATCTATCCAAATCTATTTTTAGTATTAGTTATTAATGTATGCATTGTCTAGCCAGACATAGATGTGTGTGTTTAGTTAAATCATGAGTAATTTAGTCATTTATTCCCAGAATCTCTTGCTCCACCCTTTGCTATTACCGGCATGTGAATTAAGAAACTCCGAGTGTAGCCTCATATATGTCAATCATAGGGTAGTGGTGGAGGAACTGAGGTGTGATCTGATTCAAGGTCTCAAACCACTGGTTAGACTTAAATATAAATCTTTATCATTTTAAAATTATGCCAATTTTTCTTGCTTTTTGATTCTGTTTTATATAATTTATAGTTCCAGTATGTATGATTTTAGAAAACATATCATTGGATACAAATGCTATTGTACATGTTTAATTATTTTCATAATCAATTATCATCAGTTGTTGTGCAAGAAGTCTGAGCTTTACATTACTTCCCAGATTAACCCAAGCATTATTACTTGAGATCCTATCTGAAATTTGAGCTTATATTTTTCAAAATATCAATTTTATCTTTTTTTAAAATTAGCTAACCCTACTTGGGTTGGTTTAAAGATAAACTCAATACTTTGTTATTTTTCCTCAGAATCTGAGAAAATATTTTCTGAAATTACATAAACTTGATCCAGAATTTGTGAATGTTTTGAGGAATTTCTTCAAGTAGCATATTTTATGATAAATCTTTTTTTTTATCAGAAGGCAATTTATCATCATATCCTATTATGACATTTGATATAGCAAGTATATGACTTTGTTCCCATCATTACAAATACTCAATGGAGGTTTACTTATTAAGACTCTCCATAGTTTTCTCAGGAGTTATTCCTCTTATAGATCTTTTCAATAATATCATTGATTTTGGATATTTCAGGTATCTTATATTTTTGATCATTTTAGTGTGGATTGATAGTTGAATGAGTAATAGCATTCCTATTGACAACTATAATAATGGGTTTTCCCAACTTTGACAAAATTGTCACTTGAGGTAAATATAATCTGGTTATTTGCGAGTAAGGAGAAAATAAGGGTGATCTGCTTTTAAAAAAACTATTTGTAGATTTCTCTATTCTCAAGTAAGTAGTTTTTTTTTTTTTTTGGAATATCTGAATATCAGATTCCATTTGTTTTTCTGCTTGTTTGTAGTTTTTATAAATTAATGGGATTTATCCCACTGCAATTTTTTTTTTCAGTAAGTGAATTTAATGTAAACAATTCTCTCATACTGTTAAATACTTAATGGGTTCTCACCTGCATTATCCTAAAGAAAAATTAATGGCAATAAGATTGTTTATTTCTTTTCTCCATAATGTGGTTAATGATTTTATACTTTACTGATAACTACTGTTTCTTGTCTACATTATGGAGTTTATTGTTTTTCTTTAGGAATTGTTTGCTTTTTCCTTAGTACTATGGCATTTATTGTAGCCTTTAAATCTGAAATTATCCCTCTGTTTTATCATCTGCCATCTTGCTTGTTTAATCTGTTTTATCTCTTGCAGCCTTTCTTGTGCATGTTATATTTCCCCCTTTATTTGGGAAATTGTCTTTGACCTTATTTGTCTCTTTCTTAATCTTTTAATAATTTTCTCTTGATTTTCTTGTCAGATCCTCATTTTTTTTCAATATTATTTCTTCTTTTAATTTTCCAATCAGTTTAACATTTTTTTTCTTTAATTCTTTCTTCATTTTAATGCTATTTTTTATGTTTGCTTTTATCTTTTGTTTTTACATTATTGTATTATTAATTTGTTAATAAGTTAAAATAAACACTCTAAATTTTATCAGCAAAAACTTATTGTTCTTGTAAGATATTCATTTCATGTGGTAATTGGAATGTAATTGAGAATTATGAGGAATTATTTTATATATATCTGTGTTATGTTTGTGGGGTTTTTTTTGTATTTGAGAAGTCTGCCTTGGTAGTGAAATCAATGGTTGTCGAAATTTTAAATTTTGGATAGTTTTAATCTAAATTCTGAATTTGGTATATTTTGGTTATATATATGTCACTGATGTCAAGACTAAAATGGTGGTACGATTGGATATGTTACTAAAAAGTACAACATTACTTGGGCAACTGAAGTCTTAAAGCAGATTTCAACTGAAGTCTTAATGCAGATTTAAGGAAATTACGAGATGAATAAATGGATGAGATGAATGAATGGATGTGGAGAAAAGAAGCTATGGATTGGAGAAACATGATCATAATGAATTGATAATAGTAGAAAATAGCACACATATATACAATAAATATAAATAAAAGACAACATTTGAACATAAAATTTTAGTGTGAAATTCATTTTATGCATAAAAGCAAATTTTTGAATGAAATTTAATATTAAGATTTAATTGTGATCACCTTGTGCATTTATTGATTTTTAGATTTTCATTGAGTTCATATGTTTTGAAGTGAACTTCATTTAAGTTGATGGTAATTTTTTTTTCTTTGCCCTGAAATTGTATTTGCTCAGAAGAGATTCTGGTAGGGGATTAATTTTATGAGACATTAACATGATGTTAACATGTCTAGTCATTTTCAGTTCTCTTCTGAAAAATATATTTAGTCCGCACAATTATTTTCCTCTATTTATAACAAAGAGCTTTTTCAAGAAAGATGCCATAAATGGAATCTTTTAATATAATCTGATGCTGCTAAAGTATTAGTCATATGCTCTGAATATAAATTAAAGTCTGAATTGTTCTAGATTTTATTATATATATGGTGTTAGGTTAATACTTTAAATTTTAGATTACAAAAACATGAATTTATTGTTGATAGATATTTCATATTTGGTAAATTATGACAAATCATTTCTAAATAATATATATATTTTAAATTTTAAGAGATTAGTAATCCACATATATATGTATTAAAAAGATATGTGTATTTGAAATAAGTATTTTACACAAACCAGCACTTACTAACAAGTATGGTGGTTTCATCTCCAAAAGATAGAAAGATAATACTAGTAATAATAATACACTAAAGATGAATTTTGAAATGACTATATAAATTATTCCATGTAACACAAACATGACTGCATGTAAAATGTTCTAGTCTTTCTGTTTATTTGATATTGTGTGATGCTGATTTTTAAGTTTTCCTATAAGACTTCAACACCTTATTCAATTTTGGCTCTTCATTGTATTCTATCAGCCATATCCTACAAATGAAAACAAATGAGATAATCATAATAACATAAACAGAGTCTGCTTCTTTTACGAAAATCATGCTCAAGTTCACTATAAAATATGTATTTTTAGTAGTCTTGTATTGTTGATTTGCTTCATATATACCCAATCCAATGAAGACATGATTTTAAAATAGTGTCTCTGTATAATTACATCCAACAAGTTAATGCATGGACATACATATATATATATATGATTATGGTGCTCATCACCAAAAGTGCACTTAACCAAACAAATATTGCATAAAGAAGAATCTTCCACTTCTCCATCTATATGCAAAAGTATTACACACACATATATATTATTAAAGAGATTTATAAACTTCATGATTTATTGTGTGATAGTGTACATAAAATATATGTGCATCATATGTCCAGTAGGGCTTTGTATTTTATGCAACTCCCTGCCATAAATACATTCTGGAATTTATATTTGAGCTGGATTAAACTTGTTCATTTTTTGAGATTCGAAACAGGCATAGGATTCTAGCTACTCTATTGTTTGGTTGGTAAATGGGTATCTTAATTATTCTTAACTAGAGATTAAAATAAGATTGAAAAACAATTTCACTAAATGTCAGTTGTTAAACTTGGTAAATAATGTTTTCTTCATTATATTTCTATGGTGGGAACCATTGGAGCTGTTGCTCCTATAGTGGATTATTTAAAAGGCTGTTTTATTTTTTTGCTTATATCTGATACTTTACAAACTCTACATTTTAGAGAAAATTACTTTGAAGAGCAAATATTTAAATTATTTTCTTTCTTGGGTATGCATAAAGTGTTGTAAAATTGTTCACTTCTTAAACATGAATGTGATGACTTAATGTACAAATATAACAATTTTCTATTTTTTCCTCATTTATTAATAGAAGTAAATCATGAGCTCAGTTTTATAGGCATATAAAAATTCTCTCATCCATGAGAAAGATTGCATCATATAATACAATCATGTTTTATTTTATAGTCAACATATTTGCATCCATTTTATCATTTTCGATAATTTTACTCTCCAGTTGAAAATAGTTAGATATCATTTATCATCACTATTTTAGCAACTGGATTGCTTTTTCATCACCTACTCCAAGAAGCTATTTCAGCAATTTTTTTTTTGTGCTTCATTGTAAATATAAGGAATTTTGAATGCAATTTCACAATTACTTCATTATGTAAATGTAAAAAAAAAAAGGTAATGATGATTTGTGTAAGGATTTTTTATGTTTACAATTATCATATCTAGATATATGTACATGTTGCATTAAAAATTAAAACTTGTCAAGAATTTGAAGATTATTCATTCTATTTTAATAATACCATTTTAAAATCTTTTACATGTGGTTTTTAAAATAGAAATGCTATAGGACTCATTGCATAGTTATGAAAATTATGATAATCTGTTATATTTCCTTTATTATCACTCAACATAAAATAAGCATCTTGCAGTTGAACTTGTAAAATACTGAATTACTTTGAATGTAAATCACACTTTTTTTCCAAATTTTGGACCCATAAAAGAAAGGTGCATCTTAAATTGGAATCAGAAATATTTAATATCTTATTTCTATGAATCTTTGCTTTACACTATACATACAGATAGTATTATGATCATTACACATGTAGAATAGTGTATTAAATCTTCTTTAATCAATAGTTTTGTGATTTTAGTAAATGGCTTTAACTCTCTCTCAAACCACTACTTTTAACATTATTTTGCCAATTTTATTGTTATTTTATCTTTAGAATTTTTTTACAACTGACAAATGAATATATAACTATAAGATAAGAGCTTGCCTTCCAAGGTGCTGATTGGTTGTTTCTTGTTCTCTACACAAGCGAGCACCTGTCAAAATTTTGACAGTTCCAATATATTTGTTTTGATTTTCCATGTGAAAACATGTTTTAGAATTTTTTTTATATATTTATAACTTTTTTCAGAAAATACTGTATTTATAAAAATATAAATTATTTTAGAAAAATAATTCAGATTGTAATAGAAAATGTTGAAAGGAAATTGACAAAAGAAATTATAACATTTGGCTGCAATTTAAATGGCCTAAAGATGATGTACCCTGATGGAATTGTGAAGATGAGAATTCAAGTTCTGAAAGTGAAAATGTAGAAAGTGAAAGTATTATATGTCTGAAAAAGATTCCCAATAAATTAGGTGAACTTAGTGTATTTATTTATATTAGTTCCTATTTAAATACAAATTCAAGGGTAAATTTTTTTCCAATTTTTCTGGCTTAAAATCCTACTATCTTAAATTCAGGGGTGTCTTATATTTGAAGTAATATGATAATAAAATATATTTCTTAATTTATTTAAAATTTAATTGCTTCAGCACATTTACATCAGCAATTATATTTGTCAATCATTCTGTTTGAACTTGAAATAAATTTTAGTCTTTTTACATATAACTCTCTTAATCCTAAATCAGATTGTTCTCACAATTCTCATTAAAGCATAATAATATTTTATTAAATTATAAAATACAAATTGCTAATCTTAGATTATGAGAGGATCCAGATGTAAATTTGTAAAGAACTTGATAATAATGAATATAAAATAATCAATGTTTGATTCCATGTTCAAACAGATTTAATTGAAAAAGTGTAATTATATGCATTTTTGAAATGTTTTATATTGCAAGCTCATAAATTTTACTGCGTATATCTTTTATAATTTAATAGTAACATAAAACTCATATCATAGTTCAGGAAATATAAAACTTTTTTAAAGGAATGATATAATGTAACTAGTTAAAAACTTTCTAATGTTTGTTGATAATAAATTATTGTTTATGTATTAAATATTAAAATAAATACTCACCAATTAATGCTAATGTTTTTTAAATCCAGCACAATTTTTTTATGAACAGAGAAAATTATTCTCTATTGAAAAATATTAAATGTCGATTGTTGTTTATTTTAAAAGGATTCAGTCTAAAGATATATTTAATTTGTTTTATTTCCTCCACATCTATTGCATGAATAGAATGACTCCAAACGTAAAATCAAAGAAGCGTAGCATATAGCTAATAATATCCACACTGTAAACCAAAAGAAGCATGCTTTTCCTTCTCCAAAAGATGGACTTTCTAACCCACTATTTTGTATATATTTAAATATTCATCGTCTATATATTACATTTTTTTCCAGATAATCTTTTCGCTGTAATTATGAGAAGATAAACTTCATGAAAGCACTCAGCCACTTAATATTAAGTCTTATCTTAGCTTCACCATTAATTGCGTTCCAGCGCACTTAGACATAAAATGATTAAAAAATAATACTTGATCATTATTGGTAGTATTTTACTGCAAATATATGATGCAGCTCTAATATAGAGAAACAAGATTTAATTGTTTTTAAAAGGCTGGCAGACAATGGCAACATGATGATTAAGTAGTGCTCATTAAAGTTTAAAGATGTAGCTCATATTGAGATAAATGTATCAATATGTGTTAAGATACTCATTAAATTTATATATATTGAGTATGTAAATATAGAGCATCATGATGCAGTGGTAGAACTTCTATCAGTCATATTTATACTCTAAGATTGAATTTGGGCTGGGAAAGCTAGATTTTTTATTTAAGTACACTTCAACTAACAATTCCTTATATGCATATTTGTAAAGAGAAAAAATGAGGACTAGGGAGGTTAATAGAAAATATAAAAAAAAAAAAAACTTTGAAAACTTACTTTTAAAAAGTTATTAAATGTTTATAAAATTATATAGCAGCTGCATTAATTATTCATTTAATATTCATGCAAATAGTAGCTTTGAAATCCAAACAATATATTTTTAAGTAGATTGTTGTAAAGATGATTGGGGCAAATTTTATTTAAAAACAAAGTTAATAGATTTTGCAAGATTGATGCTACTAGATTATTTTTAATCTACTTATAAAAGTTCAAAAATAAAGAAAAAGGTAAAAAAAAACAACAACTGAAAATTGTGATAAATAGTTAATGATGTATACAGTGAGAGAAAAAGGTGTTTGTGTGTATGTGTGTTAATACATTTGTTTATAGATTTAACAAGTGAATATCCTATATGTTGTCTTCTTCCGGAAGACAAGTTCATGGTAACTAAACAATGGGGCACTATGATCAAGCGCTAACCGTTTATCATCTTTAATTGTTCATTCTCTGCCAATTCTTAATGCAATTTATTTTTATATATCTAATTTGGAGTTACATAATGAAGCCTGTTATACTCATGATTAATTATAGATTTTCATATGCATAGCTTGACCTACCTGAGGGAATTGGTTTGATCCAAATACATCATGGGAGTTGTTTGTCATTTTTCATTGTCTTAGTCATATGTTTGAATAAGTAACATCTTAAGAATGTTAGACATAGTGCATGTGTAGAGAATGTATTGCTGATTAATATAAAAAGTCATGTGTTGATCTATATTAAATAGATTTTTAATTTGAGAATAAAACAAAAAAAAAACAAAATCCAAATGGTAATCATACCACCCTTCATTCTATTTTCTTTAAGCAATAGTTATCAGATAACATTGCTATGTGGGTAGATTAACACATACTATAATTGAAATAAAACAGTTAAAGGTCAATTATGTAAATTTTATAATTATATTGGCATATTCCAAAATCACACTTGATCTCTAGTGAACATAAATATTAAAAATTATTTTTATACCACTATGAAACTTAATGATTACAGTTGTATTATAAAATAATATGTTTTTTAATATATTTAAAATTTAATTGCTTCACCATGATTTGTTTTATATATTTTAAATTTAATGAGCAAACACTTATTGATTTAGATAAAAAAAAAGTTACTGTAAGACAAAGACCTCTTTATTAGCAACCACAGAACAACAGTGAATTGCTAGGCTTGCAATTCAGCAGTTTTCCATCCTTATTTTATATTGTAATTAAACATGTCAAGTTAAAAGTGGATGTTTATTCAAGTTGGTACAAGCCAGTGACCACAAAGAAAAACCCCAAGTCTCATTGGATCTTGAAACAAATTCCTGAACAAAATTCAAAGTGGATGTCTTCTTTTCACGGTCAAAGTCTTAACTCTCTTTTGAAGGGAAGTTATTTTAATGGTAACACATGGAAATACAATTATATGCATTAGTTGCATATTAAATTTTGATGTGTTAAGAACGAAGCAGATTTCAGATCTTTTATGATACAAGTTTATTACTTGATGTATTTCAAGATAGGGTCTGTAGAGAAATACTGTACTTATTGCAATCAACGATTTTGCAGAAAAGATTAAAGATAGACAGTTAATTGACAGAAGGTGTATATATTCATAGTGATTAGCTAGAATACAACACTGGCGATCAGTAGATTTACTTATTCTGAATGATTAGTTATATGTATTTTGTTCAGCAAAATATTATTGTTGCTAAAACTTTTCTTTAATATTACATTTGTCATTACCCTCATTTTTGTCAGTTATATCTAATTTATTGTCTATTATAAAAGTTATAATCAACAAAATATTGCATTTATAGTAACCAAAAATATATTTCAGCAAATTTTTTTACTTTTAACATGTTAGTAACTAATATATTATATATTTCAAAACAGTAAAATTAACAAGATGTTACAAATACACATACACACACACATATATATATATATTTATAAAGAAATCTAGTCATACATCATGTCACCTAATTTAATAAGCTTGTATTACAAATGTTATCCAATGAGCATGTCAATTCTTAACAAATTTTTCAGAATATCCCTAACTTCACACTAGTTTCTAATTTCTGGCTTTCCTCAGTGAGGTATTAGAAGATTCTAGCATTAGATTTAAAATACCAGGTCAAGACCAGCATTTTATCTAATGGTTAACTATTAAGTAGAAAATCTGAAATTTTCAGACATCCATATGTCTTTAAATCCAGCTATCTAACTTAAATAGACCTATGGACTGAACTAAGTTCAGATACACCATATTTTAATAGCTCTATCAATATAAAATTGCCAAAGTCTTAAGTGCAAAAAATATAATTTCAAAGAAATAAGTAATCTATCATGTGACCTAATTTAATAAGTTTGTATTACAAATGTCTAATGAGCATGCTGATAGCTCTTAAACAAGCTTTTCGGAATATCCCTAGCCTTAGACCGTTTTCTAGCTTCTGGCTTTCCTAGATAACATATATATAATGTTGAAATTTTTAATAAATATTTCAATAGAAATACTAAAAAGAAATATTATTTAAAAGTGGATTCAAACTGAAAATAACAAATCTTTATGATTTCAATCTCCATATGAAAAGCATCATCAGTTAGGCATCAGCTCTTTCTAGCTATTTACAATCTGACCTCTCAAATTATATATATCAATATTATTTAATGCAGAGGGTAAGGAGGATCCAAAATGTATTGTAACTCAAATGCTATCCAAACAAACTAAATCACCACATCAGATTTTAATAGATAAAAAGATAAAACAGCAAGGGAAATGCTTGATAATTGTTGATTGATGAATATTTGGGCAATTTTTCATTCTAGTTTTAATTTCTAGTTAAGAATAAGTACTTACCCATTTAAAGACAATATATATCAAATAGTTAACTTGTTTTTTGACTTGGTTTGGATTTGAACCCAGGCTGTGGGAATAATAAGTGTATAAACTACCACTTCACCATGACACTTAATTTATTTGATATATATATTAAAACAGCAAGTCATTTGTGAAAGAGCAAGGTCCACATACCATCGTATTTATGCAACTCCCCCTCCCCCCTTTAAAAAAACAAAACAAAACAAACATTTTTAGTCATTTAGTTTCATTGCAATTCTTGTAATAAATTGTCCTTTTATTATTATCTATTTCTATTCTTTATTAATAGTTTAATATTCCTAACTACATTTGCTCACCCCTTCCTATTTTTCTTCATATTATTTCTGAAAATTAATATCAATAATAATGTCACGACTTTCTCATATGCGATAAGATGCACTATGGCTTTTCCAAACCTCTTAGCCACTATGCCCAGAGAAACATGTTAGCCACTTTATCTTCTATTTCAATTCTCCATCCTAAGTTTTTCTCATATTCTTCTCTATCCTGCTCTATCCCATTTCTACAACATTATCTTTGTCCACAGTATGGTCTGTATATCTAGATCCCCTTTTTTCAAACTCAGCATAAAAACCCAAGAACCCACTTTCTGTATAATCACTTTGTTTATATTTATTCTTCCACAACTTTATTATTTGCACTCTTTCTGCTTGTAAACATTTACATTCAATTAGTAGATGCCTAATATTTTCTATGCTTTCCTTAAATAATTTGCAGACTAAATCACCCACATTTCTCCATTTAGGTATATATTCCCTTGTTGCTAATGATCCTGTTCAAGTCTTAAACAATAACCTACTTTCCTTGTTATTATCATTGTAAATTAACTCACATCTAATGTTCTGTTTATTTCTATATATATTTAAACTTTTTACTCTTCATACCGGTTCTCCATTTCTCCAACTCCCTATTTTTTATTAATGCATCTATTCTTCTATCTGATTCTTTGCCACTAAAACAATCAATAATTTTCCTAGTACAATCATCCCATTTTTTGTATCAGTATACTGACATAAAGACTTTATTAAAATCTTCTGCATATCACACTACTTTTCTCCCCCATCTTGTTGCCTGTCCTTTACTCATAACCCAATTAAACACTATTTTGGCTTTTCACTTACTATCCATAAATTGTAATCTATTGAATATTTTCATTTTGCTTTTTGCATCTCTCATATAAAAACTTGACCATCTTATTTCTCTTTGAATTTCCTTCTTTGCTATCCATATATCTGCCATTAATGCATGTCTTTCTATTTCTCTTTGTACTTTTTCTAAATAATCTAACAACCCTTTACTAATACATAATGCATTATTACCATAAGTTAACCCTGATACTGCCACTTCCTTCCATACAATCCTTGTTATATCATATTTATTTTATGAACACACTATTAATTTTTTTATCAGTCTCTTTCTTTTCTTTGCTTCATTTATCAATTTTTTCTCATTCATCCAAGCAATTTCTCTGATTATTTAAGATGATTCCCAAATAGTTATACCTATTCACCACATTTAATTTTATGTCCCTCAATAAAAATTCTTCTTCTTTTTCCCCAGCATTTATCATCATTACTTTTGATTTTTCTTCATTAAATTTAATCCCCATCTCTTTATCCACTTTTGTGTACGTCTTCAGCATAACTTCCATATCTTCCCTACTTTCTGTGCATGAGAAGATATTAGCAAATAAAAGACCTGATAATATATACACTCCCTTGCCATCTATTAATAATATCTCTACCCCTCTATCCTAGTATTTCTTTTGCTCTTTCCATTTCTCTCAAATATAATAAAAACAAAATAGGTAACATAGGGCATTCTTGTCTTAGTTCTACCCCACTTTTAACTGATTCTATATTTCCTAACTGATATGTATAGTAATTATTTTCAATCTCTTAATAAGATCCACTAAACTGTATTTCTTGCACTATATTATTTTCTTCTATCCACTTTGCTACCTTTCCAGCCACCATATATGTAAAAACTTTATATAACACTGATGTTACCATTATCAGTCTATTATTGTTTAACTTTCTATGGTCCTTACTCTTTTTTACCCTTATATTATTCCAGTTATCTGGAAATTCAGACTTTTATGCCATCATCTTATTAAAACATGATAATAGACTTAATTTTGCCATATGTTGCCCATCCATCTAAACTTCTTGCTTTTCCACTTTTCAATTTCTTCCTTGCTTCATTCAATTCATTTTCTGTAAAACTAATATTTTCATTACTATGTGCTTTTATGTTTGTTATCACTCTGTCCTTCACGTCTAACATCTTTTCTATATCCATTATGTATTTATTTAAGCTTATCTCTAGAGCTACACTTTTTTTTTTTTTTTTATCATTTAGTAATACTTTTTCTTTCTCCCCTACATTCCTTCTTTTGATATATTTCCAAATTTTTTTACTCCCATCTCTTCCCCTTTACTCCAATAATTTACTATGTAATTTCATTCTCTCTCTCTAATTATTTAGCTTCTTTTTTTAAAAATAGTTTTCCCAATTAATATTAACATATTTTTCACTTTCTTGTTTTTAGTAGCACATTTATATTCTCTGCATGCTTTCCTCCTCTTTTACACTTTTAGTAATTCTCATTTTTCTATTACTTTTATTCTTCTGAATATTCTCACTTAAAACTCTATTTGCCACTTTTTTTACTTCATCATACCAGTCCTTATATTCATCCCCATCAAACTCTTCCATGATTTCTTATATTTTTATTTTATATTCTTGTAACTTATTATCATTCATTCTCCATCCATATCTTTCACTATCTTTTCTACTTTTATTACTATTTTCCATCACATTACCAACCATTTCTATCATAAAGAAATTATGATCACTATTACATACTCTCTTTTCATTATCAAATACTTTAATTTTCCATACTTTATTCATTCCTTTTTTCACTACTAGTACACAATCTATTGTATGAAATGTATTATTTCTGGACTATGTGCAATTGTCCCTTATAAATATTTGATAAATTTTCAATGCTCAAATTCACTTTTTGACAAAAAATTTCAGAAACTGTCCAATCTTGTTATCCACATCATAAATTTCTTCAGTATTCCCATTCACACCCCCTATAACCATTATTTTCTTCCCTTTTTTTTAAAAACTCTGTATATTCTTAACTAGACATTCATGCATGCTACTGTTCCACTCCATTATAGTTTGACTGTCTCCAGTGGCCATCTATTCTTGTCTTATTAACCTTATCTCAAACAACAAATGTTTTGACTCTTTACAATATTTAAATATTTTTTTGACATAATTTCTTTACCATCACTTTTTTCTTCTTTTTCTTTTCTATTTATACCTTCCATCTTCCAATGAAGGTTTCTCTTCCTCTTATAGATGTGTTTCCACTATTTCTAATACCTCAACCCATCATTTTTAACTGCTTTGTTTAATTCCAGCCACTTTTCTTGTCTCCTACTACCATGCATATTCAAGTATCCAATTTTAACAATTTATTCCTTTCTTACTACCCTTTTATAAATTTATTTGACTCTTTCTTCTCTATTATATTTGAAATTAGTTTGTTTATCATTAGTTTTACATACATATTCTCTCTCGACATCTACATTTATATATATATAAATCAACTACTCTTTGTTCACGTCTTATTTCCCATCCATTCTTAACTTTTTTGATAATACTGTAATTTAAAACCCTATTCCCCCTCTCTTTGTAAGTTTCCCAAACTCTAAATCAAATCCCCTAAGGCTTTATTTTCTTGTTTTGCTAAGTGCAATCCATATTTACTATATAACTCCCTCTGACTAATAAAAAAAATTTACACATCCACAAACATAGCATTATTTCTCTTGCACAATTTTTTCAATCTCATTATAGAACATACCCTAAATAACATTTATCTATTGTCAAATCTTGGTAATAATCCAACTACTCTTACTATTTCTTTAACCTCATCCATGAATCTTTCTCTGATGGCTCTGATTAATTATTTGTCCCCACTATAACATGAACATCTCTATTCCCTTGTTACTTTATCTTATCTGGGACATCCCTAATTCTATCTCCAGGCAAACATATTCTTGCATATGTATTTCTATTTTCTTTTGCAATTACATCTCCATATCCTCTAATTAGTGAGTATCCTATTATTAAGACTCTCATAGTTCACATTCCCTACTTTATCTGTAGTATTCTCTTCCACCTTCTGGACTGTCTTATCTACTTCCATATCATTTCTAGTTATTAATTCCTTGAGCTACTCCCATCTTCATATCTAATACTTTTAATTTTACTTCTACATGCTTTACCTCTTTCTCTATCTTACTTATTCTTTGCCTAACTATTTCCATTGCATCATTTATTTTGTCATCCATATCTCTTGTCACTCCACTAAATATATACCCTGTTCTATCTTTCTTTACTACATTTTCTTCTATTTCTCCTGACTTTTTCTTTAAACTATTTATATTTAGAAATATTTTTTGACCTTTTTTCATATTTATTCATACATGATATGCTTTGAAAAGCAGATCTTAGTGCCATCCACTGTAAGGTTGAATAATCAATGGACAGAAAATGTCAGTGCTATAAATATCTCCAGGCTGGTTTTTGACTTTTGCTTTTATCAATGAAGACTAGAAATCATAGTTATAACTAATGCGTTTATGTGTCTACTGCCATATTTTACTCTTTTATACTATTTTATTAATAGCTTGAATAATATGTAAAGCTATTATCAGATTTATATATAATGAAAGTGAGTTGTTCTTCGGTTCAAAATCTTAGAATTTTATTGAATTTCAAGTTATTAGTTTGACTAATATAATGGAATAAAAAGTGGCTTTTAGATTTTATAAATGCATTAGTTCCAGCTTTGAATCCAAGTCTTCATTAAAGAAGACAAAAGCCAGAAACTGATCTGAAAATTACCTTATTGTAGCACAATGCCAGTTGGTGTCTATTGATTATTCAAGTTTAAATAGATGACTTTGAAGAGATCTCTCCAAATTATTTAGTTATTTTTTCTTCTTCATAAATATAATGAAAAGTCCTCATTTTTAGATTTATTTATTAATATTGTCTCTATGCTCATGTGAATGAACGGGATCATAATGTTGGAAAGGTAAATATCCACAGTTCCATGATTTTGTGCAAAAGTGGCATTAGAGACACTTGCCTCAAGCATATAATAAGGACGTGGAAAGTTTTCATAAAATATATATGTGATGCAAATATATTTTTTGTAAAGTAACTTTTTTCTCTTTAATAGTAACAATTATTAAAATGTTGAATTTTCATTGATTTTATTATCAGCTAAATTGTACGAATTGTATTTACAATATTAAATAATTTTTTACTTTATGTGAATTTTTTTTTTTATTAAGATAACTGGTGGTCTAAAAGTTAAATATAATTACGATCCATAATATATATCATTACATATATCGATAATAAAAATATATTTAATGTAAATGATGTAACCACTATACACAAGCATATCCATACCTTTTGTATTTATACGTTGGACTATTTCCATCTAATATGAGTATTGAATGTCTTTAGAAAGATTTAATTTTATTTAAATATTCCAAATAACTTCAACTATTAGTAATAGCACACAGGTTAGTATATGCACAATGTTTCGAGAGATATTATCCCTCTTCTTCAGGTGTTGCTGACCTGACCAGTGATCTGGACCCTTAGATTCTTTGAGTATTGAATTTTAAAGTAACGTTTTAATCAACTGAGCCATATACTTATCTATGAGGTTCCTTCTGATTTCTCTACTTTTTTCTAAGAGCAAAGTTGATTAGTGGTTTCCATACATTATGTATAATCATATTAGGTTGATGGAATTGTTTGCCATTGTCATGTGAGCAGCTTCTTTAAATTTTCTTCTTACCTTTTCTTCTTCTCTATACAATAGTCCAACATATAAATACAACTAAAACACAATCATCACAAAACTTTAGGAAAACACACCCATACCTTTTTTTTCCAAATCTTATTTGTGGAGTTTATGTTGAATAAACTTTAAAATTAGAAATAATTCAAAATCATTAATATCATGATTAAGCTTAATCCATGAAAAGAAAAGAAATCCACTGTATTTTAAAAATTAGATCAACTGTTATTTAATTTTTGACAGAAATTGATTAACACATTCATTGCCATGATAGTCAAATGACAGATTCTGGAGCTCAGGACCCATGGATATCAATTCCGCTATCATTTCATGTGCATGCATTTTTTATGAACACCCAAGCAATAAATCATTTGATTATTTTTTTATTAGCAATAATGAATATATTTTTTCCAGATTTAAAATTGGGTTCAGCATATTGCTATTTGAAATTTCTGCTTATTTGTTTTTTTTTTTTTTTTTCAGATTTGTGTATTTTTTGGATCCCACATTCTGCTAATTTAAAATAACAACAACCCAGACAACTCATTACAAGTAGACCTTTTAATGTGTAGACATTTACTAAATGTTTGTTTTGTCTTTAGATTTGTTTGTATATATGCAGTAATTGACTATATTTACTCTATTCCAGAGCCATTCATTATAAACTTGTGTAATTAATGGCCATTAAAATGATAATGCACAGCCTTATTTCCAGATACT
Organism: Epiperipatus broadwayi; assembly: GCA_028023455.1. Classification (NCBI taxonomy): domain Eukaryota; kingdom Metazoa; phylum Onychophora; class Udeonychophora; order Euonychophora; family Peripatidae; genus Epiperipatus; species Epiperipatus broadwayi. Next base: position 3,740,349 of record JAQFVV010006298.1, read on the forward strand.
TTCTGGTTATTGACTTTAATTAATGAAAAACATTAACATTTGCATCTGCAAATACAAACAAGTTATTTTAGATTGAAAATTATTGGGTGTTTGAATAAAAATGTTGCAGAATGAGTATATTTAAATACAGTATATTGTCTATATTAAACTTAATGTAATTATATAGAATTTAAACTCAGACTTTTAAGCTCCCTAAAGCTATCCAGTCCTTCTTATACAACAGATACACATGGCCATATATGTGTGAAAAAGATAAATGATCTTCAGTATATGTATTTCATGTTGAACCAGCAATCACCAGTTGGTCCAGATCACCATTTTTCACACATATATACAATCAGTGCTCAGTTTATATTAAGATAGCAAACCATCAACCTTTAATGGACAAGCTTCAATCTTCACCACTCTACAACTCTTCAGTAATCCACATCATTGAAAATCCAAGGATGGAAATGCACAAAGCCCTTGTTGATGCCAATATTATTGTCATACCCATGTTGACCATAAGTCATTCTGACCCCTCACACATAGGACTTTAATATGTCCATTTAATTATGCAGAAGAGCATTTGCAAATCCAATGCACTTCATTTATAAAAGTGAACTAGAGTTTAGAAAATAGTCTTTTCTTAATGAATATGTTGAAACTAAGCAGAGAAAGTCATGCTATATATTTTTTAATATAATACTACCTCCCTTGTAGCATATATTTATCATTCAGTATGATAATTAAAGCTTATTTGAAAATTAATAAAACTACTTTGACTCAATAAAGTTGCCCCCTTCCCCCAGGACATCACATATATTATAAATTTTGCTAATGTAAAAATATATTTTTACCATGTAGGAGTAAATGCTAAATACCAAGCATTACCTAAGAATAAAAAAATGAAAGATATCCATTAGAAAATTATTTATTTACTGAAATTAAATAAAATGAGATCACATATGAGTTTATACAAAACATATGCTAAAACAAAGATAGTTATTAACTCTAATGCCATCTATAGGAAGCTTGAACAATCAGGTATTAACAGATACAAATGCATTTAAGCTCTCATTCTATGATTGGTTTTTGATTTGAGATTTGGGATTCAACCTGGAGGTAATACTGTCATACATCTAATATCCAGTGTTTAACTCCATTTTACTAATTAAGCTTAAGTTATTTTGAATTTTAAGATGTTAACTTGGAATTAAAAAAATACATGCAGCTTTGAATCCCATGTCTTAGTGAAAAAACCAGTAATCAGTCTAGGAATAAGGATTTAATTGCACAAATCTTTATTATTCATGAATTATTAAAGCTTACTATAAGTGGCACTAGAGCCTTATTTTAGAATTTAAAACAGTGACAGCAAGAACAATTACAATGTAATTACAAGTTAAGAATTTCTAATGATCAGTATACTCACCAACTCAGATGTCATCAATGTCATCATTGAAAAAGTAACAGACTGAAATAGTGCTAGCTGGTTATGTTGCTAGGAGAAAATGTAATAGGTGAACAATTGAAATATTAAATTGGATCTCATGAGATTATAAAAAAAAATTAGAAAGAGCCCATGTGTGAAATAGCTACATGAGATACAGAAATTTTCTGGATTGATGTGGAGAAGAGAAGGTATAGATCGGAGAAACTGAATTAAATTTAGATAGATTTTCATCTTGCAATGGATCAATAATGGTGATGATGATATACATTTTTATGTCCGTAAAATATTAATTATAAAGCTTTTCTGTTTTTTTGAAATTATATTTTTTTGAAAATATATAAAACGCGTTGATTATAAATTTTATTGTTATGTTAGAAACTAAAATAGCCATTTTAACTTAAGAGTATAAACAATTGAATTTCTTGGCATACTGTTTAACAACATCTTGTAATCTCTGCATCAGATTGAGAAAATTACTGTCTTTGTACACAAAATAATCACAACTTGAGGTTTAACACTACTCATGTACATCTGTTGTGTTTTTCCTATTTAAGTTCTGAAGATGACTTTCCTATCCCCCACTCCCTCTTTTTACATCAGCAGGAATAAACTCCAAAGCACAGACGGTTATATCTGTGTTATTACCATCCCTGAGATTAGGGCAGGAAAAAGGGCTTCCCCAAGGGCAAGAGAAAACTTCAATTACTCCATTAAAGAGTTTTATAAAAGGTACACTCTTCTGCGTCCCTGGTGTCATATCGAATATACTGATGACTAGGTAAATGAAATTTTTAATTTATTCAATTCATGATGCAGGTAAATCATAATGTAATGCTGCTCCGCTATGAAAAAAAAAATTATATATTGAAAAGGGAAAAAAGCGACCTGTCTGAAGATAATTTTTATAATAAGGAAAAAGATTTTGATTTTTTTTTTTACACTATCTATTTGTTAAAAAAAAAAAAAGTTTTAATCATGACGCATATTAATTGAATGAAGTTTTTTAATTCTTGACTTTTTTGTTATTTATATTAGTAATGGCTAATTCTAGATTATACTTAAAATATTTAATAAAAATTGAAATAAATTTTAATATCAATTAAATATTTAATCCTGCAATTATATAGTTTAGTAATTCAATGGCTTAAATTCTGTATTAACCATACACTGAATAAATAAAGCTGGATTATACATAATTTTTACAAAACTTATTTATTTCTATCTTTTCTAAATCTAACCAATTCTTATCCATAAATCTCTTGTATATACTAATTGCAAATAGTTTAATAATTAAAATTTACACACACACATATATATAATAATTTGAATGCGATTTATTTGAATGAATATTATTTAAAATATTTATTTTAATATTTTTTTATATATACTCCACAGTATGCGGTAACAATACAAAACTCTTGATAAAACATACATACACTTCTCAATACATTTTAAAAAGGCATTTATGCACACATTCGTATCAGCACATTTATACTATTGTCCATTATGGTGTACCAGATGCACATTTATGTATGGTTCAAACACAAGAAAACACCCTAATATATCTAGGAACAAAATTGGATATTATACGCATAAGGGCTGAAAAAATGTCACCAACTAACATTTATTCAAACACATGGTCACTAATGCGACTGTTTTCGAATTTATGACATGACTCACTATTATAAAATGATAACCAGATAATTAAAAGCAAAAAAGAGATTAATGCAGTGATGAACATAGAAAGATGTAAATCCTATGCAGCAGTCAAAAAATGTTAATCTGCTTTCAAGATTGTATTTTTTTTTCTGTTACACATAGATTTGTAATTTTTTTTATCTTTAGTATGGGATAAAGATACACAGTGCAAGCCATACTAATCAATGAATGCTAGAAGGATTGTGCATGAAATCCTATCTACTGCATACTCAACCAGTAATCCCAGACTAGACTAGTTTAGGATATTGGATGAATAGGCCCTAGATATGAATTTATGCACAAATTTTCTAATATTGCTTGATTATTATGGCTTGCACTGAGGTGCACTACTGTGTGTAGAATTTGCTGTTGTTGTAACATTTTGTGTAAGCATGGGAAATGGGGATCATACAATGTTTTTCTGGTTGATAAATGTATATTTAGCTATTCTTAACTAGAATGTAGAACAGATATATAAAACTGTTCAAATGATTACCATCTATTTAATTGGCAGACTTGGTGATTAATGTCTTCTTCACTACATTTCTATGAGAGGGGAGAGCAGTGGGCTATTTACCCCCTACCCCCATGACTGTAGGTAATAATAATTATCTAGGACAGTGACTATATTTTTTATTAAATTTTTATTACCAAGTAGAATTACTAAGAACACAACACAGGCATTTTTTATTCACTAAAATAAATGTTTATTTTTTTTAATTAACTATGTAAAACTAATATAAGATGTGAGGAAAATATATAACAAGTGTGTCACACTTAAAAGTTATGATAGTTGGATGATTATCTTGAGTTTTAATCCTCATATGAATATTAATTGTAACAAAATTATAGATATCAGAACTAGTTTTGGACACTTAGCATATAAGAAACAGAATATTTATTTTCTGTAATGTAAGATGTTTTTACAAAAATAGCAGCATATTAAAATACTTTACCATCCCTATTATGACTCCCTAATAGGATTAAAAGCTATAATTAAACCAAGCTATGAGGAAAGTTTTTGGTTTTTCATTTTGTCTATTCACTGCATTCTGTTGAGAAATAATGCTGCCTATGATGAGGGTGGTTTCTAGAAATTCAATGTAGATAATGGAAAAAAAAAATCTTTTAAAAAATATTGATTGTTGATGTATAAAATTAAATGAATATAACTTGTTTTAAAAATTATTAAACTATCAAATGTACCCAGCATATAAAGTCCAGTTTTTGTTTAATTGGGTGATTTTACAATTTTTTTTAAGATTCAATGTAACTTAAACAAAACATTTTAATATTATATAAATAAATGCTTAATATTTATATACAAAGGTCTTTGTTTTTATATTATTACAGTTTATTAATGTCAGAATTATTTCCTAACCAGCCTGAAAAGCCATCATTTTTTTTAATTGGTTGCTTTAACAAATTTTTTTAAAGATTTAATGTGCATTAAACAAAAGATTTTCATATTATATAAATAAATTTTATAAATGTTGTTTTAAATGGCAGAATTATGTTTTTTAATAGTTTTTTTAATTGGTTGCTTTAACAATTTTTTTTTGCTTTGTGGAATTACTTGCTTTGAGTAAAATGCTCATAATCAAATTAGGCCTCTAAATTAAAATTAAAATTTATATATACCTGTTATATTTGATAGTGTGAATTGAACCCAGCCCGAAAGGCCATTGTTACCCGTTATCTTATATATATATATAATCCCTAAATGATTACGGTTTATTAATGGTAGAACAAATATGCCCTCTAACAAAGAAATGTTTAACTTGAATATCAAGTGACAGTGTTATGGATATTTAGGGATTTTATATATAAGATTATTCCCAAAAATTTTAAATTGTTACAATACTGTCTTTGTGTTCAGCACTTTAATTATCATTCCTCTTAATCAACTATAGTTTTAATTATAGCAATGTTATTATTTATTAATAATTTATTAGTTTTATTTTCAAATGTTTTGCTTTACTAAAATATATTTTTAATATTTTATTATATGCTATAGTAATTGGTTTTACATATAGGAATTTTTAAAGCATTTGTAAATTTTGATTTTATTTGTTCTATTGTAATATCTAATTAGTGTTTTACTAAGTGTGGTCTTTTATTTATTTAGTCTTTAAACTAGTTATTCCATCAGATATTCCAAGGGTGCTGAGAATATGAGTGTCTGCCTTTAATGGCAAGAATATGTTTTGAATTTTTAATGTAGAAATATGATTTATTGAAAATTAGTTTTATGTGCAATACCTAAATTTCAGGAACAATTGAGATCTAAAAAAAAAAAAAAAAAATTGTTTGGAAGCAATAACAAATGAGTAATGGGAATAAAATCATATTATTCAGAGGTGAAAGAATGCTGATGTTCTTGCATTGTGAAAACAAAACAAAATATTTTTTTACTTATAATCTTTTTACTTCTTTTATTATTATTATTATTACTTATAATCTTTTTACTTCTTCTTTTATTATTATAATAATAATAACAACAACAACAACATCTTCATTTTTAATTAAGTGACATTTATATATAAATTTTATTAAAATTTAATAATTTTTTAGCATCAAATTAGTCAAGTAAAACTTTATTGACATCAAAGAGAAAACAAAACATAAACACTCCTTTGTAAAATCATTCATATATTTTATGAGTTTTTTTTTTGTAAATTCAATTTTAATATTTTAGAAAATGTTTTTGTTATTTTAAATTTATTTCTTCCACCAAAAATGTAAAAGTTGGAAAATGAATAAAGAAAGTAAGGTCTTATTCATTATAAAAATACGACCCTCAAAAATCTGAAAAAATAATGCACAATGCAATGTGAATAACTTTAGAGGCTAATGTTAATTTATTTTACATTCTCAGCATCAAATCATATTTTCTTAGTTAAATTGTGTTTGAAGTCTTTTAATATTTAATTGTTTTAAAATTTTTTATTGTCTACTTCATTGGCATAAGTTTATATTTACCTAAAATGAAAATTTTTAAAATAATATATATCTCTGTGTATAATGGTATACTGTACTAAAAAGTATTAGTACAATAGATCATATCCAGCTATTGAGAGAAGTTATAGAAAGGATGAATATGAGTTGCTATTATGCTTTGGGTTTGTAGATTATGAAAAGGCATGTGATTCTGTAAACATTTCTGCAGTGATTAAAGCATTGGATTATCAAGGTATAGTTCCAGGATATTGTCATTTTAAAGAATATTTATAAAAATACAACAGTAACAATTAGATTACATAATGATACTAGGAAAGTCAATATTGAGAATGATGTAAGACAGGTTGACTCCATATCTCCAAACATTTTACAACAGTGCTGCAAGAAGTATTTTGTGGATTAAAATGGAAATCTAAAGGAGTGAAAGTAAATGGAGATTATTTAAGTCATTTAGATTTTGCAGATGATATAGTTGTTTTTGCAAATAATGCTTTAGAGCTGAAGGAAATGTTACAGGAATCATCAAATGAAAATAGGAAAGTAGGACTAAAGATAAATGTTAAAAAGACTAAAGTAATGTTCAATGGATTTTTTCAAAATATGAAAATAAAGATTGATTTTGATGAGTTAGAAGAAGTTACCAGCTACAAATATCTTTATCAGAATATTAATGCAGATGGAAACATAATGGATAAAATTAATCATAGAATTAAACTTGGTTGGAGTGCTTTTGGTAGAAATAACTTGATACTAAAAGGAAATATGCCTTTGTGTTTGAAAAGGAAGGTTTTTAATAAATGTATTTTACCAGTTCTTACTTATCGATCTGAGACTTGGACATTTAATAGAAGAGCTATACAGAGACTTCAGACCACTCAAAGAAGTATGGAGAGATGCATGTTAGGAGTAACAAGAAGAGATCGAAAATGCAATATATGGGTAAGAGAACAAACAGGTGTTATTGACTTCATTGAAAAAATTAAATGACTGAAATGGAGTTGGGCTGGACATATTGCTAGAAGAGATGATAATAGATGGACAATTGAAATCTTAAACTGGATTTCAAGAGATTGTAAAAAACCCAGAAATAGACCACATGTGAAATGGATGGATGAAATAAGAAAGGGTGCAGGGGTGATGTGGAAAAGAGAAGCTAAATATCGGAGATGGTTTGAACTTGGAGAGACCTTCATCGTGCAGTGGATTGATAATGGTTGATGATGATGATGATAATAGTATATATATATATCAATTTTAATGGTCACTCCATATACACATTAGGTTATCATTTTATACTTTGCATTTAAATAATACCATATTATTAATGGCATCATATTTAACAAATTTATGTGATGATGATATTTAGAGAAAATACGAAAATATATCAGATATATATATTCCTTGATTATCTATGTTATAACTGTATTTAATAGTTTTCAAATCTGCATAATGTATAATATATATTTTCCTGTATATATATTTGACTCTGAGAGAAACATAGAACATAAAATCTAAATAAATATTAACTTTTACTATAAAATTTGTTTGTATTGAATTATAAAATATTCATAAATTTATCATCAAATCATTATTATATTCAATGTATCAAGACATAATATAATATAAGAATGTAATTAAATTTAAAAAAATTAAATACACATCATGATCCTCACTTTTATGAAAAATATTCTATTTTAAATATTAAAATTAATGTTAAACATATGATGTGAAAAATTAGTTAATTTAATAATTTTAATAATATTTAAATAAAATAATTAACAGCAAAAAAGTATTACCACATCTACCTAAAGTTTTTTTTTTTCACACTAATAACATTTATTGTAATTCAGATGTTTTATATAAGGAAGGAAAATATATTCAACCTCACTCTTACTATATATAGAACATAATCTTTTTGTACACTGTTATGCATTCATGCATAAATTGTGATATATTCACATTAGACTTTCTTCAAGATTATTGACATTTCATTTTGCTGCATGAAGAGGGAGAGGACCATGTCTATCCAACTATGCACTGATATGGGCAAAATATTAATATAAATAAAATTATTTCTGGGTGAATTTTATTTAAAGGAAACCATGACAATAATAACATTAATGAGATAATGATCTTCTATTAATCTTTCCCCTATACATAACTAAACAAAAATATTCAGTATAAATGTATAATATATCTATATATTACAATATATAACATTTTGTTGGGAAACATAAAAATAAATGCTGTACCCATACCATTATTGTCAAAATTAATTCCTGAACACTACTAATTAAAATGTATGTGAGTACTTCTCTTTAAACATTTTCAAATGCAAATAAATAGTGGATTGTTCAGATTTAAAATTCAAATAATTTCACAGACTACAACATATTATATATTTTTTAGTACATATATATGACCAATACATATTTTAACTAACAATTATATATATAATAAATAGAAATTAAATTCTGAAATTTTTTTTTGCATTAAAAAACATTTATATATATACTTCTTTTATATCTATATATAATCGTTGTACATATATTAAAACACATTAATAATTAAATGACTTTTTAGTATGTATAAATTAAAAAATAATACTGTTGTGTACAAACTAATGTATATATGTATATTAGTAAGATAGCTTTATTATTTATTAAGTCTGAGCATTATCTCATTAAGTAAAAGAAATATACATATATACTGCTACTCTTTTATCATATTTGTATAGTCATTTATACAATATATATATATATTGACTTTAAATATAAATCCAAGAAGTTGCCAGAGATTATAAAATGTTTTGTTTTTTTCCATAAAAATTATTTTAAATTATTTAAATACTTTTAAGTCAGGCCATATTTCTTATTATAACTATTATAATAAATATTATTTAATAGTACCTTTATTTTTTTGCAGATAATAAATTTTTAGCATTTGTATCGAAATGTTACTTTTCTAAAATTTAAGATTATTAGACAACCATCAGTTGAATCAAAATTTTTTTTATTCTTTTCTCCTAACTTCTAGATCAAATAAATTCAAATATTTATAACAAGTTTAATTAATATAAATTCTCAAAAACTATAGTTTCACTTCTATTCATAAAGAAAGTTTGTTTCAGTTTTTTTTGTTAATGATTTTAGATTTCTATATATATTTATCTAATGAAGGTAAACAAATAAAATTAAGAAAATATTTAATTTTTTTTTTCATTTTGTGATAAATCATACTTTAAATATCTAAAACAAACTCAATTATTTATTCCCTATACATATAAGTATAAAATAAATACCACAAACATTTATTTTAAAGCAATTGCACAAAATAAAAGATTAGTAGTAAAATGTAACCTGGAGTTATAGGATTAACAAGAGCTGTCCCACTAGATGCATTACAAATATTTATTAGGCCTCATGTTGAGACATCAAATTATATGCAATGGAATTTATATATGATTAGTTTACAGTTTCTAACACTATTTGGCCAAATTAAAGATAATTGCAATAACCATGAGTAGCAATTGTTAGTCTTATCAGTACTGAAAATGGAAAGAGTATATATAGAAATGGTAAAATGTAGAAATAGAGGTTTGTGGCAATCTATAATATTTCTCTATCAACTGCCATTTGGCATATATAATAGAAATGGTATTTGTATGTAAATTAATGATGATGATTTCTATAGCATAGTAACTTTTTTTGAAGTGCTTCTATTATCATTTTCAGAAGTCTTTATATATTACATATTTTCCTTTTTACATTTCACTATATTTGCCATTATTTGTCATAACTTTTTAAAATAAAATCTATAAAATTCCATAAACATTACTCTATTTTTGTGATATTTTTATGAGTAATTATGAAATAGGCAAACAACTAAGTTTTAAATTAAAATTAATATTTATTATTAACAAATAAATTATAATGTTAGTATACATTATAACATTAACTGGCATAATTAAATCAATTAGTTATTCTTTTTTGCACATGTGTACATTAACATAAATATTTTAAAAAGATTTAATTCAATTTTATAATTAAATGAAAACTCATTCAATGTATTAATATAAATAAGAACAATGGGATTAATACCAATGAATTATGATTTAAACATATGAATCATGTTCATTGATATATTAAGTTTTGGGCAATATTTTTTATTCCAAAAAAATTTTAAATTTACATTCCAATGCAATGAAACCTAAAATCAAACAATATGTCATTTAAATGAATAGTGACAGAGCTTAAATGTACAATAGAGCCATGGTATTCATTATATTTTGTTCCAAACACTTCTCACTTAAATTATACATCATGCATTTTGTTAATAAACTTTGATTAGAATAGAATAGATATTGTTTATTGAATTGCACATGTACAGTGCTTTTCAGTATGCATCAACACAAATAATGTAGTTATTAATAATAAATTGAAATGACATGTGTGTTCACTCATTTATTTACTAAGTAAATAAAAAGAGCAAAAATAATTTACTGTATTGTATTTTTATTTTTTAAATAAAATGAATAGTGAAACTATCTGATTTTCATTCTTTTTTTTCAATAACATTTTTCTTTTATAGAAGCATAATAATAGTCTGGACCTCAAGAAAGTATGATGTTTCTAATTGTTTTAATGTTCTTAAGTCAGTTGTGCTTAAAATATTTCTTAAATTTTCTAAATTTTTATCATTCCACTTAAAAACATTTATTATGCAAAATACTGCACATCAAATTTAGATAGGATTATAAAGGAAAAAATAAACTATGTGCTTTCAATATAAATTGAAAAGTTTTATTAACAAACATGATCATATACTGCACTGTGAGACAAAAAAAAAAAAGCTGCTGGCATATTGTAAAATTTATTTCCAAATTTTATTTTATATTTTAAATATTATCACATATTGTGCTCAGAAATGGAAACATGGATACTCATATATCATAAAATGTATTAAATTTATTAATTTTTTTATTTGTTTATTTATTAACATTAATATTTTTTATTAAGCCATAATACCATAAATGAATTAGAGTTCTCTTTTAATTAAAAAATCACTCAGAAACTATTGTTTTTCTTGTAAATATAACTTTTAATATATATGTGATTTTCCAAGTATAAGCTCATATGTCTAATAATTATCATTTTTTAAAGATTATACAATAATGAATGACTTAGTGAAAAATTTCCTTTTTTTTTTCTGAAGAAGCAAATCCAATTATAAATAATAAAACTAGTATTTTTTTTTCTTACAAGAAATAAAAATTAATTTACCTTTTTTATCAATACATTTTTTCATGGGTTTATGATTTTTGTTTATTTTTTAATAATATGGGATGGTTATTTTCAAATTAGATAGTAAAAGACTTCAGAAAGTTTAGTTTCTTTGGTTACTATTAATTTATGAAAGTTCAGATTTAGTTAGTAGCCATCATAATAATCATATACAAACAATTTTAACTCCTTTCTCTATATTTTTTATTAGTTCATGATTATCTTTTAATTGAATTTTAAGAATACTTCTAATTTGTAAACAACAATCATATATTAAAAAAGTTTTAAAACTAGTAATTAATTAAATATTTCTTTGCTAATTTACAAAAAGAAAAATTATTATTTTTTTTTAAAAAAATGTATTACATTTTCAAAATCAAAATATAAATTTATTAATATTTATTTATTTCATTTTCAAAATATATAAGAACAAACATCTTAATTATTGCTAGAGTTAGAAGCAATCATTTACAGTATTTTAAGGAAAAAACAATTCTTTTTTTTTTAAAAAAAAAATTGGATTATTAATCTGCATTTAGAATATATTGTCCTATGTCTGTTCTTTTCAAGGGATAAAAAAACCCAATGAGTTATTATAATATATATTTTTTAATCCTTTTATTTTCTCTTTCTCTTTTTTATAGTAGAATAATAATATGATATTGGTTCATTTTTATTATCAACAAATTCAAATAGTGAAAGAATTAAAATTTTAATATACACTATCTGTCCTCAGAAAAACTTTGGAGTTTTACAATTAGATCAAACTAATATACATTTCTTATTCCAATATGTAAAATTTTTACTGGGTAAACAAAAAAATTAAAGTTTATAGTATTTGACATTAATGTTATTAAAATCTTTTTTCATTTTCAAGACAAGAAATAAAAAGTGAAATATTTTTCATTTGGCCACAAATAAAATTTCTATTATCTTTATCATTGTAGCATAAATTTCTGAATGAATATAAACCAATAAATAACAACTATACAAATAGTTTATAAAGAACCTAACTTTTTCATTATGTTGATTTCTATAATTATATTAATTCAGAATATATCCAGTAATCATTTTATCATTCTCAACAATGAATTTTTAAGAGCACAATTTGGTGATGTGTTGGGCCAAATTTTCACATTTCACCTATAACTTCTTTAATAACAAACATGAATTTTCTTTATTATCTCCATGTACATTGTAACCCCTCCTTCCTTCTCCAAGCTACTTCTCCACCTCCCAGACACACACACTGAATCTGCAGAATGGATGACCTCAGAATCTGGTGATGGGGCAACATATCATGAAATGCCAGGGTGCCAAATTGCAACTCTAATGTAAATATTATATACTACTTTATTATTGGTTAATAATTGATCTAATTATGTACATTAATAATTGATGAATGGGTAAATAAATAAACTTTCTAACAAATAAACACTTAGAGTAATAATAATAACTTCATAATTTATTATATCTATTGGAGAGGAGGAGAATCTCAACTCAACCCCCCACTGTACACTAAATCTCTCATTTCTCTCTCCCATCCATCTCATGTCAAAGTCACAATTAAAATTTGATTAAACTTAAATCATTTCCTTGCCCATCATCATCATCCTCACAGTCCATCTCCCTACTATGCTATCAATCACACTAGCTTTGCTGATATTAACAACTACTATTTATAAACTACTTTGCTTTATTCTCAGATTAATTCCCCTTCACCAACTGTCTTCTATTCTATGATATTCTCATCTCAGGGCTTTAGAATAGCAATGTGTGAAAACTTAATACTGTCAAGAAATTATTTGTGATTTATGAATACTCTCCCAGTGATTATAATTATAGTTGATCTTGGCATCCTCGAACCAAGCCAATGTCCACTTTCTCTATTTCCGAATGCTTAAATAAAATTTCATTTATAAATATTTGTTTGTAAAATAACTTAAACATTTTGAGAATTTCAAATTTTGACTAATAAAGTTCAACTGGGAAGGTATTTGAATGCCGTGGATGGAGAAAGGATTTTATGTCCACCCACTGCATTCAATATCACATGACAACCCTACTGCATATAATAACTTTAATTTTAATATTGTTAAATTTATGTGACTCTAATCCACATACTTATTATCTGAGTTTGCAGTGTTTAAAATAATTTTCTATCTTTTAATTTTACACTGAAAGCTTTCTTGGAATCTTGAATAATAAATTAATCTCTCAAGTACTTTATTATAACGCAGTTATAAGTAATTAAATATAATAAAATTTAAATATTAGTGTAATGATGTATGATTTATGATTGTGATTATGATTGTTGTGATTGGATTTCTGGAATTGTAGGATCCACAAAACATTGAGACACAGACAAAACTTTTTATTTAAAATTATAACATTTTATGAATAGTAATAATTTGAACGTATTTACATTATTTACACATATCCTTAACTCTCCCTTTTCTCAAATAGCAACAAAATGTAAAATTTACAACATTCTCATAATTACAAGATGGGATTCACAACTGCTACGGAATTATTGTTTCTTTCTCACAGATGACTCACTGTTTTAACTATCAACAAGCTACAAAACATATTGAATACTATAACAAACTATTCTTAATTTATTATAATCTATTTTAAACTAATAACATTTTCTTTTCCTTAATTCTAACTCTAGATTATATTCATTAACATATGGTTACTGATACTGGTTGTAAAGAACTTTTTTTTTTTTTTTTTAGCTAAAAAATCAACTTATAACTTCGGTATCAGTTTGAGCAACTTAAGTGCCTTAAGAAACTATTTTAAATTTTTAACTACTGTATAGCATTTGCTTACCCTTACATTTATAAACAAACTGTTCAGACGTTAAAGAATTAGCTCTTATATGAGTCACACTTTCACACACACCTACACATAAATAATATTCAATGTCCCCAACAAGAGTAACATTTCATTCAGCTTACCAGTCCAGTGAAGATCTGCTCTGGCTGTGATCTGGAAATTCAATGCACACTGCTTATCACACAAAATATATTTTTATTTTCCGAATTTTTATTGGCTTTTAATAATTTTTATTGGCTTTTAATAAGCTATATAAAGTTGAGCTAGGCTTAATACATTATTACAACATTTTTTTAAAACTCTTACATGCTATAAAGAAACAATGAACTGATTCTATGACCCTATCAGCACTATTAACAATATGTACTTTAATATTCTTCAACAAATATACACCCTTAAGGAAAAAGAATTCGGAATCAATATCAATGTTGGCAATGACCCATAAAACTAGAGAGCTTCTTTTCATAAAGGCTGAGACATGCTAGGATTCATTGCTAAGCATATAAACATGGATGGGCTTGCACAAAACACTATTACCATTAACACAGAAATCATCTTATGGTGTAACATGAACATAGAGTGGGAAATTCATCCACAACTTCTAACTATTTTAAATTTTACTAACTACTTAATGAGCGAGCCATGCCCCAGCTTTATTCAACCAATCTCAAACATACAAGGGTTATTCACCAATCCACACACATATATGAAAGCTTAAATATAATTTCTACACATAAAATATTGCACTGATGCATTAGCCAATAATTTTATAAGCTTAAATACGCTTACACATAAAATCTATTTAGATCTCTAATAACTAAAATAAAAAATGCGCATTGTGCATAATAAATATCTCTCAACTGGGACACGGCTATCCCCTTTTCTCAACAACATGCATTCAAAGATAAAAACATATCGATTTTATTATAATTAAACTTTACAATAGTAATAATCCGTTCTAATAAATATCTTATACACTATATCCTTTCATTCATATTTCTCTTTTGTATCATTAGGGTAAAGCAATATTTTATCATTCAAAAGAAGGCATATTTTAAAACTACTATGCTAGCTTACTTTAAAGAAATAAATATTTCACTAATACTTACATTATAATACCATTTATTATAGTATAAGTTATTAAACAAATGGCTTATAGAAACAAATAACAGTTAATAAAAAACAATACTTATAGTCTCTTTTTAGCACAGTCATCCCAAGTTTCTTTCATATTCCTGCAGTGGTAATTATCCCATAAGAGTTTTGGGTGCACACATTATCCGATAATCCATGGTAATTTAAAAAGAACATTTTATTAATTAATCCACTAGGTTTCTATATTTATGAGTGAAGCATATTTTTCTTTCCCTTATTGGAATTTGGTATTACAATATTATATTCTTTTAAGAAACACGGAAAACAATCCAGAGCATTTTGTTTTAAGGTTCTCATTATCCAATTTTAGTTTGACATTTAGTTAGATGTGTCGATAAATTTTTAACATTGGTCTAATTCCTTTCAGGTAGTTTATGTTTCTTTAAATAGGATTTCATTTACCATTATACTATAATTTAACCAGCTTTATTTTAATTTATCCTGTTGATGAATAAATCTTTCATTCACAACTGATTATCCTTGAGGTAATTTTACATAAATTATAACACTATATTCATGGAAATTCTTGAGGGTTTGTAATATTTCAGTTTGATAAACATAAATATTCTTTTACATTATAACCATTTAACTTTCATTGATAGATCAGCTTCTCAAATATTGATGATGCAGATGACATTTTAGGCAGGATTTAGCATATATATTTGTATTGTAGTTCATTTCCACACTTTCCTTTTATAATAATTATTTTCCTTTTAAATCTTTTGTAACACAAATAATAATAATATTTGTCCTTCATTAGAATTGCGTAATTAAAACAAACATTCATTAAGCTTATGGTTTCCATACTTTTCTTGAAGTAAAATTTTATCTTTGGTCGATGTTGCATTACTTTCTGATTAATTGAGGCGATGATGGTCATATAGAGAATCATGATAATCAACTTCAGGAAGAATTAACATATGCCTGATATGGGAAGCTTAAGCATGTACCATATTTTCACACTAATATAAATTTTGATTCAAATTTTCAGTCAGATTGATATAGGAAGGATGATAAAACTTTCTATTAGTTTAAATTGATGGTTTTAAACCCACACGGAGTTGTATCCTTGACCAAAATGAAGAGAAGCCACTTCCTAGAAAATGGCTGCGTTTTATAGTCCCCTACTGTCAATCAATTTCTAAATGATGCCTTCTGCCAATTAAACTATATATTCTAATTTTAATTGGTTATTTACTATTGTTTTCAAATTAATTATTCACATTCAGATAGAAATCACGCGGTTTTTTTCTTAGATCTTTTCCTGCTTTTCTTAGAAAAACTGCTTGAAAGAACAAAATGAAAATTTTGATTAAGTAAAAAAATACATAGCAGACTGACTTTGAACTCAAGATTTTGAATGAGAACTGGCTGCTATGGATATGAAATTAATATAAAATAATCGCTCTTTCAATTAGCTTTTCAATGATACCATATACGCTTAATAATAATTGATAGCTATTTCTATTATTAAAATTTTTGCCTGCACTCAGGACACGCATTTCACACATGCGCGATTCTGCTTGAATAGTTTTAAGGCTTTTATTAATCTTTGATTTCTCCTACAAACTTCCTTCAATAAATATTCTAGAGCTAAAATTTTACTTCCCCAATTGATTAGATTTTTTTTTAGCCAATTTCTTACTAATTAAAATCATATTTACTTTATAAAATATTTATTCTCCCCTTCTGATTCATCTAAATTATTAATAATTATTTATTAAACAACCTTAACTCATAAACTAGATTAAATTTGACTGTTTATGAGGTTTAAATTTCTATTATATTTACATTATAAATAAACGATTTTTATTTCAAGCATATATAAATGAGATTTCATTATGTATCAACTGATTTATGAAAGTTTATTCAAGCTTTTTATTTAATCGACAATTACTGCCGTTTAATTAATTTTTTATAAAATTTAATCCATTTTATGAGGAAAATTTTGATCTAAATTAAAGTTAACAAAACCAGCTTCAAACTAAGGAAGCTTTGGTCACAACCAAATGTTGCTTTTTTGTTTATTTTATTTTCATCGAATTATTTATTGTCTACACATAAAATAGTTTATGAATTTGCTACATCCAGTTTTCCATATTAGGCTTGCAATGTGTTTTTGAGAACATTCAAACATTCATTTTTTTTTTTTACTTTTGCTTAATATTACATATTTTGTTTATTGTGGACTTGAAGCATTTATTATATATAATTGAGGTTACTCTTTTTCATTTGAACTTATTTTTCCTTTTTATAGTTATAATATAATAAAATGTTGACCACTTGAAAAGTTATTTATTAAATTAACAACCTTTTATCACAAATACCATAATACTTGTCAAAATATTTTTTTATCTGTTTAGGCAGATAATCTTAAACATTATTATCATTTAGAATAAAATCAATGTATTTTGCTCATAAATTTTGAAGTTTATTGAATTATTTATTAAGATTTTAGATTTTTCATCATTTAAGATAATTTTTTTTTTAAAGGAATTAATGATAATACATTTGATCAATATTTTTTTATAATTTCCAGAATTATTTAGATCAAGAGTTTCCAAAGTGGTCGATATCAACTCCCTGGGTTTGATAGTTTTAATAAAAAAATTTGGGGTTTGACAAATAGCAAAAATAGACTCCCTTACTACTGCTATTTGTTTATTACTTCACAATATCTATGATTTCAATAGATATCTAATTAAGAAATAATTCAAAAAAAGACTTGATAAAAACACATTGCATACCAAACTTGCAAGCGAAAAGGTAAAATAAATATGTTGTTAAAAGAGTCACATGTAAGCATGCATGAAAATATATGTAGCTCCAAAATGTCTGTGCATTGTCTTATCAATTGATTTAACAGTTTTCAAATTGCATATAATCAAATCCATCTCTGAATCTATAATATTTAAGAATAAAAATGATGATTTAATCCCTTTACTATTTTCCATATTAACATCAAATGAAAATTCAGATTGTACACAACAGAAATAAAATATTTATTAAGTTTACTAACAACTTTAAATTCATTTTTATTTATATCAACTAACTTATCTACTATTTTATTTATTATTGATGGCTGAGGATCTTTAATCAAGTCATTTATCATTATTTTAAATGCTTTTATATTAACTTACCCTATCTGTATATGTTTCTGTTAGTATATCCACATTTTTGAATTTCAATAATGAAAAGAAATCCGTTCCTGTTTAGAACTTGAACTCACATCCTCCCCCCCCCCCCCAAAAAAAAAAAAAACTTCTTAACAACTGAGCCAATGGAAATATTACATTTGTAGAATAAAATTTTATTAATATTGATTTAACTTATACATAATTAGTTATATTAATTAAAATATATATATATATCTGATGGAAAAAGTACATTTGTAGAATAAAATTTTATTAATATTGATTCAACTCATACTTCATTAATTAAATTAATTAAAAAGTCAATACATAAATATTTTTATATAATAGATGATCACATATTTAAATTTAGAATTTATTTGTTGGAGAGCATACTTTTTATTTTGTCAGATTTTTATTTATTTATAGTTTTAACTATTTTTTAAAATTATATGTAAATATAACTAAAAAGAAAAATCTATATATAAAACATTTCTTTAAAATAATGCTTTTATGTAAATAGCCAACCGAAAAGTAGAAAAATAACAAAGAAATCCACTTCTTGGTTAATTTGCCATTCTTCGAAAATATCAGAGATCTTAAGAATCTAGATTAATTATAAAACAATTGGAAATTGCAGGAATATTGTAATTTCATAAAAGCATTTGAGGCTCAAATAAATCATAAAAAGCCCCAAATGCAATTTCCCATTATTTTATAACAAGTCTAGATTCTTAAGGTCTTTAATATTTTTCAAGAGTGACTGTTATTTTTTTCTACTTTTTAGTCAGCTATTTACACTGGGCAACAATTTTTTTTTCCATTTTCTGTTGCATGAGGTTTTAGAACTTTTTCTATATATTTCTGCATTGCTGATTCCAAATCTGAAATTCATTTTTTGATGCATGCTCTAGTTTTTATGCAATTTTAATTTCTTTTTGTTACAGTTAATGGCATGCATTATTTTTCAAATTGGAGTTAAAGGGCAATGACTCTCGGATTGAACATAACCACAAAGCAGTTAATGTTTTACAAACATCACTTATATAATTGTAGTTGTTTTTAAATGTAAAAAAATATCTGATAAAACACCTTATTTTGTATTTAGATTGAATCATGGCTTCTTCGAGTAGGCATAAATGTAAGAATAGTCCTGACACTTTCTGTTATATAGATGGTTGTTATACACTTCAACATCAATGGCATAATATATTATCATTTGTGACATGTGCATGTATTGCCTATTTTCAAGTTCCGCTTGGCAATCAAGACAAGAATTGGGCTTCTCATATTGTGTGTCATAATTGTGAGAAAATGCTTCATGACTGGACAAAAGGAAAACACAAAGGAATACCTTTTGGTATATTCATGGTTTGGTGTGAGCCTGAGGACCACAGCAGTGACTGTTATTTTTATCTGATCCATACAAAGGTCATCGACAAAAAGAAAACAGCATATGATCGCATACCCTAATATTTCTTCAGCAATATGACCTATCCATACTCTGAGACACTCCTGGTTCCAGTTTTCAATAGTTTTATTTCTTCTAAGGATAAGGAAAGTGAACATGGTGATCAAGTGTATTTTGATATGCATGAGGAAATGATTATAGAATCTGAAGGGTCTTCTTCTGATGCCAAGCAGTCATTAACTCCTTGGCAGTTTAGTCAACTCAAATTGAATGACTTAGTAAGAGATTTGGGCCTATCAAAGAAAACAGCTGAGTTATTAGCCTCCAGGTTTCAAGAAAAGAATGTACTTCATCGGTCAGCTAAAATATCCCATTTCAGGAAGCGTGAACAAATTTTTTGAGGACTTTTTTCCCCAAAGACAAACACTTTGTTTACTGTCATTCTTTTCAGCCAGCTAGATATTACCACTTACAGTCCAACAGAATGGCGGCTATTTCTTGACAGTCTGAAATGTGTTCTCCTACATAACAGTAATGTTTATGTAGCAGTTCCAATTGGTCATTCAACTCATCTGTGAGAAGATTATAATGCCATAAAAATTGTCCTTGACTTACTGAAGTATGAGGAGCATAACCAGATCATTTGTGTGGATCTTAAAATGATAAATTTCCTGCTAGGACAACAGAGGTTTCATGAAATATCCTTGCTTTCTATGTTGTGGAACAGCCAAGCTCGGGAGAAAAACAGAAGGAATGGTGAAATGTGAAGCTCTGGAAGTAGGGATGTAGAATATTGTGAATGAACCTGTAGTTAATCGAAACAGGATCACCCCCCCATTTCACATCAAATTTGGCTTAATGAAGCAGTTTGTTTAGGCTTTGAATAGAGAAAGTGAATGCTTTCAACATATTATTTCTGCTTTTCTTGCCTATTCTTTTGAGAAGATAAAAGCAAGTGTATTCAATGGACCTCAAATTAGAACCTTCATACGTGATGAAGAATTTGCCAGGAAGATGAATAAGAAGGAGAAAGCAGCATGGCAATCTTTTGTGGCAGTTACAAAGAACTTCCTTGGCAACAATAAAGCAGAAAACTATGAACTTCTAGAAGGATGCTGTTGGCTTTCCATGAATGTTATGATTCACTTCCTGAACAGTCACTTTGATAAGTTAAAATCTTGAAGCTGTTAATGATGAGCAGGTAGAACGCTTCCATTACGATCTGAAGACGATGTAAGAGCATTATCAGAGGTGATGGGACAGAAATATGGAGCATCAAGTGAAATTGTCCTCAACAAGTACACAAATGTAAGAGCTATTAACACATATTTTTGCTTGAATAGAATTTAAATAAGTTTTGCACAAATTTTATGATCAAAATAAGTGTTTTAATGTGTTCTATTTCGAAATTGTAGACAAATTCTGATACAATCATATCTTTTAGGATATTAGTGTATTTACTGCATTATATAAATCATTATATTTTCACAAAGATGATAGCCAAGAAGACATTCTACTTCATTATGTTGAACTAAATGTTAGAAAATTTTACAATAAGATGAAAACCTAAAATCTTGAATTGCAAAAAAACTGTAGCTTACAGAGAAAAACTAATGTCAGATTTGAGATCAGCACATTCGAATTAAGTAAGAAAGTGTTTTTGTGGATGCAACAAAAATTTTGTTCCCCAGTGTTATTTAAAAATTTTTTTTTTTTACATATTATTTAGTAATACATTTATTTTATAAAATTTTATAATGATAATTATGCTTTGCATTTCTTATTAGAATTTTTATTTCTTTGTTAAGCAGTTTAACAAAAACATTCTTAAATTCAAACTTTTTCCAAATCATTTCTTTAATTCATCTTTCTAACAATGGTATTGCTTATCCAATGAAATCTCAATGTTTTCCATTTGAATTCACAGTTTAAGATATATTAATAATTTAAAAATATTTTCAAATATATTGAAAACTTTATTTAATGTAGATAGCAAGGGTACTTGTTCCCAAGATTGATTATCAAGATTATTACATAGTTTTACAGTAATAGAAATCTTGCTACTGCTATTAATCTTAGATGTAACTTTAATCTCCTGTAAAGAAACATGAAAAGCTAAATGGTTAATCATAAAAATGTTAACAATAGATACTTTTAGATTCCATAGATAACTAACACAAAACAAAAACTATATAACATATATAAATAATCTTGTATGGAATGAATATATATCAGTTCAATAATATTCAACATAGCACATGTAGTATTAATATTCTTTAAAATGTTTTCTAGCTCAAAATTAGAAATGAAAATGGAAGAATTGCATTATGATATAATGTTAATAATAAAAATTTATAGATATCATCTTAATTTTAATAATTAGAGCTTCAGCTGTAGAAAAACAAAGATCTGGAAATCTCAAGAAACAGATCAAATTTAATAAAAATTACTATACATTCATATCTTGCTTCCACTCTAGAAAACAAATACCTTGCATAATGTTATATATTTTAGTCTCATTCAACTATATCCAAATTTTTATCAGAATAATGATATATTTAATCCAATTATTACTTAAAAATTATCATTAATTTATCAAAATATTTGTGTAGATTTCTAATATTAATCATAAAAATATTAAAGTTATTTAATTTAGTTTCTGAATATTTTTGTCATATAGATTCTAAATCTATTTTTGTTTTTATTATTATTAATTTAGGATGATTATCTTTTTTGATTTATATTAAATCATTTTTATCATAAGGAATAACAATACTTATGATAAATTTTAATAACAACAATAATAATAGATAAATTTTGATGTGATTATTATTGTTTTCAACGTATGAAGTACTATGATAAATTATATTAAAGAAGAATTATAATTTAAATGTGTTATCCTTATTTTAATTTATATTAAAAAAAACTTCTCCATGATTGGGGAAGTACTTTAAATTTATACTATATATACACACATAATAGTTTTCAATTAACTTACATTTTGTTTGTATTATATTGAAACAGTCAATTTTGATTGCTTGCCTGTTTCACTTATTTTACCTTTACACCTATACATATGCCAGGTTTAAACCCATTCAGAGTACCTACAAAAACAATATCGAGTGACTATGTGTGTGTGATCATACATATATGAGTGATAAGCCTGGAATTGGGTAGCATATGTATATATTACAGATATATGTTTGTAATAAAGTCACGTATTTAAAAAAAAGCGATTTAGTTTAAAATGTTAATCTATTTTATTTTATTTTGCTGGAATCGCATGTATATACAGTATTCTAGGTACAGCGATCCTACATATATGGTGGCAGAATTAGTTTTATATTGATTATAAATTCAGTTTTTAGTTTAAATTGTAAACAATTTAAATTAGACCACAGTGACTGTCTTGGTTTGGTGTCAGTCTGGTTTAATAGCCTTAAAATTGACAATAACATTTCTGAGAATTAATATTCTTTTGAAATTAATTAAGTCATAAAATATAGAACAATACGAATGAGATTTAAATAGTGATATCAGGTTAAGGTTAGAATTTAAGTATTAAATGACTTAGATTTCAGGTATTTTCTAGCTGCGTACAAACTTGTAAACAAGCAGATGTTCAACAATAAAATTGTATAAATAGTGCAATTTTTGTAGGTAATAGATATATACTATATTGTTTGTAAAGAGTTGCAAGCTGAACCCATGCCCATTTTATTTTTAACATGGTAAGGTAAAAAGGCATAAACTCACCACATCTTTTGTGGGATGTGGTAGTCCAGAATCCCAACTTGGCATAATGTTGCAGTTAACCATCACAGCTGCAATGGACTAAATTACAGCATAGCCATCAGCCTACTATTGTAAGAAGATATCTATGGAAATCTAGCCACCCATCAAGAAGAATAGTGCCAGCATTGTCTATGTGTGGGAAGCTACAAAGAATCAAACTGGTAACCTTTCTAATTACTGTAGAGCTCTGTGTCTAAACTGTTAATTTTACAATATCTACTTAAGCTAGCTATATAATAAACAACATTTAAAAATCTGTTTTCTAAGTTCTATAAATAAATTTGATAAATGGTAATTACTGTAAACTCAATCTTGTCTGAAACTAAACTTATAATTTGCAAAATCACTATTTTAAAATGTAAAACACTAATAACCTATTAATTTATTTTCATAATTTTATCATGTTATTATTGTGTAGATTTAATATGCCAAATAACTCGAAACCACGAGTATACACATATAATTTTGGTCTATTTCTTTATGAAGATATTTTCATATCTTCATTTTAATAAAGATTAAATATTTGAATTATTATTCTCAACTCATTGTTCTGAGATCTTTATTATTATTTATACTGATTAATTTTATGAATTAATATTATAGTAATCAGTTATTTCCTAGTAAAGTTGGAGTTTGTTAGTTATAGTATGAATTATAACTTTCTATATATGTCATATATGTGAAAATGAATTTAAAAGAATTGTTCAGGATGGGAACTATATTAATAGCTCTGATGAGTGTTGGAATAGAATTAAAGAGGGATTCTTGAAAATAGCAAAAAATGAAATAGGTATTATTCGTGCGAGAAAAGCTAAAAGACCTTGGATAACTGAAGGTATGTTGGAAAAGATGGAAGTGCGGAGATGGTGGAGGAAGGTAAATACTGAGGAAGGGCAAAAGGAATATAGGAAATTTAATAATGAATTAAGAAGAGAAACAGATTTAGCAAAAAAAAAGTGGTTGGAGCAAGAATGTAAAGAGATAGAAAGGTTTCAACAGATGAAAAGATATGATCTAGCATTTGATAGAATACAAAGTATTTCTTGGGAGAAAAAGACATGGGTAGCAAGTGAGATTGCATAAGAATGGAAGAAGGTTAACCGATAGTAATGATATATTAAAAAGATGAGAAGAATATATTCGGTATCTGTTTAGTAGAGGAAATAATTTAATTAGTTATGAACTTGAAAATGAAGAAGATGTTGCAATGGATGATAGAGATATGGACATACTGCCAGATGAAGTAAGAAAGGCAATCACACAAATGAAGAATGGTAAGGCTATTGGATTTGATGCAGTACCTATAGAATTTTTGAGAGAAATGGGAGAATTTACTATGAAGGAAATAGTTGGACTTTGCAATTTGATATATAATAGTGGAGTTTGGCCTGAAGATTTTTTAAGAACTATAGTGATTCCAATTGCTAAAAAGAAGAAAGCTGTTAAATGTGAAGAGTATAGGATAATAAGTGTATTGTCTCATGTTTCTAAGGTGTTATTGAGGATTTTAACTCAAAGGATTTATGGGAAGGTTGACTATTATATTGCTGAAGAACAGTTTGGTTTTCGGAAAGGGAAAAGCACAAGAGATGCTATTGGTATTGTTAGGACAATTGCAGAAAGATATATTGAAAGAGATAAAGGAATTGGTATATGTTTTGTAGATTTAGAAAAGGCATTTGATAGAGTAAGCTGGAATAAACTGATGTCTATCTTAAGAGATAAAGGAGTATTCTGGAAAGAAAGATGATTGATATGGAATATGTATAATGGGCAAAGAATAAGAGTTAGATTTGGATGTAATGAGACTGATGAAGTGAATATAGAAAGTGGAGTTAGGCAAGGATGTAGTATGTCACCTGTTTTGTTTAATATTTATTTAGAAGATATGATAAATAATTATTTGGACTGTGGAGGAGCAAATGTTGGAGGGAGAGTAATAAAGTGTATAAGATTTGCAGATGATATGGCTCTTATTGCTGAGGAAGAAAAGGATCTTCAGAATATGTTGAATAAATTGGAAGAAGGATGTATGGCATATGGAATGAAGATTAATATTGAAAAGACTAAGTGTTTATGGATAGGGAAAGATGCAAAAAGACTGCAAATTGGAATCCATGATGAAATGGTGCAGCAGGTGAAGGGATTTAGATATTTGGGTTGTTGGTTGAGTGAGGATGGAAGAAGTGAAGATGAAGTTAAAAGAAGAATAGCATTGGCAAAGGTGACATTTGTAAAAAGAAAGAAGATATTCTGTGGACCTATGGAAAGAGAATTAAGGAAAAGATTAATTAAATGTTATGTGTGGAGTGTATTAATGTATGGTTGTGAGACATGGACATTGAGTAATAGAATTAAGAAACGACTGGAAGCTTTTGAGATGTGGACATGGAGAAAAATGGAAAAAATAAGTTGGGTGAATAAAATAACAAATGAAGAAGTTTTGAAAAGAGTTAATGAGGAAAGAAGATTGATTGAAAGTATCAAAGAGAGAAAGAGAAACTGGATTGGACATATACTAAGAAAAGATTATAGTTTAATGAAAGATGTTTTGGAAGGAATGGTGAGTGGAAATAAAAAGAAAGGACGGAAGAGATTGACATTATTGGATGATATATGAGATGGAAGGGGTTATGTGGAATTGAGGAAGTGGGCAAGGAAGACAATGGAATGGAAGAATGGATGAACTGATGTAGTAACTACTCTCTGGACCTGTCTATTGGACAGACTACTATTGATGATGATGATATATGTCATCCCTATATCATAGGAACTAGCCATAGGAATATTACTGAAGCAAATTTATAATGTTTTATCAGTAATTGCTCTTCAAATATCCTTTCTCCTCCCTAGATTACTATATATTAGATATGCAGGTTTGATATCTTAATATGGGTTACTAATTAATTTAGTCCATAAGTAGTATGTTTGGATACTAGTCTTGAGAACTGGGTTATACAGATGTGCAAATAAATGCTATCTATTTTAAGGCATGTTAAGTTAGTTAAATGCATTTAAGTTTTATATATGTATAGGTTGTGACCGTGTTGTTACAAAGTACCTATAGTATATTAACTGCTTGCTGCATATTTTTCTTATGAGTTCTGGCAGAGGTCACCCTCATATTTCTAGTCCGGGTAAAGCAAAGTGTTTTAGAACTGGAACACAAGGGTCCAGATTGTTATGAAAGCTTATCCGACTCCCTGAACTATTAATGTTATCATATTTATAGCAAGTCATTTGACACCGAGCATTTGATGTTGAAGCCTATGAATAATGACCCACTTGCACATTTATCTTTATTAATATTTTAATATGCGCCATAGCATGTGAGTGTAGACCTAGTGTAAACCAGTTTTTTCTACCTTATGTTAAATTGTTAATTAGCATTAAGCTAACCTTAATCTAGATTATCATGCTAACCTGCATATCTTTTAACCTGATTACGTGCTCTATTCTTAACCTGTTATATATAAACAGATGCCAGAAGCACAGTATGTTTCATTATATAACTTTGGCTAATATGTTCCGTGTGATTTGGCAGACTGCAAACTAGCGAGGATTTGGCACATTGGGTAAGCATAAACATGATCACTGCAGATTATTGTATTAAAAAAATATAATGAGAGAATATGTAACTACCACTCTCATTAACTATGTGATGTCTTCTATCGTAATATCCCATGGTTCAATTATATAAATATTGTGTTCTATTTATGATTTCTTTTATTTTATTTATTAAATTATTATTTAAAATATAACTCGTTTCTATTATTTATTTCTTGTAGTCAATTCATATTCAACTCCATCTTAATTTATATGTACATCATTATATATATGAATACCTCTTTAGTAGACTTAGTGAGTAACTATTAATATATTGTTAGTTCACTTAGCCATTTGTGTGTATTGATAGTAATTTATTCATTTATTTCATGAGTCTCATGTTTCACCCTTTGATTAAATTGAACTCATGTGTAACTTAGGAAATGTCATTCATAGGGTATTAAGTTATGGAGTAGGATGGAGCAGGTTGAATGTTGGTTGAATCCTGGATCTTCCATCTAGATTTGATCAGCTTTAGTGTGTTTTACCTATACTCTATATTTTGTTGTATAGATATAGAAATTTTACCGTTACAATATATATTAAGTAAAATTTTTATTAACAAAAAACAAAAATTATATACATTTTTACAATAATTATTTACATATAAACTTTAAATTCTTCATACTTATTTATGTATTATTTTCTAAGTTTCATCTTTAATTAAATAATATTTATTTTGATTTTTATATTATTTCCATAATTCATATAGAGACAGACCAGCGTTTGACAAAGTTTTTTCTATTTTTTTTTTTTGGGGGGGATGTATTTATTCCAATCATTATCAAGTTTTTTTAACCAATTATATTTTTTATTATCAAAAATCATTTCACACTTTATTGTCTATATAGTTTTTAGAGCATGTAACAAAACCATTGCATTATATGGATTAAATCTTTTAATATTGTTTGTTATTTCCCCTTTTAAATTTATGCATGGTGCATTAAATACTTTTGAAATACTATATGTTCTTCAAAACAAGTAAAATGTTTCCTCTTTCCTTATACAAAAAATACATTGATGGCTCCAAATTTATTTCAGCTGACCATTTAAATAAATCTTTATTGGTATGAAACCATTTAAAAATTTGAAGCAGAATTTGTTATATGATTGTAGAGCAAATATTTTGTGAAGATTCCTGATAATCACTGACACAAGTGTACTCAACCTTGTTTATTAGTTATTTTAAATCATTGTGTTCAGTGTTAACCAAGCTACTTAAGTTGAAGTCATCCTGCAAGTCTTTATATGCTACAAATAAGTCATCATAAAATGATCTTCTGACTTTTTCAATTTTATTAATTAAATTACTATCTGGTGATGGTGAACTAAAACTTTAGTCTTATATTATATTAATATACATTTGTGCTTTTATATATGATATATATACTTTTGGATCAATAAGATTGAAGCCTCCTTGACTAATTGGTAATCGTAATATTGAAATTAATAATAGGTGTGAAGATTTCTCCCAAATATAGTTCTTTGCTTTCTGATTCAATTTATTTACTGTTATATTGAAAACACTCATTCATGATGCATTATAACCTAAGATTCCCATTGCAACGGCATTAAAAATTCTTGTTTTAATAATTTCATAAAGCATAACATAATGAGAGATTTAATTTTCCTATTGATTTCATCAATTACCATTTTGTTTAAGAATTGATTCATACTTGTTTTTGACATAATGATGGAGTTAACCGGAATCCAGATGATATCTTTCTACCTGTAGCTAGTTGCCAAGCTGCAGATTTTAATGATTGTATAGAAGATCTTGTCTCTCTTTGAAACCTATTCAGGATATTCATAACAATTTTAATATTATGTACATTGTGAAAAATTATTATTACATCATCAATAAAGGCCATTGACACTATTTTCACACCTAAATGAGGTAGATAAAGAACTGACACCTAGTTTTCAATATCTTTAATCATCTGAACTATGTATAGTGCAAAGAGTAGAGCAGCTGATGGTTATGCTTGTGGTATTTCTTTTTCTGGAATAAAAAAATCTGAATATCTATCTTAATTGAGATTTCCATTATATATTCATTAATTTTATTCATTACTAACCACTTCTAACTGGAAATGTTTATTCCATCTTCAGAAGATTTAAAAAATGGAATAAAAGATTAAAGATGAGATTTATAATGGTTGTAGAAGCTTATTTATGAAATGCAAATATGCCATGTATATTTTATGCTGGTCTTTGAGTCTGCTTAATAGACATTTTTCAACACTATTTTGAAATTTTGTTTTCAGCAAATTTTTAATTTTTAAAGCATTTCAACTCTTTACCTAATTGTAGCTCACCATTGTATTCTATCTATCTATATATCTATCTAATAAAAGCAGTTAATATTACATGCCTTTAGAATATCTTTTAGATAGTCATTATAACATAAGTGCTTTTATGTTATAAAGATTATCATAGTTTAAATAAATTTGTTGTCATTCATTTATGTTACATGTCCAATCCAATGAAAATGCATCTTTATAATTGTTGTGTGTCAACGATTTTGTCATCACATTTTTAAAAATCTTACATAGCATCCTTAAATGAATTTTTTTCAGCTTCTTTATGTTGTATTAGGAAATTATTATTTTTATTTTCAAATGATAAATTGAGCAAGATAACAGCCACACACACACACACACACACATATATATATATATATATATATATATATATATTGTAACCTCTTCAATCTACACCTATATCACCTTATACACATATAAATACCCAGGCACCAATTCTATACAAGATAGAATAAAATTTATAATTTAGGTTGCATCTCTAATTATGGATAAGACTATTATTATAGTATTAATCTACAGCTTAGCTCAGTTGGGGGTCATAGGGTCTCATGGTCATCTACAATGCAAATGGGATGAGATAATCATTTACAAAGAATAATCATATAATGTTTATTTAGTTATACTATAAGCACTTACTTAAGTTATCAAAAGAAAGCAATTCATGGGTTAAATCAAGAATCATGATATGTTCAATTCTCCCACTATCCAGGTACATGCTAGACCAATCACACCACTCATCTAATATGTTTGGGGATCACTATAACAATAATTAATCTATAGACATTTGATTTAGATTGCACAGCTATACCAATGTTTATTTATATGCTGAAATAATCTCAGGCTCTATTATATGAACAATAAGTTGATCCTATTATAAGATGATAATTAAGTAATGAGGAACTATTGTGAAGTTGACAATTATTATAATAAAATAAAGAATGCACAATGATAGAGATCGGGTGCATTTTTATCTCACATCACCATCTTTTTTAAACAAGGTAAAATCCATATCTTGGCATTATACAATTTGGATCAATTAATTCAGTATTATTTAATAAATGGCATATATTATTAAACTGTTAAATATTACAATTATATTATGTTGAACATATGTGTGTGTGGAAATGGTCAATTGAACGTATATGGTAAAATAATTCAGAGGGAATCTTACTTCAACAAACATTTATTACAAGACACATTCTTTTACAAACACATCGATGATGATTTAACATTAATTTCACATTAACTACAAACTTGACTGAACAACATTTAAATTACATAAATCTTATACCCTTAATATTTGGAGGCTCTTCCCCTTATCTATTATTTCAATAATATTTATAACTCTATTTGTTAAATTATTAGCAATACAAAATAATTATATATTCACATACCGATGTTTATATTATCTATTCTCATTCTGTGCTCTCAATGAACTAAGAAAACGGTATCAAATAATCAACTAATGCCATTGAAATTATTTCCGTATGCCTACAAATTTATACTTACTATATGAAATTAAGTAATAATTTTATTAAAATTAGCATTAAATAAAGTAAAATTTTGTAATCCAATATTACATTCATACCAGGAGGGTGAATTGCCAGCAATAACAATAAATGAAATAATGATAATGTGGGTGATATGATTTGACAAACTACTTAGAACTTACAATTCCGGCGATGGTCTCCTTCCATATCTCTAAGTTTATCATATCTCCGAGTGTATTTGCGGAATGAATAAATTTCACAATATGGATGGTACAATGAGCTAATCTTTAAATTATTAATCCAACTTCAAATATATTGCAGAAATCACTAAAATATTTGTCTGAAATAACTAACATATACTATATAATGATAAATACATGGAATTAAGAGGGAGAGCAAAATGCTAACAAATAAATATTCGCATATGGGCACGTGAGAGTTAACAAGACTTCAAACATCAATTTAATTCATCAACTTAGTAACTACCAATCATTCTGATACAAATGGCATGGAACCCAGCCAATTAATCATAAATAAACGGGACATCTTCCACTTTACTTTAAGGAATATAATCATCACATCATATACTATCAAATAAGGAAATATACTACCACCCATGGTTCAATAGATAAATAAGTAAAATGTGTTACTCAATCCGAATAGCATGATCATCCTTTCAATCACCTCTCCACTCAAAAGGCATCTAACGCATTTTATATAGGACAAACCCATAACAGACAAACTCTTAAATTTTCACAATCTTTAGCACATACTACCGGCTGCAACTGATAGGAAACAAATAAGCATAAATTTAATTCTTATAAAATAGCTTCTGATAGTGAACACACATGCCAATATATGATCATGTATGAAATATTTTCGAAATCACATCAGACAATAAAATGTTGTATTAGCATTAATTAAATTATAAATGAATCTAATATCTATGAAAATTTATGAACATCGAATTTCAAATTAGCGTAAATACTATCAAGTAAGCCTGACCATTTGGCAATACTGGCATAAATATTTTCATGTATCTATTTATTATTACTAACTAATGAATAATGATAAAGCATGCAAATTTGCACCAATAATATGAGCACGGGAATATATAATATTTTTACATAATACAACAAAAGAAAATATTACCAGTGTGGTATAACTTATACCAAAATCTCCAAGATGTTCTAGAGGAGATAGGCATATAAATACATAATAATAATAAAACAAATTAATATCAAATTAAACATAAAAGAAAATAAATAAATCAATACATCTATATATCTATCATATGCAATGGAAGAAATGCATATCAAACCTTCTGTCATTAAAATAAAAGTTCCCCTTTTATTTTTTATTTTTTTGTTAGTTCATACTTGAAACTTTAAAAGCAGAAATGCACGCATACTTGAAACTTTAAAAGCAGAAACGCACGCGTAGCTTATGATGATAAGATGTATAAACAAACATTAAAACATACAAATATTTCTCCTGCAGGATAAGCATGAATTTGGCAAAACAGCAATAATCTCGAATGTTCTTAGGGCTTCCTAAAGGACATTATAAGGAGCTTTTGCACATATTTGAATCAATTTTTTTTTTTTATAAACTTTACACAGCTCAGCAAGGTCATCCAAATAAATGTTTATGATCCACGCTATTTTCAACTCTGTTCTGTCTAAAATTTCCAAGATTTAATAAATTTTAATAGCGATCAAGATCAGGGTTATTTGGTCATCCATGCTTATACACATTTCTGATAAATAATTATTAAATATCATTAAGTCACGCATTCTATCACTCATTGATAGGTGTGAATGGTAAGGTAATTTAATATACATAACTATTCCAATAATATAAAGTATTAGAATGAATAATTTCTCTTTTTTCAGCCTTATTTTACACAATAAAAATAGGAAACTTATTAAATGAAAGTCAATAAAATATTCCATTACACAGTTCAGCATAACTTTTCCAATTATTATTATTATTGTTAATTTACGTAATTCTAGTATTACACTATTTATTATAAATAAGTTATAGCAAAATTGTATTAGCAATTTTTCTATATAATATCCATGCATTATGAATAAAAGCAAATTCAAATTGTTAGTCGATAAATGTTGGAATTGGTGTACCTTTAAACGTTTAGCCTTCCATATTGGACAATTCTATCCTGTATCCTTCACAATTACATGGCATTTATGCTTGAGTAGTATGAGAGAATTTTCCTTAGTAAAAAGGGAATAGTAAAGAATTTAGTGAAAATATTAGGTTTACTTGTTTTATTATATTTCTCTTTTTTGTTGTTTTTTTAAGACAAATATTTCACCTTCTCTAAAACTTTTTCTGAAGTCTTCTGTCTACTTAGCCACACCTTTTTTTTTTATAGTTATAATGAGACAAAAAAATGTTAGGAATAGAATATTGAAAAAAAAAAAAAAAAATTAAATTACAAATACTAACTAATAATAAATAAAAGAAATAATTTTTACATTTTCAAATGAAAGGTTTTATGCACTAAATAATAAAAAAAATCTTATTAACTGATGGTGTGTGTGTGTCTTTCCATTAATCCAGAGTCTATTAATGACTGAGATATTAGCAATTTCTATTGCAAATAAATAATGTTATTGCAAGATGGATATTTTGAGTGATAATTAGAAATATGAATGAGGTGTGAAGTGTGAGGTGATGTGAATGGGCATGCACCTACACATACCATTTAGATCATGGAATGACAATAAATAGAAAATTAATGAATAAGCACTCATCATGGCATTACAGACAAACAATATTTATTACCATTAGTCTAGCTTTCATACCAACAACTCCTGATACAATCCATTCCCCTCTCCCACTATTAGATATACATAAAAAAAAAAAATTAATGATTGGTACACTCCAACTAATATCCTAAGAATTTTTCAACCGCATTATACATTAAGTTATATCACAATTCATTTTTTTCATATTAGGTAGCCCTAATCACTATTGGCACAGATGTGAACTTCCCACATTCCTTCCTGGTGCCAATCTGGAAGGTCACAATATATATATATATTAATATCTATATTTAAAAAATCCAAATCTGAATCACACACTATATATTTCCTTTTATCCAAATTGCATGATTCAAACTTGGATTTTTAAACACAAATAGTGTGGTTGAAACTGAAGCAATTGGTTATACTCTATTACCATGTGGGTTTCTTCTGTCATCGTGCATTCTTTAATTTGTATATATGTATACCTAATTTAGTTGATCTAGTTAATGTTAGCATGATGAAATGTGTTTTAAATTACAAAATATTGCAGCAGCACATTAGAATGTGTGTTACATCTTAACATTTTATATCTGTCTTTCTATCTGAAAGCTATCAAAATATTTTAATTAATTCACATTCTCTAATTGATCATCATTTAAAGTAAAAGTTATTGAAGGTTTTTCTCCCATTACTGACAGATGGATCAGTTGAGTTTTTGTTAACATTAATTAAAAAATAAATAAATAAATAATTTATTAACATTAATTATGAAACTAAAGCCCAGTGTGATTTTAGTGCAATCATGAAATAGCAGATGCTAGAGCTCAAACCCATAAGTCTGTCACTTTTGGTATTCAAATTTTTTTATAAATCTCCCAGTAATATTCCATTTGATTATTTATTTACTAGAAAGATTTTATATTATGCATATATTAGAGAAGATTACATTTTTTTAAACAGTGCTCATTTAAGCATATAAATCTATGTATAATGCATGTATATAATGTATTTTATTAACTCAGAAGCTTGGTTGAGTTAACTGGCCAATAGGATAGTATGATCAATTGATGATACTTTATCATCATGGAAATAATTTGCCACTATTTTTCATTCACTTTAAAACAATTTATTCTTGTATGCAGTCTAATATATAACGAGATCTTAATATCGTTAAACATATAGAAATTCAAACTATGTATATATTTACTTAGATTTTATCAAAAACTTAAAATGTCTATGGTTGTTCAGTTTCTAAGATGGAAAGTTTGGCAATTACTTTTCAAAGCTATTAATATTTGTTTTATTAACTGATTTGATTTTATACAACTTGACAAGATTTTTATTAAGAAATGATTAGAAATTGAATTGAGAGATTATGTTTTTTTTCAGCTTCAATGAATTCCCTATTTCAATAATAATAATAATAAAAAAAAGCATTTGAGATATCCAGCGAATAATTAATAGAGCGCATGTGTTATCGAGATAATTAAAAATGATATTGTTTTTACAATTAATTGATAGACTTTTCCCTTTTGTTAATAAAAATACTATAAGAAAATAGGTTCCCGTTTATTTATTTCATTTTAATTAATTCTTGAGATTTGTAAATATAAACTAGCAAAATTAAAAGTGATTTCAATATAATTTAGTATATAGGGTATAAGAGCGCAGACTTCCACATGACTCCCCACTCTCCCCACTATCTCATAACACCGATACACTTGAACACATATGTTGAAAAGATAAATAATCACCAATATACGTATTTCATGCTAAACCGGCAATCATCAGTTGGTCCAGATTACCATCTTCACACATATATGCTATAAGTGCTCAGATATATATTAAGATAGCCAAACCTCATACTTTAATGGACAGGCTTCAATCTACTCCACACTCCAACTCTTCAACCGTCCATCCAATTGAAAATCTGAAGATGGAATGCTTAAAGGCCACCCTGAGGCGAAGATTCTTGTCAGACCCATGTTGACCTAAGGTCAATCTGACCCATCATGTACAGGACATAAGTGGAAGTCTCTGCTCATATACCCTATATATTACATATATAGACATAGGTATATAATAAGCCTGTGTGTTTCAGTAATTACATAATAGAGATGTCTGCCTGTCCCTTGTATATGTATTAAATGGATTATGTCCTGTATATGAGGGGTCAGATTGACTCTCTGCTCATATACCCTATATATTACATATATAGACATAGGTATATAATAAGCCTGTGTGTTTTAGTAATTACATAAATAGAGATGTCTGCCCGTCCCTTGTATATGTATTAAATGGATTATGTCCTGTATATGAGGGGTCAGATTGACCTTAGGTCAACCCATGGGTGTGACAAGAATCTCAGCCTCAGGGTAGCCTTTGAGCATTCCATCTTCAGATTTTCAATTGGATGGACAGTTGGAAAGTTGGAGTGTGACTAGATTGAAGCCTGCCCATTAAAGTATGAGGTTTGGCTATCTTAATATATATCTGTGCACTTATAGCATATATGTGTGGAGATGGTAATCTGGACTAACTGATGATTGCTGGTTTAGCATGAAATACGTATATTGGTAATTATTTATCTTTTCAACATATGTGTTCAAGTGTATCAGTATTATGAGATAGTGAGGAGAGTGGTGAGTCATGTGGAAGTCTGTACTCATATACCCTATATATTACATTTATAGACACAGGTATATAATAAGCATGTGTGTTTCAGTTAATATAATTTAATAGAAAGTATGCTTCTAATTTTTTTTTTTTTTCGTTAAGTCTGAAAAATAGAAAATTAATTTTTTTTTATATTTCTCAGTATTATTTTGTTTTATCCACTCGAATGTAAGATTTATATGAATAAATTTGATTAATATTTATTTTATTCGTCATCATTGTTCTGTCTCCGTACTTACTGAAACTAGAGGGAAAAACAAGCCTGTCCATTAAAGTATGAAAATTGGCTATCTTAATATAAAGTTGAGCATAGTAATCTGAGCCAACTGATGATTGCTGGATTAGCATGAAATACATATATTGGTGATTATTTATCTTTTCAACATGTGTCTGATCAGGTGAGTCAGCAATTTGAGATGGCATGGAGAGTTGAGGTCGTATGAAAGTCTGAGTTCGAATCCCTTATATCCTTAAAAACAGGATAAGTAATGAAATGCATGCTTTTGAGCAGAAACAATTGACTCCGAAATAGAAAAGATTACTGTTAAGCAAAACAAACAAATAAACAAACGAGTTATTCGTTTAATTTATCGGAGTGGAGATGTTGAAGCTTCAACTTTAAAAATAAGGATGAACTTAGAAGGTCCACCCAGATTTCAGGAATAAGGAACTTTTGACAATAAGATTTTGGTCACACGGATGAATTGTTTAAGTAATATAAAATTTTGGTTTCTTTTCTACATTTTATATTTGTTTAGATGTTCTTATAGATGAAAAAAAAATTTTTTGCTATGCGTTGAACAATTATTTTATTAGAAATTATTATTTATTTATGTATACAGAAAACGTAATGCAGTTTTGGGAATTTTTTTATGTTAACTGTACTTTTTAATCATTTTATTAAGCTGGAATAAAATGAAATATGTATGACACAAACTTTGCAGAATTAAAATTGATATCATCACATTAGTCAATCTATAAGACTTTTTTTTATTAACAAATATCATTAAAATCACTCTGTACTTTAAAAGGAGAAATTGTGTGAATGATTTTTAAGCAGAAACTAAGATCAAATCCTTTAAAAATTGAAGTATAATAATTTGATGGAGGGTGCTAAAAATGATTTATGGTGTGGAAGTGACAATGATACTAGTGATAAGGATGATGATCATGTTAATGAAGTTGAATAGTACTAATCAATGTATATATCTTTATTAACATCTTATCACAACACACCCTCATTTCAAATATTATTCAGAATTATTTTACAGACAGACTCATAATAAATCATTTTAATAAATTTTCAAATTTAATTTTACTTTTGATTTATCAATACTCATTTATTCAGTCTGACTAAAGAATTTCTCTTTCATCTGATCTCCAATTGCATATATTGTTCTGTGATATGACTATAATCCTTAATTATACATTCAAGTAGTAGTAAAAATTATTTACATACTGTTGAAATTAATAATATTCTTTATTTTATTTTTATTGAATTTTAAATTTTAATTTAACCATATTAACAAGAGATACTTTTAAAAAGTTTGTTATTATTATTATTTCTTAAATAATTATTTCAAAATTAAAATGAAAGATTTCTTATAAGCCACCAAATACTTTATTTACAATCATTAAAATCTGAAATTAGGTTATATATTTTAGCCATTTTATCAATTAACATAAAATATGTAATATAATTATTGATTGTTCTGATATATTTGAGAAATTTATAGTTTTGTAGAATATAAGAATTGTTTGTTTATTTTATATACATACAAGGTAGAATTTTGAATGTTGAATTTATTTTTTGTGTTACCTTTTGATAATGAATAATGCATACTGAAATCTTTATAAAAATATACAATGTCTATTCACAATATTTTTCTAATACACATTAAATTTCTAAAACTTTACAAATAAAATGCTGTAATTTTTAAATTGTGCATTTGAACAAAGCAACAAGTATCAAACAAAATATTCATCTCCCACATCAGGCATCCTAAGTATCACTAGTTGGAACTACTAACTATTGTGACTTTAGCAACTATGTCAGTAGTAATGCTTTTATTGGCAGTTTACAAACTTAACTGACCTCAGAATTGCTATCACCACCAAAGAAATTTTAATAGAAAATACATAGGTGTACGATCTTCAATGTTCTATTATTAGTATATATGTACATATTGAAATGATCTTCCAACTATTATCTCTCAAATTTATTAATTCAAATTCATGCATACTGAACACTATATTTTTATTCAAATGATTGATGATCTGTTTATCAAATTAAATGATTTTCATTGGCTTACTATATTATATATATATATATATATATATATATATATATATATATATATATATATATACATTATTAAGTACATCATTAATCATTCTCATTTTGAGTACCAACAGGTCCCTTATATACTTGAATTAATATAATTTGAATCTTATTTATACTGTATTATTCAATAATTACCCATGTGCATGGATAAATGTGCAACATGTCTTTAAATTTTATAATTAAATCAAGGAAATAAATAATATATACTTTGTGTCATCATGATTCTTTTATTATCCATTTTCTCAAACATTCACTACACCTGATTTGACTTTACCAACATGAAGTCTATTTTAATATTTACCAAACCAAATCTGTGATTGGAAAAATTTTCTTTTTATTTCTTTCTCTTAAAAATTATTTTTAAAAATGGAATTAATGACAATAACATAATAACTTTATTATATCATTATTCACAACCCAATTCACAATTATATATGTGGCATGCAATAATTGAATTGAACACTCTTTAAATCTTTACAATGATATATAAATTTCTGATAAATACTTATGTTTTAGAATCTTTCTGATTTCATCACAGTATGAATGGCTAACTATCAAATTCCACCCTGCCAATTTAATATTGATCTTTATAGCTTTTACTTTGGGAAGACATATGGTATGGTTTCTAGAGTCATTAATTGTTATGCTAACAATATCATTAATTATTTATCTTATTGATCCTATTGATTTTCATATTTATCTCATGTTGGCTATTGAATGGATATAATCAAGAATATTTTTCAAATGAATAAATATCACATATTTGGCACAATAAAAAAAAGTCAAAAGATGAATAAAAATTTATATTATTGAAATAGCAATAAAATTTTGAAGGATCAAAATAACTTGATCCAAACTGATATATCAAACTGACTTTAATCATTCTTTTTTATTTATGTGCATAATAAATAATCTTTCACAGTATATTAATTTTTGGAATTTGAGACATTTTTTTATTAACTCTAATATCCATCATTGTTATGTGAATATATATAAAGCTATTTTTAATATTATGGTTGTTGTTTTGGCAATTACACTTTTTTCAAACTTGTAAGGATGCTAATATTATTAAACAGGTGAGAATGATCTGACAGTTAGCTTACCAAAGAAGGCTTGATCATTTGGTGATATTCCCTTAAAACTTCATAATCCACAAATTCGACCTCAAAATATTTTTTTTATCAACTTCATTAAATCTTTTTCATAAACTCTACTCATTATTGTAAAAAATAGTGTATTTATATAGCACTAGATTATGTATATAATATAGAAAAAGGAATAAACCTCCGGACATGTGCTTTTTATGAATTTACATGCACTCACTCATAAGTATCAGTTTAAAAAGCATAAGCAGACCACTTATGCTTAGAGCTTATTATTATATAAGCCAACCTTTGCTGCATATGTAATCAAGTGCCATATAAATACACTACTTATTACAGTAAATTCAAAATTTAATATTTACTTCTAATTGCAAGTGGTAAAAAATGAGATTCTATCTCTCTCCTGCTATAGAATGAATAAGTTTGTACAATTAGTTTGTCAAGTTATATATCAGGTATACAATAGGTTAAAATCCTGATTTTAGTATGGTGAGTAAAGATTCATTTATATAATGATAATCTCTAAGCATAAGTGGGTGAGAACATGTAAGTTTGTAAAAAGTGCATGGCTGGAGGTTTATTTCCTTCTCTACTCATTATTATAATTTAAGATATTTGAAAACTATATACATGAGGAATAACTATGCCTCCAAAATAAGAAGTACAGTATTGCATGAATATCAGATGTACAACATTAATTAAATAAATAAAAATACTTTTCAAAATTATTCACAATTTTGAAAATAATATGTTAAATAAAATGATTCTTGCAATTATGCCATTTCAATAAGTTAATAAATTATTCATTCATATTGGTTTCTATTCATATTTTAATTAGATTATAAATTTATATATTTTTTACTAAAATATTTCAAACAGTGGTACTCGTTTATTTTAATATAAAATTTCTTCTCCAAAAAGGCCATTGCTGTTAGCTGAAAGGTTATGTTTTGATTCTTCTTTGAAGCTTAAATGATCTGAGCAGGATGAATTTCAAATGTACACTCCATAGGTTTTTGTCATTGCAGCTGTTATTACTATGTAATTATTCATATATTAATGAACACAGATAGAATGCTTACCAGTATATAACAGCTGGCATAGTGAATTTACTGGCATTTTATTTTTTAAATTTATGATCAAGAAATACTATGGTCTTTTTTAGTTGCCTAATAGCTCTTAACAGAAATATTAGTTGAATTTTTTAAAAGACAGAATGAATGTGTGTGAACAAACTTTTTTTAAAATAGATATTTACAATCATGACAGACAAAAGTATATTATAACCCTAATCCCAGGAATCTGAAAAGTTTTCAGCCAGGGGAGCAATTGGTAGCTAAAAGCAGAGGATGCTAAAACCTCCTGAATGTAGGTCCATGGTATCATTTGATGATGAACTTTTATTTAAATTTGTACAAGTGCAGGTCACTCTCAAATGAATGATGATTGCAAGAATTAGAAGAATTATATTAAATGGGACATTTTTGAACTTTGTGAAGTTAGAAGAGAAGGTAAAGAAATAATTGATTTGAAAAATGGGCATGTGCTTTATTACAAAGACACAAATATTGGTAAGCACAAATGGAGCGTGATTCATTATAAATTGGAAAAAAAAAGAAAGAATAACATTGTGGGAGTGACAAAATTAATGTAAGCTATCAAATGCATGTAATTCAGGTTTATACTCCAGCAAGTAGAATATGAATGTGCAAAGTGTTTTTGTTTAGACCAAATAATGTTTTAAAATTGTTGTAGGAGATTTTAAAATTAAAATTGACAACAATTGAAAGAGGAGACTTGTGGAGTTCACACACAACCCCACACAAAGAACTATATTTTATGAATATCTTTTTTGAGAAAAATGCTAAAGGAAATGGGAATGAAAGCATATAAATAAAGATACAGCAAAATGGGATTATATTTAGCCTTACAGAAAATATATATATATATATATAAATCAAGATTGTAATATGTTTGATATATTCAAAACTGAAAGTAACCATAAATTAGTGAGATGTAAGATGTGTATTAACACAAGAAATGTAAAATATTAAGAAAGACAGTATTTAATAGTTGATATTCTTAATTTTCAGAAACACTCCATTGAATTTAAATAAGAGCGTGTAAATTGTTTTATAATATTAACAGTCTTTGAAGATGGTTCAGACTTGAAATGAAATTGCTAAGAAGATAACTGATCCTCTATTAAGAACTATATAAAGGATAATGTAAAAAAGCAGTAATTCTAGCAGTAATTTTTTTACTAAAACAGGACATTTAAAAAAGAAGATATATGAACAATTTTTAAAATGAATTGGAATATCTAAGATTTTATAAAATGACAAAAAGGAGCTGATAATGATTTAAGGAAATACAATTATGAATTGACAAAGAAAACTAGACATGAAATAAAGTCTCAAAAACATAAAAACAATATCTTGGTATTGGAAGATAAGTTGTTTCAGCAATAAGAATTAAAGCTGAAACTATTACTAAAAGAAGACGACATTATGGAATGATAAATTAGTATATATAAAGAATAAGAAACCAAAATATAACCTACTATTACTATATTGTATTTATATTTTGGACTATTTCTATCATCTATTGAATGTCTTTAGAAAAAATTAACTTTATTTAAATATTTCAATTACATTCAACTGTTAGTAATAATATGTCTCAAAAATGTATATTATTACTAACAGTTAAGTCTGAAGAAGGGAGAATAATACCTCTCGAAACATTGTGCATATACTAACCTGTGGGCTATTACTAACAGTTGAATATATTTGGAATATGTAAATAAAGTTAAATTTTTCTGAAGATATTCAATACTTAATATCAGATGATGGAAATAGTTCAATATATAAATATAACTAAAACATTATCCTCAATTGTTAAATAAAGAGATTAGACATGCAATTAAATCTATGAAAAAGAGAAAAACTTCAGGAAATGATGGAATTATTATTGATATTTTAAAAGAAACAGGTTAAGAAATATAAAAATTATTGACAAAGCTATATACACTATGTCTAAATGATGAAGATTTTATCATGTTTTAAAGAATGCAGTAGTAATATTAATATTTAAGAGAGAGAATAAAGATTTTGCAGAATAACATTCTTCTGTTAGTTCTAAACAAAATCTTTACCAAGATAATTGCAATTCATCTGCAGCAAACATTGGATTCTAACCAATAATAAGAACAAACTGAATTTAAATATGGTTTTAGCACAGTATATTACATCCAAGTTTTAAGACAAGTTATAAAAAGGATCAATGAATATGAACTGCCATTATGTTTTAAATTTGTAAATTACAAAAAAGCATTTGATTCTATAAGCATTTTCACTGTGATTAAAACTTTGGATTGATCAAGATGTAGATCTGAGATATTGTTATATTCTGAAGGATATTTATCAAATCATTACATGGTGATACTAAGATTGATAAGGATATATCACAGAGTGATCTATATCTCCTAAACTTTTTTACAGTAGCTTTACGATAAGTATTTCCAAAATGGGAAGATGAAAAAATCAAAGTAAATGGAGATTATTTAAGCCATTTAGATTTTGAAGATGCTGTGGTTATTTCAGAGTTCTAGGAAATGCTACAAAAGTTATTAAATAAAATAAAACTAAAGATAAATGCTAAAATGATTAAAGTAATGTTCAATTGATTTTCTCAGGAGAAAATAAAGTTTAATTATCATGAATTAGAAGATGTTGATAACTACAAATATCTTGGTTAGATTATTAATATAGATGGAAATATATTGGATGAAAAATTAACTATGGTATTAAACTTGATGGAATGTTTTTGATAGAAATAACAGAGATGTGTTTTACCAGTTTTACTTATAGATCTGATATTTGGACACTTAACAGAAGAGCAATACAGATTTTAGATTACTCAATAAAATATGAGGAGATGTATGTTGGGAGTAATAAGAAGGGATTGAAAACAA
Organism: Epiperipatus broadwayi; assembly: GCA_028023455.1. Classification (NCBI taxonomy): domain Eukaryota; kingdom Metazoa; phylum Onychophora; class Udeonychophora; order Euonychophora; family Peripatidae; genus Epiperipatus; species Epiperipatus broadwayi. The sequence continues at coordinate 3,784,345 of JAQFVV010006298.1, forward strand.
ACTGCATGTGTGAAAGAACAAACAGACATTACTGACATCATTAAAAGAATTAAGAGACTGAAATGGATCTGCAATGGGCATATATCTAGAAGTAATGACAATAGATTGACAGTAAGCACTTTTAAAATGGTAACTACTTCAGTATGGATTTTTATATGGTACTACTCTCAAACTATTAGAAACACTTTCCAATGATGAATTTGGCTCACATTTTAATCAGCATTCAACTTTCAGGTTGAGTTTGACATTGAATGAGTCCCTTTGCATTGGCAAAAATCCTACTTACAGTGATAGCTAACAGAAGAGGAAAATCATGGAAACTTTATCACAATACATACTATTGATAGATGGAAATTTAATTACTTTTAACAAGTCTTTACATGCTGATGTAACTTTGTATGTCTAACTCACTGTTTCCTGACTTACCCTCTTCCTTTTATATTATAATATAAATAGAATTTTGTTACCATGCTAAAAAAACATAGTCCAAAAGTTATTTTTTTAAAACAAATTTTGGGTTTCTAGTAATGCAATAATTAATAGAGAATCACCAGCATTTTAGTTTTAGTGAAATCAAGAACAGATTTCCTCATATTCATAACACACTTTTTAAAAGAATTCCATTCCATATATTAATAACATTATAAGTTTGAAAATGTAGTATTTAATAACTATTTTTAAGGTAATTATCATTTTAACATTATAATCTAATAAATAATGTTGTATATTAACTTTTCTATTTAAAGTTAAGGAAATAATTCACAGTAGAATATTATGACTAAAGGATAATTTTGATGATCTTTAGTGATAGGTTATTACTACTTAAAACTATTTATTTTAGCACCTCACTTTTAGAATTACATCGTGAAATTTAATAATTTTTTACATCATTAAGATGCATAAAATCTGTCCTAAATCTATTAATATTCTTCTTCTAGGATTTGATTATGAATAACTATTTTAATCTTAAATCTTGTTAGTTTTCTATCTACAAAAATTATAATAGGGTCAGATCTTAAAGAATTCACTTCAAAGGATGTTCATTCATTTTTAGAATCTGTATTTAGAAAAAAAAATGATTACCTATATTACTACTACTACCCACTGCTTTATCATTGTTATCATTACTGGACATTATGACTATTTTTATCAATTTAATGAGAAGTCCATCATGCGTGATAACCTATTATCGTATTTCATAAGATATTATTTTTAGAACTAAATGTTGCAGGTCCTTCCATATTAAAAGGTGACGGGATTCCAAAATAGGTGATAAAAATATATAATCATTTGCTTGTGACAAATCCTGTATTCTTGTTTCAAGATAACTCATTACTGATTGTACTTCTTTCTGTAAAATCTCAACTAAGATTTCCAATAAGTCTGTCTTTATCATTATATTTATTATGCCAATCATTTTTGCATAAAGAAAATCAAAAAGAAAAGATTTGACCAAGAATTGTTATATGCCTAATTGAAGTATGAAGATGTGTTTATGCAGAAAAATGACAAATAGTTGAGAGGTTTTAGTAAGTTCAAAAAATGAAAAAAATTAGCAGAAGATTAAAGAAAAAAATTAAATATTGGTTGTATTATAATCAGCATCTAACTTTTGATGACCCAACATCAGTGAATATTCTCAGCTAGTCTCCATTTATTGATTATTACATTCAACTCTCATTGCATACCATCCCTGAATTCCATCAATAAATTGAATTCAGTTATTGGTGCTTATCAACAGAAACAATAAAATTATTGAGGAATGATAATTTTAATGTTAGATATTAAGTTATATGTGGACTTACATATAAAAAATCATATAGAATATAAAAAAAATAGATTTTATGAATTCATATATGAAAAAGAATTTAATTCTAAGAATATGTGTAAATGATGTAAGCCTGCTTGCTATTCATGCTAGAGTTAATGGTGAACACTTTGAATTTCATAAACAGTAGAAGCATTCTATAAACTTTTACAATTTGTGTTGATATCAGTTATTTATATACACGTGACAATTAGTTAGAGATTGCATCTTAATTTAAGCTATTGAAAGTGACATACTTGCCTTAAGCTAGTTGTACCACATTTTTATTTATACACTGATCTGAAAATAAAGTTTTATGAATGTAACACCAATCTGATAATATTATGCATATTTATATTTTTAAACAAAATTAATGCAAATTTTATATTTACACTTTCTTTCATATACATTTTTTTTTGGAACTTGTGTATTATACCATAACTGGAAGTTTGACTGACATTTTTTTTTAATTATATATTTTCTGGGGGCTCCAATAAATCTTGAAGACAATATGGCTGTCTAGAAGCTGTCATATTTAATATTTGCTTTTATTTTTTTAAAAGTATTATTATAAAAACACAAGAAATTCCACAAAAGTACGATAATTGATAGTAATTAAAATAAATGTAATTAAAGCATTTGTTAATCTCTTTGCACAAGCAACCAGATAAACACTATGGAGGAAGTATTCTTTTCTGTTGGTTAGTATTTTGTAATTTTGGAAATACACCACTACATGTTCTTCTATCAATCAAAGAACTCAAATTTTAATCCTTTTGGCAAAATGTTCCAAAAAAAAGAAATAAAGTGCTTAATGACACTCTTATGCTAAACATAAAAAAATTTCGACAATGTTCACCACATGATTATATTTGAACATTTTAATATCAAAACAAAATTAATTATATTTTGTTTAAATGATAGCTTTATATAGAACAGCGATTTGAGCAATTAGTTTAAAAAAAAGAAAAAGGATTTGGGATTATAAATATGAGCACTTGGGAAAAGAATGATCAAAATAATTTGAAAGAATAAGATTGGAGTATAGAGAAGATGAGAAAAATAGATGAAAAAAAAAATATTGTTAAAAAAATTACAAAAAGGAAAATAGATTTTTTACTTAATTACAATTGTCATACATTTGTGGAATGTTTTGTATTTTTAATTGTTGTACTTTTGTGGAATTTCTTATATTTTATAATAATATAAAAAAATATAAAGGAAATATTAAATACAATAGCTTCTGATCAATCATATTGTTTTCAAGAATCATTGGAGGCCCCTGAAAATATATAATTAAATAAATGTCTGACAAGTTTTTGGCAAGACAGAATTATACACAAATATTTTTTTTTTGTCTACATGCAATCAAATTATCCCTCATCAAAAATGTTTGCACTCTCCAGACAAAATCATTATCAAAGCTAATTATGTTAAGGTAGAATTTAGCTGGAAATTGTAAATGTTGTTTGGTGGAGGGTGATTTGATTATATAATATCCAGTTTAGCTATTGGCATAATCTTATTAATTGCAATTAATGTTACTGTACTAACAAAAATTACATATATTATTATTTGGCAATTATAATTAATTTACAATTTGTATACGATTCTTAAAATGAGAGTGTAATTGTTCCTTGCTATATACAAAGTGTTTAATATTACATAACTGGGTTAACCACATTTTAAATTGCAATCATAAGTGAAAACATCATCCCACTTTAGAAATAATATATAGCACATAAATAACTTTATCTACAAGCTGGATTTAAAATTGATTTTAGTACAGTATTGAGAAAAGATATAGAAAGGATAAATGAGTACGAGTTGCCATTATGCTTTTGATTTGTAGATTATGAAAAGCATTTGATTCTATAAGAATTTCTTCAGTGATTAAAGCATTGGTTCATCAAGGTATAGACCCAGAATATTGTCATATTAAAAGAATATTTATAAAAATTCAACAGCAACAATTAGATTACATAATGATACTAAAAAGATTAAAGGTTTGTCTGACAGGGTGACTCCATATTTTCAAAACTTTTTACAGCAATTTTGCAAAAAGTATTTTGTGGATTAAAATAGGAAGCTAAGGAAATAAAAATAAATGAAGATTTTTAAAGTCATCTAGATTATGCAGATGATGTATTTGTTTTTGCAAATAATACTTCAGGAAACATTGCAAATAGATGGAATTAACCATAGAATTAAATTTGGTTGGATTATTTTTGCTAGAGATATGCTTATGTGTTTAAAAAGGAAGGTTTTTAATTAATATGTTATTAGTTCTTAATTATGGATCTGAGACTTGGATACTTAACAGAAGAGCAATACAGACACTTCAGGCCACTCAGTGAAGTATGGAGAGAATGTATGTTAGGAGTAACAAGAAGAGATGAAAAACAAAATACATGGATGAGAGAACAAATAGATGTTACTGACAGTATTGAAAGAATTAAGAGACTGAAATAGATTTGGACTGGACATATTGCTTGAAGAAATAATAAAAGATAGTTGAAATCTTAAACTGGATTCCAAGAGATTGAAAAATATCTAGAAAGAGACCATGTGTGAGATGGGTAGACGAAATAAAGAAGTTTATTGGTGAGATGTGGAGAAGAGAGACTAGAGATGAGAGAAAATGGATTGAATTTGGAGAAAACTTCATCCTGCAGTGGATTGATAATGTTTGAAAATGATGATGATGACAACTTATAATTATTAGCATAGAGAATAGGCATTTAAAACTGTAGGAGACCTAATTGAGTTTTCTAACTAAAGTATATATAGTATATGATTGTATATTTTATGTTACAATGGCAGTTGGCATTATAGTAAAGTTTAAAATTAGCACTATAGAAAAAGGTATTTTTACTTCTCATGAATTACAATTCATCTCAGTACCTTTACTAAAATTGTACATTCATTTATATATTTTCTGAGTAATTTGTAGTATTAAATTTATGATGCAACACAAGTGGAGTAATTTCAATATACAGTTCATCACATTAGAATAACCCTTTTTGATTTATTCTGCCCAATAGCCATATATTCTAAACTTGAGTAATCACAAACAAATTCTCTGACTAACTATTAGCCTTTGTCATTGGAAAACTTTGGATTTGCACATATACATCCAGGAACTATTGTTCTTTGTTGATAAGGGTCAACAGGCAAAAACCAGTCAAGTCTGATGTCCATTGATTAATAGAGTTTATAATGGTTACTCTGGGTAAAAGAAACTACTAATTGCTTACTGGTTCTAATGCAGATATTAAAAGTATATTGAGAAAAACATGTGATTTTTGCTTTTGATTTAATTAAACTACATTTTTATATTTTACTGCTGAATTTAAATTAATGCTGAAAATGATAATCTTAATTTTTAAAACTTTCTCCAGTATTGTGTTATCAAGTTCTTTGTTTGGAGATAACTATACAATATAATGTTATGATCAAATAATAATACAATTATTATTTATGGTAGTTTGGCATTCCTTGTCATTGTCTTAATAAATACATTTTATTCAAACACCCCAGTGTTTAGAGCTTTATAATAAACTTTTTTTTTTTTTTTTAATCAAAAACAGGTTTATTCAACTATGTTTACAATAAAAGAAAAAAATATAAAATAACATTAAATTTGGCAATACATTTATAAACCATTAAATTACTTAATGTCCAATATTAATAAGATTCCATGTGGAATTTACTATAAAGTGAGGAGCTAACTTCAAATCTCTTTCTTTGATATCTTTTAATTTTTGTAAAAAAATTAATGTTGGATCAGGTATAACTGACTTGAAGATTAGGAAGCATCTGACAAACCATAGACAGAAAGTGATGAAAGTTGCACTTCTTATAATTGCAAAATCCACATAGGCAAAACCTTCTATGAGTTTGTTGATAATTGGATGTTTTTGTGTATAAATTTGATTAATCAATATTCTACAGCCCTGAAGAGAGGAACAATCATTGAAAATGTGAAATATGGTATCATCCTCCCTATGGCAGAGTGAGCAAACAGGGTCCAAAGATGAAAAACCTCTATACATCACAAGAAAGTGGCTTGTTGGAAGGGCATTGAGATTTAGCTTTAGAAGAAAGTCTAAATATTATGGCTCTAGATTACATCTTTTATATTTCTTTATAATGGCAAAGTTTGTACAGGTGAGAATGTTATGATCTGGGATAATTGTTGAAAAAAAAAGAAGATAGGCATCACAATAATGAAGTTTCGTTGGTTTTATTTGAGTTAAAGGTGTGAGAATTTTTGCAATGTCAATTAAGACTTGTGTCAGCCAACCATCATTAATTGGAGGTGGAGTATCTTTAGGATGAATATATAGAAAAGGTGAGTCATCAGGGAAAATCCCATTGTCTTGTAATGAGGTTATTTGATCTCTGTAGACAAAGAACCTGAAGTGAATGCAGTGACAAGCCATTAAGTCTTGTTGGTCTCTGCACTCTTCTTAAGCTAATAGCAACAGTTTTACCCTTCCATATTAATCTAGAGCAAAGAGAGTTTATATTCTGGATAAATTTTGATGAGAATTTAATGAACGGCATGTAGTAAGCAATTCTGGGGAACAGTAACATGTTGAGAAGGGCTGCTTTTGCAAATAATGATGTATAAACTTTTGAAAGTGAATCAGTTATTTTTCTTGCAGAATTCATGATAGTGTCTTGTATTAATTTCCTCATTGCTGCATGAGAGAGACTCATTGGTAAGCCCAAAAATTTTTGTGGCATAGCTGTGAAAAGGGATGGAATGGATTTTCCAGATGAAAGTCTCCATACAGCAGATTTTCTAAGGTTAAACACAATACTTGACTCTATGGTGAAATTGTCCATAATTTGAATTAGTTTCGGTATGAACTTTCTAGATGGTAAGAACACTGCCACATCATCCATGTAGGATATGTGCTGAATGGATTTATTGATACCAGGAATGTACAATCCAGGAAGATTCATCTCTAAAGATTTAAGGAATGGATTTATATATAGAATGAAGAGTATGGGACTAAGAGGAGAGCCCTTTGGAATCGTCTTGGTAGGTGTGAATGAGTTTGAAATTTTGCCATTTAATGAAAATTGCAATATGTCTGTGGGGGTTGGGGTTTTTTTTTTCTGGGGGGGTTGTTAGCCTTTGGGGGTTGTTTTGGTGGGGAATTCTGATGAGTCAAAAGCAGCTGAAATATCAAGTTGGACAACTATTGGCTTTGACTTTATTTTTTCTTGTATAATCCGTAATTAACCAGAATAGGCAGAGTGCCTCAGCTGTGGAACTGCCTTTCTTTGCAAATTGAAAACTAGAGATAAATGGCAGAATGAGATTTTGAATTTTATCTTTGATAATTGCTTCAATCAGTTTAATAATCAACGGAGTCATCGAGATTGGTCTAAGGTTCTCCAGAGGCGATGGGATAATAGCACTCTTAAGAAATGGGACCATTACAATGGGATAGAGTTGGTCAATTGTAAGGGGACCTGAGGCAAGTATATCAATCATTCTACTCACTATTGGTACTGTGAAGGCGTCAAGATGTTTGAACATGAATTTTGGTATTCCATGGATTCCAAGGTGTATTCTATCAGGCATGGATGAGAGTTTAGCTTTAATATCATCATTACATATACCATGAATTGTCTCACAAGAATATATAGATGTATCAAGCACCAAATTCTGTGAAACATCTACTAGCTTGCATTTATAATGATTTAAAATTTGTAAAATCATGCCATTACCTGAGAAAATTATATTATTCACTATGATTGCTGATGGAATTTTAAACTTACTTTGAAAACCCGTAGACCTTATATATCCCCTTGAGAATTTACGAGGTTTAGAGAGGTAAAGCTAGTCTTTTTAGTAGCCAGATAGTCTATTAGGATTTGGTGCGTCTCTACATATTGTTGCTTCAGGTCAATAATAACCTGCGTAGATGCTGGTATTGGGGGTATATCTTTCAATGTTATAATTAAGCTATCTGCTTTCTTAAGTAACCCAATCGGCCCTTTATTTTTTCTGGTGTAATGAGAAATGAAAGAACTAACAATATTTATAAAAGCAAACCAAGATTCAGCTGGTGGAAGAGCTAGGATGTCTATTTTCTTTAAAAAAATATAAGCTTCAGAGATAATCGCCTCTGGTGTAGCAGTTTTTAGAAAAATTCTTTTTGTAGAGTTAAGGTGTATAATAGCATGATGATCAGAGAAAAGTAATGGTTGTAAAGATGGATTGATGAAGAAGTACAGTTCCGGAGAGTAATATAATAGGTCTATAAGAGAAGAAAATTTCTTTGTATAAAATGAACATGCATCATGTGGGAAAAAACCCTGTGCATACATGAAATGAATATTTAGAAGGTGTAAAAATTTTGAATTGAAACAGTCATAAGTTGAGTTGAAGTCTCTAAGAAGAATTGTAGGAAAAGGATTTGAGATAAGTCCTAAATTAATGAGATGTATTTGATTATTAATGAGCCCGATATCTTTGTTTAAGTAGAGAAAAACTACATTGAATTTGAAAGAGTTTATACAAATGGTTATAAAGATTAATTAGAGCTTTCCTTTAAAAAGAACATTTAGAACTATATTAAATAAGATGAATAAAAAAAAACTTTAATTAAAATATATTTTTATATATTCAGATACAATATTCATTACTCAGACAAGTCATCTCTTTAATCCAAACAAAATTATGTGAAGTAAGGGAAGATTCATATTTTCATAACTGTGAAACTATTATTTTAGTATCAATCATGATTTACTCAAGTAACAAATATGTACATAGAAAGGAGTTTGCTATTACCTGAAAGGAGACCCTTTGATTCCTCTTGGAGGCCTTAAAGGAACCGAGCAGGGCAAATTCCTAATGTCCATTCCATACGTTCTTGTTGTTGCAGCTGTTATTACTATGTGATTATTCATATAGTATACGAACATGGATGGGCTGCTCACCAACACGCATTAGCCAGCGTAGTGAGTTTATTGGCTTTTTACCTCTGAGTTTAAAATCAAGAAACACCGTGGTTTTTCTTCTCAGTGCCTGATAAGGCAGGATGAATGTTTGTGTAAATGATAAATATTTTTCCAATACATATATACAATTATGACAGACAAAAATAAAGCATGGCCCTTATTCCCAGGAGGCTGTAAAGTCATCAATCAAGGCAGCGGTTGGTGGCCGAAGGTGGAGGGTGCTAAGAATCCCCTGATTGCGGACCCAGGCTGCCATTTGATGACGACTTTTTATTTAGGTACTTACAACTGCAGATCACTTTCAAGTGAAGGAAGATTGCAAGAATTAGAAGAAGAACTCTCTTATATTAAATGGGACATTATTGGACTTTGTGAAGTGAGAAGAAAAGGTGAAGAAACAATTGATTTAAAAAGTGGACATATACTCTATTATAAAGGCACAAATATTGGAAATACAAGTGGAGTAGGATTCATTATAAATAAAAAGTGGAAGAACAATATTGTCGAGATTGATGGTGTATCGGACAGAGTGGCAAGATTAGTTATACAACTTAATAGCAGATACCAAATGCAGATAATTCAGGTTTATGCCCCAACAAGTTCTCATAGTGATGAAGTAGTAGAAGATTTTTATATGGATGTACAAAAGGCTTTTGATCAGAGTAAACAACATTTTAAAATTGTTATGGGAGACTTTAATGCTAGAATTGGTAAACAAATGAAAGATGAAAGTGCTGTAGGTAATTTTGGTTATGGTAATAGAAATGAGAGAGGACATAGACTTGTGGAGTTTGCAGAAAAAGAAAAACTTTATATTATGAATTCTTTTTTTGAGAAAAATGTTAAAAGGAAATGGACATGGAAGCATCCAAATGAAGGTACAGCAGAATTGGATTATATTTTGACTAACAGGAAATACATATTTCAAGATTGTAATGTTCTTAATAAATTTAACACAGGAAGTGATCATCGATTAGTAAGGTGTAAGATACGTGTTAATGTGAAACTAGAGAGACAAAAATTATTAAGAAAAACAATATTTACAGTTGATATTCCTAATCTTCAGAAACATTCTAATGAATTTAAATTAGAACTTACAAATCGGTTTCAAGTATTAGTAGATTTTGAACATGATTCAGATTTGAATGAAATTAATAAGAAAATAACTGATACACTTTTAAAAACTGCAACAAAGATAGCTGGTAGAAAAAAGCAGCAAGTGACCAATAAAATTTCTACTGAGACTAGAGAATTTATGAAGAAAAGAAGGAATATGAAGATATACAAAAATGATGCATTAAAAAGAATTGAATATCTCGAATTTTGTAAAATGGTGCGGAAAAGAGTTGAAAATGATATAAGAAAGTATAACTGTGAACTAGCAAGGAAAGCTGTAGAAGAAAATAAAAGTCTTAAGAATGTAAAACAACATTTTGGTATTGGTAGGAAATTTATATCTGCAATAAGAAAAAAAGATGGAATTGTTACTAAAAAGAGAGATGACATCATGAAATTGGTAGAAGATTTTTATCAAGAATTATATAGTAATAAAGAACAAGTACCTCCTATATCTATTACATCTTCCGAATTGCCCAGAATTTTAAATGAAGAAGTGAGACACGCAATTAAATGTATGAAGAAAGGAAAGGCTCCAGGTAATGATGGAATTATAATTGATATATTAAAAGAAGCAGGTGAAGAAATAGAAAATTTTTTAGCAAAGTTATATACCAAATGTCTAAATGATAAAGATGTACCGGATGATTGGAAGAATGCAGTAATAATATTAATATTTAAAAAAGGTGATAAAGAAGATATTAGAAATTACAGACCTATCAGCCTTTTATCAGTTTTATATAAAATTTTTACCAAGATAATTACAACTCGTCTACAGAGAACATTGGATTTCCACCAACCAAGAGAACAAGCTGGATTTAAAAGTGGTTTTAGTACAGTAGATCATATCCAGGTGTTGAGAGAAGTTATAGAAAGGACGAATGAATATGAGTTGTCATTATGTTTTGGATTTGTAGATTATGAAAAGGCATTTGATTCTATAAACATTTCTTCAGTGATTAAAGCATTGGATCATCAAGGTATAGATCCAGGATATTGTCATATTTTGAAGAATATTTATAAAAATGCAACAGCAACAATTAGATTACATAATGATACTGGGAAAGTCAACATTGAGAAAGGTGTAAGACAAGGTGACTCCATATCTCCAAAACTTTTTACAACAGTGCTGCAAGAAGTATTTTGTGGATTAAAATGGGAAACTAAAGGAGTGAAAATAAATGGAGATTATTTAAGTCATTTAGATTTCGCAGATGATGTAGTTGTTTTTGCCAATAATGCTTCAGAGCTGCAGGATATGTTGCAGGAATTATCAGATGAAAGTAGGAAAGTAGGACTAAAGATAAATGTTAAAAAGACTAAAGTAATGTTTAATCGATTTGCTCAAAATATGAAAATAAAGATTGATTATGATGAATTAGAAGAAGTTAACAGTTACAAATACCTTGGTCAGATTATTAATACAGATGGAAACATAATGGAGGAAATTAATCATAGAATTAAACTTGGTTGGAGTGCTTTTGGTAGAAATAACTTGATACTAAAAGGAAATATGCCTATGTGTTTGAAAAGGAAGGTTTTTAACAATTGTGTTTTACCAGTTCTTACTTATGGATCTGAGACTTGGACACTTAATAGAAGAGCAATACAGAGACTTCAGACCACTCAAAGAAGTATGGAGAGATGTATGTTGGGAGTAACAAGAAGAGATCGAAAACGCAATGTATGGGTAAGAGAACAAACAGGTGTTACTGACCTCATTGAAAAAATTAAAAGATTGAAGTGGAGTTGGGCTGGACATATTGCTAGAAGAGATGATAATAGATGGACAATTGAAATTTTAAACTGGATTCCAAGAGATTGTAAAAGACCCAGAAAGAGACCACATGTGAGATGGATGGATGAAATAAGAAAGTGTGCAGGGGTGATGTGGAGAAGAGAAGCTAAAGATCGGAGAAGATGGATTAAACTTGGAGAGACCTTCATCCTGCAGTGGATTGATAATGGTTGATGATGATGATGATGATATATTCATAATTTAATCTTGAGTATATACATATTTAAAGAAATAATAATATACACAATCATGTAATCAAAAATTAATATACATAATTTAAAATAAATAAATAAAAAACAGTTATTTATCTGTACAATCAATCAATCAAATTGATGTTATTGCCACATTTTTATTTTATCTTTCTTAATTTGGCAACTACTCCATTTATTTTCTATTTTTAATTTGTTATTTGGAGTAGGGGTTCCCAGTTTGGTTTACCTATATCCTTAGAAGTACGGGAAGCTTGTCTCAGGGGGCACAGTGAATAGCAGGTAAATAAATATATTATGCTAGTAATATATTTCAAAAAATAATTATGTCATCAATATTTCCGAACTATACTTCATGTTATTACTGTGTGCCACACTAACATGGTTTTTCGGATACTGACACAATGAGATTGCATAGACTTTTTTCTCACTGGAGGAGAATCCTTCAAGAAAATGCCCAGATAAAATTTATTTACCAAATAAGCTTTTAAGAAAACTTGATTGCTGTTTATTAAAATAATTGACTACAGTTTATTTTTTATTATAATGAATGGTTGGGAGGAGGATTTACTGGACAATTTACTAAAAGTCAAAGGGGTCTGGGTACTAAAAAGATTGGGAACTCTTGACTTAGAGAACTTTAATCACTATTTTTTTTTAAAAAAAAAAACATCTACTGAAGTGTATATTATTGCAAGTAAAAAAAAAAAAGGAAGAGGGAGGGAGGATTTATAGAATATTATCAGAATTATAAAATTTTTTTTTTTTTTTTAAAAAGGCAATTACTGATAAAATAGCATATATTTTACAACATGAAAACCCAGCAATAAATTATTTTTTTACTACTATAAAGATGCTGATTGATGTAAAATAAATATTTAACTTATATTTAACAAATTTAAATTCATATTCAATAAATATTAAAATTAACAATTAATATTTATATTTAATATTTGTTTGTAGCTGTATACAGGTGTTGCTATCTATTATTACATAAAAAAATGTTAATTCATGAAAGCTATTGAACTAAGAGTCCTTAATTAAAGATAGTACATAATAAATATCAAACAAAGATAGTACATTTATAATATTAATCAAGTTTGAGATATTTTTAAGTTGGATATATCATCATCATCACTTTTAGCCATTGATGACATGCTGCAAAATGAAACACCCAAGTTTAAAATTCAATTTCTCTGATTCATAATCTCTTTTCTTCATCTTATATCAGCAAATTTTCTTTATTTCATCCATACATCTTTTATGAAGCCTTTTTTCTAAGTCTTCTTCATACATTTAGGATCTGGTTTAAGACTTTAATACCATATATATTGTACCCTCACTAACTAGAAATATAATAATAGGAAAAATACGACTAGCTCATATAAAATGATTACACTCTGCTAAAATACACATAATCAATAATACAGATATCCTATGATAATATCTACTATTTAACTAGCTCTAAGTGATTAATAAATTATAAATGGTTCAATTTATGGAAAATTAAATAAAATATTAATAAATCATGAGACAATAAAGTGAAGTACAAGCAGTAAAGATTTTTACATTGAGCCAATATCCCACAGGATTCAATCTCAATGACATAAGAACACTATCCCCCCTATTATTTCAGATAATGATAAATTCATAGCATTCTTAATACTTTAAAATAATAACTATCAATTTAGTATAATGCTACTAAATAAATTCTAATCTCTTTATTAAAACAATACAATTATAATTATCTCAGGTTCTTTAAAATAACCAATCAATTTATAATCTGCTGTAGCCAAGTATGATAAGGGATTTTGTATCATCCTCAACTACACCTAACTAATAATAATAATAATAATAATAATAAAGTAATAATAATCTTATTCCTCATTAAATAATTACTAATCTTAACCACTGTTCAATATTATGATAACTAACAATATAATTCTTTTAGTAATATAATTCTTTTAGTTTTCATATGGCATCTTAAGTAAAATATGTGGTATAATCTGATACAATCTGAGAATATGTGGCAACAGATAATGTTAAAATTCTATGCAATAAATTGTGTAATTAATTATGACCATAATAATAATATTAATGCAAAAGGAAATTTCTCAAGTATATTATATTCTAAATTGTTGAAATTTTTTAAAATACATAATTATATCTGTACTATGCAAATATTATGTTTATTTTGGTATCTGTCAATCATGCATTTGTGATGGTGAATAAATAATATAACACAAAGTTTTATAAAACAAGTTTAACAAGTTTTATTATCCTATACATTTAACAAAAAACTATATACACTATTTACAATCGTCTTTAATAAAAAAACCTAACAAATATCAAGCTAATTTTAGATAAATTGGGTTACATCTTTCTACATCATAAAAATATAATAAATCAACAAGTAAATAAGCTTTTACTCTGATATATACTATTTGGGAACATTTATTTAAAATAATAATAATAATAATACCAATTTAAGAATACACTTATAGTTTAATAAAAAAAAAAGGCCATTAATTAACTTAGCTGGAACATATGGTTTTTGTAAGTGTACACGAAAAATATAAAATATGAAATACCTAAATAATACCCATCTTTAAAATATGTTCAAATATTTTTATAATAAATAAATTAAACTTATCTAATATAATAGAGCTAGTGTTATTTTAAATATTTTTTCTTGGTTCATTCGATAAATAAAATTGACTTTAATAAAATAATAATATTGGTATTCTTCTACATATTTTTGCTTGGTACTATTCTCTAAATAAAAATCCTTATATGTGTGTTTCATGTATGTTTAAAATATAAAATAATATTCATAAAATACAAGCATTCATTCTATTTTGTGTTGTCCATTTTGGATGTTTCATTTTTTTTTAAAAATATGCATTAACATGTAAAATCAAAATATTAAAATTATTCAAAATCTCGTGAATAATTATCATCTTTTTTTATGTTTTAAAAAATTGTTTAATAAAATATAAAAAATCTATGATTCTTTATTATTCACTGTTAGCATTTACATTCAATCTCATTTGTATTTGTCTTTAACCTAAACCAAAACAATAAAAACTTATCTTCTTTCAAAATAATGATGCATCAATTCAAAATTATTCATTATTTTCTTTCATAAAATACAATGCTATACAATGCAATAACTGTTGAAATTAAGATAGCAATACAATGCATAGGCATGAAGAACTAACTAGAGTAAAGATTCGATAGTATAAAATATATTAGATAATCTACATGGAAAACAATGTAAAGAAAGAGGTATGACTTCTCTGTCTAATAATCTCAAATGTAATAATAATGTACAGGCTATTTATTCAGCACTCATTCAAACATTTTAAACTACAAAATATCAAAAAAACCCCCACTGCCCACAGAAAATATATACAAGACACAGGGCTACATTATCTGTACTTGCATAAACTACTAAGATAACAATATGGGTTACTTTTTTATTTTTTCCATAGATCTTACATATAAGCACTCAAAGGTTTCTTTACATAATCCCTAAGTCACTATCGATTAAAACTTCACAATAGATTTAACAACCTACATCGCAAAAATTACTAGCATTGCTCCAAATAATAAATGAAATTCATATATGGCCTTAACAATCTAAAACTACTACAAGAAAAAGGTTCTTTCACTTTTAAAAAAATCAATAAAAATACAAATGATTTTGTTTTAAGATATTAAAATGAATATTCAAAATATTTTCAAAAGCAGGGTTCATCCATTAAAGAATCATATAAAAAATTATGAGTAGTCAATAAATTATATTACATTGGTAATATAAAAGAAAATGTATGCATATCTTTCTAAAAAATCATACTTCAGAAGAATCAAGTTTTATGTGTAATTAACGCACACACACACATGTTTATATGACAAAGCAATATCAAAAATATTTAAAGCAATTCTAGTAAATGACAATAAAATATAGATAATATAAAATTAATATATTTTATAAAGTTTACCTAGTGACCCTACACTTGTCAGTCACTCTTAGATGTCTTCCGGTCCAATATTTAATATAAGGAAACATATTAAATAATAATAATATTCATTCAGCATCACTATCATACCTTAAAAAGGTTTATGAAAAACTTTACAAAATACTAAAATATTCTTTAAAATATTAATTATGTTAGATTAAATAAAATATTTAAGTTTAATTTTTCTTACCCTAACACTAATAAAACTTAATACTACAATTAGTATGCGAAATGCTAATAAAAATTATAGTTACTAAAATTCCAACTCTCCATAAAATTCAATTTTAAAAGTTTTTTCTTTCTAATATTTTCATAGAAGGTCTCCGGTGCTTGTTGCTTAAGCTTTAAACACAAAACTTTTTTTTTCCTCCTCTCTGCAGTGCATAAACGTATAAATAATAATAAAAAAATGAAAATGAAGTTGACTTTTAAATCCAAAAATATTTTGAAGAATAATTATTAATCCTGTTTATGAAACTCTATAAATCACAGTTCATTGTCTGTAGCTTCCCAGGATAACAATTATTAAAATAATCACTTGAAAAATATTTCAAAAATAATCTCTGGAGTTTTTCCTGTTCACTTGGATCCTATTGGCTTTAGATGCATCATTCTGGGCTATTACAAATCTATACTTATTTTTACAAAAAATATGCATTTTTATATTCCATTCAAATATCAGTTTATAGTAACACAGGTATATAATCATTTATAAAGTTATATTTTTAGTCAGGATAATATTTTTAAATTACCCATTTATTTCTTTTTCTGATGAATAATTAAAAAAAAACAGGTTTATAATATTAATTAATTTACGATATATTTTAATGACAATCTGTCATAATAATTATACCCGTAATAATGTCGGTTTTTACTTTTTATTTTTCAAGAGAGGTTTGTAATAAACTTTTTAAAGTCAATATTCCCTTTAAAATATTCACTGCAACTTTTTCTCTAAGAAAAATATACGTAGTTACTAATGAAAGCATAAACAATATATTTTCCTTCTAGATTCAATATTAAATTCATTTTCAACTTTTTTAAAAATATTAAAATTTAAGTTTTTTCCATGTAACTTTTTGTTCTCCAAATAAAGTTGTTTATCTTTAAAATATAATACATAAAAATGCTACTTTTTGAAAAATATTTTTGCCCAACACTCTTGCAAATATCGAAACTATTAAACATAAATAATGATACAAATTATTCCATAATACTTTTGAAATTCTTTACCAGCTGTATTTTCATTAATTCTGTTGAATACATCATCTTTGGTATTAAATCCATATTTTACCATGAAGTTGGCTTAAGCTTCAATAAAATAACCAGTAGAGAATTTTTTAGAATTTAGGGCTGCATTATTACTTTAACTTAGTAAATTATTCATCCTCCAAAAAACTTTTCTTTAAAAATAATAATACCAAGAAGTAGACTAAGTAATACTTTGATGTTGATATACAATAATAATATTGATAATGCAATAATAAGAAGTAATCAAGTAATTGATTTATTAAGTTATTATTAAGCAAGTAATTAAGTTATTAAGCAAGCAAGCTAAAAAAATGAGAGCATCTACTTTTATACCAGATCAAACTACTTTTGTACCAGATCGAACTTACAATCTGATTGACTATCTAATCTTCAACGTATGATCTAATTTACATATTTGTCAAATTTAGGTTATTAAAATTTAGAAATAAAATTTATGACTCATACCAAATATTAAATATTATTATAAAATTTAATTCTAAAATAATTTTACAATTTCACCTAACAAATTAAACACTCTAAAATAACATTTTTAAAATAATACTTTGTTAATGTATCCATTTTTAAAATTTAACTTTACTACCTACACTTATTTTAAAGCTATTCAATTAAATAAATTTTCTAACATTTACTTTTATGATGCACAAATGTTTCAATTTTTTAAAATAATTGTGAAATAATTTTGAAACTTGTAAGCACAAAGTATGTATATTTTCTGGTCACATGACTTAAAAACCAGACAATATGTATCAATTTTTATAATTACTGTCTGAAAACAGAATTATTTTAAACATTTTATTACAAAATATTATATTATAAAAAAATAAAATAAAATGATAAAATAAAATATAATGATACAATTTAAATAATAAATTTTGAAATTATTTAAACAGTAATAAATTAATAAATTTGTTTACCACAAAATATTATACTTTTAATAAATAATTTATAGCACAAACATTAAATCTAATTTTTATTTAAAATACATTAATTTATTTAATTCTAAGTCATTATTTTAAAATTAACTTTTAGCACTTAGTTTAATAGGACTTTTACTATATAATTTCACTATGGCCAGTTTTCCCAACCATACAAAAATCATAATATTTAACTTTACTTTATAATTTTAGCATATTAACATAGTTTTTTTTTTTTTACATATTTATATCTCTCAACTCTATTTTAACAAAGTTTTAAAAATCTTATCAAAATTATATAGCATTTATACTATTTAAGTTTTCCCTTAATTTAAAATTTTTCAAAAATTGACTTAGTAAACCTCAAAAGGGTACAATATATATATATGTAAAAAAACAAAAACAGTTGTTTATAATTTTTTTCCAAAATGTACATGAATATAAACGGAATGCATATATAAAATTCTTGAGAGATAATAATTATTGCCCAAATTACCCCCCCCCCATTTAATAACTAAAATAAATTAAAAGAGAAAAACTGCCATTGCTTTGCTTAACAAACTACCCTTGGTGATAATCAAATATATCCTGTGAACATAACAGCCATATAATGTTTTTTTCATTTTTACATTTTATTTCTTTCCTGTTTTAATTTATATCACTTGTTTGCGAATTTATATTCTTTGCAAATATATAAACCTCATAGTATAGTAGTAATTAACATTACAAAAAGAAAACATTTTCTTAATCTGGGACTTGGTCAGAAAATGAGTACTAGTCCTAGCTAGAAGGATAAAACAAGGATGGAAAACCATTCAGACCCTCACATGGACTGTTATGAGAAATATTTAATGCAGTGGATATTTGATGATTGTTTTATCCTTTTTTAAAAATATTTATATAATGTATTTGTACAGTATTTATATACAGTTAAATAAACACATCACTAAATATATATAGGTAATGGCCAAATTCTTCCAAAACTATTGTTAATAAATAGTATTTATATAAGTAAATTATAAACATTTTTAAAAATATAAATATAAAAATAAATTATAAACACTCTTTACATTGAGCGGCTTTCCATGTTTGTTTTATTTTCATGCTAAAATAGCTACATATAAGTAGATGATGGTTGGTTATGGGCTTGTAACATGACAGAAAAATCTAAGTATGATTGGAATTTGGAAAAAAAAATCTGTTTCTTGTAATTGGATTTAAATTCAGGTCGTGGGCAAACGAATGCATTATCATTACTCCGCGAGATGTTTGCATATATTATACACTACATATATATTTTAAGCTTTTCTATGCGATGGTCCTTCTATTAGTACATATGTAAATCCTTATTTTATGTTTCTAAAATGTTAAAAATTAGAGAAAACTCAAATATTATTATTTCATTTTAACGCTACGTAGAAATATAGTTTTTGTATTTAAAAGCTTTGATTGTAAATGAAATCAGCAAAAGCAGTAAAAGTGAGATTTATTCTGGTGATAGTAGAATTCATAAACAGATGGGCATAAGTTTGCTGCCAGCAGGAGGACAACCCCGGTCTTTTACATCAAACTGGTTTTCTCAAGATGAAGTCTCTCTTAACCAATAGGGGACTTCTAAAGGATTAAACATTAATTATAGTTATAGAAAATGTGAAGTACAGAGAAACTGTGGTAGATGCCATATTTTTAGGTTTTCGTGATAAAATATATTTACACACACACGTTCTATTATGTACCTCTCAGCGTATTAACTAATGAGTTGGTTAAGATTTGTCATATTCATTTATCAAAAAAAAAAAAAAAGGCTTCTTGAAAGACCGTGACGTATTCACATTTTTCTTTTAGTGGAATCGAGAAGATAAAATCAAAAGTTGCTTAATGGTACCGTGCCATCTTCCATGTTTAAGTTAACATTATTTGCAAGTGAAATGAGAATAATTTACAAAATTTCTTTTGATATATTTTACGATGCCAAAATACATTGTCAAAATGCAAATATTTCTATTATGTATTCCGTATTTTAATTCATATTAGCATCCGTGCACATATATGCTCTTCTCCGGTTTCCATAGGTACATTTATATTTTATAGACTTTTAAAACCGTAATTATTTATGGTTTATTATTTTCATTTAAGTTTTATATTTGACAAAGACTTTGTTTGTTTGTTTGTTTTACTATTTTATTTTATTTTTGTCTGCATTTTTTTTTTAATGGTCTGCTTTCTCACCCCCCCCCCCCCTCCATCTTACTGATATGCTGATAATAAGAAATGTTAAATCTACTGGCTTTATAATAAATTACCGCTATTAGCATAATAATGGTTAGTTAATGTTGGTTATTATAAAGTCAGTTAAGCAAATAGAAGATTGTTTACATTTGCTTTAAGACTTTGATAATCCGTTCTTTCTCTCTCTCTCTTTTTAAGTTTATTATAGATGGATCTAAGTATTTTAAGATTGTTATTAAAAACATTGAGGTGAAGCAAAGAAAATCTTTTACATCTTGGTATTTTTAAATTTGTGGTATTATATCAGATTTTTAACCACATTTCTCTTTTACAAATATGTATTACTAATTATACAAGTTGTTTGCTTTTAAACTACTAGCAAAACAATATTTTGTCACAACTTTCTTTTATATATGTGTGTATTTTTTAAATGGTTGTATTTTAAAAGAATACATTAAAAGTGAAGAGAAAAAACTGAAATTATATTTAGAAAAAAAAAAAAGAGTTAACAAATCGTTTTTAAATGTTGTAGACACAGTTTCATGGAAATTGTGCCTTGAGGGGGTTTGAAAGACTTTAGCTATGCCCAGAGGAAATTTGAAGTAAGAACTAAGTTCAACTCTGCAAGGGGTAATATTTGAAAGAACACAGTATCTAAATATATAGTAGGAATGTAAATGAAGATACCAAAAATTGTAGGTTAGCTATTGGAAATGGCAACACCGCTGTGCTTAGCACTTTTTGCTTAGAACTTGAGAGAGAAATGTTAGCAAAGAGAAAGCTGAATAAAAAATAATAATAACAACAATAATAGGGAGAAAAGAGATGTGTAACGGCAAAATATTCAATATTGAAACAGAAGGCTTATTCAGCTGATAACTTGTCATTTACTGTTTAAGTTTTGTAATCTAACGTACATCCAACTTATTTTGATATGTATATACAGCCACTTTGATTCAAATGTTCACATAAATATCGGTACACATAAATCTAGAATTGATGATTAAGTATGATATATTAATTTTTGTAAAAAAAAATAGTTTGACCAGTATAACAGAATAGCGACTCATACTTTTGTTAGAAGTTTGTCATTCTGAATTGGATGTAGATAAAAAAATAAAAAAAAGATTAATATTTTTTAGCAAGATTTACGGTCCAAAAAGAAATGTTTGTTATGTTTGTTCATGTTCGTGCACGCATTTAGAATTTATTATTATAGTTTTTACAATCAACTTATTGACAATAATTATATAATTTTATGTAGCAGCCAATATTGTACTTGTCAACTATGTTTGTGGTACATGATTGAGATTTTTTGCTTGGTTTTTAATTGTATTTAGTTAACTCTAATTGAAGTTTACAGATACACATATATGTATAAGTGATTGTTTGATTACACATTAAGGAAATTGCTGATTTATTTTATAAATTTTTATCATTATATGATTTAGATCACATAGCCACTTCTGTCATTTTTAGGAATCGAAATTTATAGGAATACCTAGCAATAAAAACACGCAATTATTATTATTTTTAAAAAATAATGATGCATAAATTAAATGATTTAATAAAACAACCATTAAAAAGCTTACTGCAGAGCAAAGATTTCTAACTGTAAGCCCTCATAAAAGTACAATGAAGCAAAAAGCACTACTCCACTTTCCAGATTGGCCATGTGATGACAATCTGAGTGATTATTTTTATTGTTTTACTATAAAGTGAGAAATAACCAGATAACCATTTACCAACTAATATTGGATGGTTAATTAGATTAGTTATAAGCCAATTACAAATAAAAATTTTTAAGCCTGATTGAATCTTGAAAAAAAAAAGTTTTATATGGCCTAGATTTGAAGTTAGCTCTTGAAATATCTGGTGATTACCACTGAACTGCAAAATTCTTCATGTTTCATATTCAATTTATATACAAAATAAAAAGCTGAAGATTTAGTTTTTCACTATAACATTCAATATTTTCACCTATGGTTAGTTAGTCTGTCTGCACTTATTATTTTTTTTTTGTGAAGAATGCAGCTTATGTTTGCTTTAGTTAACTTTAAATAGATTCCTAAGGTTGATGGAGAAATTTTAAATGTAACTTGAATCATCTCATCATAAAGTTACAAGTGGCATTATTTTTGATTCATAGTATACATGTTGTTTTCTCATGGTTAGCCACAATTTTCATGTATAATGGGATTAAGATTACTAATCAATAAATAAAAAGATATGACTTTCCAAGGAGATATGATTTTCTATTGTGCTGTCAGTGGTCTTGATAATAAAGACTACATGGTTCAGTTTTAATTTATTTTAGTGTAAATTCTTAAACTGAATTGTCATTTTTCTTTTGATTTTATGCATTTAGTTTCTACCACAAATATTGTTTCAATTGTATTAAAAATCATACCAATTTGTATATATTTCAAAAATAAAACAATTAAAAATAACCATATGATGAGTTGCTTGAAAAGTCAAGTAATGTTCAAGTACCAAAATGTCATGTTGAACACAATAGTTCAATTTAGTTGGATTGAGATTTTTTTTGTTCTATATTAACTCAGCTAAGGAATCCTAATTATTAAGTCTGCCACCTTTACTACTAAGTTAAATCATAGCTGGAAAAGAATAAAATGAAATATAAGTATAATAATAATATAATTCCATATAAATATGCATGTTATATATTTAATTTTATAAAGAGACTCAGAGGCTGTGAATAATGATAAACTATCATACTGATGATTAATATTATCATTTTTTCATGGATTAAGCAATACAAGTTAAATGCAACCATGAAATATATACATTATATACATAACAAATGAGTAACAAATACAAATTAAATCAAAGCATGGAATATAAATCATTCTGGTGATGGCCATTAAAATTAATTATTATTTGGTAATCAGTGATTACTCAATCATACAATAGAGCATTAAAATAGTAAAGAGAGGAGACTGCTTTTCTTTATGCTGAAATAAAGCAAGTAATGTTGTTTTTGTACTAACATTCACAGCCAAAAAAAAAAAAAAAAAAGATTATCTAAAGTTAGAATAAGAAAGAGATTACTAAATTTTATAGTTATTGACTTGGTATCAGCTCTATATAACTTTACAAATGGATTGGTTTGGGTTTAAAACTTAGGGATTTTTTTAAATTTGTGCTTATTAATTTATTATTTAAAAAAAGGGAATTAAAGTTGGCTACATATACATAACTGCAAAATCCTCATTGATAAAGGCAAAAGCTAAAAACCAGCCTGGGATTGGGACTTAATTTTATTATTAATTAGTGAGGATTGAATACAAAAGCTTACAATAGATAGTGTTAGAATGGTAATAAAAGGAGACTTCTCTTGTTTATGCTATAGCAAACTGAAAGAATGACATGATAGTATGAAATACATATTTAAGTTAAATAATAAATTTGAATTTATTAGAAATATGGTCTACATAGATAAATTAGATAAATAGCAAACATGAATTAAATAGAAAATTTGAGGTGGTATACATATTAAGGAAATGTCAAATAGAATTAAATGGAAATCAGAGGAAATTCAAAAATTAGCTAAATAAATATAAATTAAATGGAAATATGAAATTGATAAATTAGATAAGATGAAAAATAATAAGTGCAAATCAAATGGCAAAATGGAATATATGCTTAAGTTAGATAATTTTTATTTTAACTTTGCTCTTTATCTGTTAATAGCTTCACTTATGTATGTTAGTATGCCTAGCAAAGTGGATTATTCTTCTTCTCATCAGTTATTTATTTGACTTAGTGCAATTTTGGCGCTGAGCATGATAATCATAGCTGTATTATTTCATTCAATTTGTTGCTTTTATAATATTTATTATTCTTAATATGTGTTTAGGCTCATTTACATATTCCACCAGTGTGATAATTGGATGCTATTACCTTTTTTGATTAACAAATAGAATTAAATGGAAACTTGAAATACTTCTAGAGAGATAAATTGAATAGAAATATAAAACAGACAAATTAAATAAATGAAAAGTATAAATTAATTGGAAATATGAAATAAAAAATATTCAATAGATAGTTGGAAATATTTCAGAATTAGTATGTATGTATATATTTCTTAAGTAATCTCAGTACGGTTTCTCCTTTCTCAGAGTCAGGAATCTCTTAGCCACTATGCCCAGAAAATCTTGTTAGCCACCTTGCCTTCCCTTTCCATTTCCCACTATAAGTTTTTTCCATATTCATCTCTATCCTGCTCCATCTCATTTTCATAATATTATATCTAAACCCCCCTTATTTTTTTTCCAAACCCAGCATAAAAACCAATAACCTACTTTCTGTATAATCACTTTGTTTATATTTATTCTCCAACAACTTCATTATTTGTTTCCTTTCTTCTTGTAAACATTTACATTCAATTAATATATTCCTAATATTTTCCATGGCTTTTTTCATAACTTGCAGACTAACTCACTCATATTTCTCCATTTATACATATATTCCATTGTTGTTAACAATCCTAATCCTGTTCAAGCCTTAAACAGTCAACTACTTTACTTGATATCATAAATTAACTCACATCCAATATTCTGTTTACTTTTATATATTTTCAAACTCTTTTTACTCTCCATACTAGTTCTCCATCTCTCTAACTCCCTATTTTTTATTAATATATCTATTCTTCTATCCCATTCCTTGCCACCATAACACTCAACAATTCTCCTAACACGATCATCCCATGTTTTGTATAAGTATACTGACATAAAGTCTTTATCCTTAATACTAAATTCAGCACTGCCCTCTGTAAAATAAATATATAAATATATTAGAGTTCATATTTCAAAATAGGCTGGATATTTTGAAATATGGACTTTTAATATATATTTATTTCACAGAGAACGGTGCTGAATTTTATAACCATGTGCAATAAATGGAGCTTTAGTTGATCTTATTAAGAGATTGTATGAAAATTATTACTATATGTACCAATTAGGAAATATAGAATCAGTTCAAATTAAAAGTGGGGTGGTATGGTAATGATGTGTTATGTGTTAGCAAAGGGGTGCTAGATTATTAGAAAAATACAGAGAAGTAGGAAGACATGCATTAGATGCTATGTGTGGATGGCAAAGAAGACAGTTCAAGGAAAAATGGGATGGTCATGTTTTTATATGAGAGAGAAAAAAAGCAAAATAAAATGTTTAGTAGATTCTAGTTTATGGATAATAAGAGAATAGTTAAAATAGTATTTAATTGGGTTATGAGTAAAAGACAGGCAACAAAATGGGTGAGAAAGGTAGTATGGTATGCAGAAGATTTTGATAAAGACTTTATGTCAATATACTTTTACAAAAGATGGGATGGTTGTGTTAGGAGAATTGTTAAGTGTTATAATGGCAAAGATGGTATAGAAGAATAGATGCATTAATAAAAAAACAGAGTTGAAGAGATGGAGAACTAGCATGGAGAGTAAAAAGAGTTTAAATATATATAGGAATAAACAGAATATTGGGTGCAAGTTAATTTATGATAATAGCAAAGAAAGTACTTTATTGTTTATGGCTCAAACAGGATCATTAGCAACAAGGGACTATACACATAAATGGAGAAATGTGGGTGACTTAGTCTGCAAGTTATGTAAGGAAGGCATGGAAAATTTTAGGCATCAGCTGATTGTAAATGCTTACAAACAATAAAGTTGTAGGGGAATAAATATAAACAAAGTGATTATACAGAAAGTGAGTTCTTAATTTTTATGTTGGGTTTGTAAAAAGTTAAGGGGGATCTTGATATGAGGGTCATAGATTGGATAAAGATAATGTTGTGGAAATGGGATGGAGCAGGATATAGAAAAATATGGAAAACTTATAGTGGGGAAGAAGGTAAGATGGCTAACAAGTTTCTCTGGGCATAATGGCTGGGAGATTTCTGATTCCGATAAATGAGAAACCATAGTGGCATCGCATTGCATGTGGAGTGATTTAATATCTGACATTTCTTAAAGTTTTCTGCCCAAAAGCAAATGATGTAATTAGAAGACAAAGGAATTATATTTGATTATCATCAATTGCTTGTTCTTGATAGCTGTCTCTTTTATCATCTCATTATTTAGAGATATGTTATAATGTCTTAAAAAAAAGTCCAAAGTAAAATTGTATGTTTAAACATTGACTGTTTACAAATACATCACAATATCATTAGAAATGTTTATCTCATTTCATGATACATCATATAATATCTTAAAAAAAAATCCAAAGTAAAATTGTATGTCTAAACACTGATTGTTTACAAATACATCATAATATCATTAGAAATGTTTTTCTCACTTCATGACACATCATATCATTATCTTAAGTGCCCATAATGGCTCTCAATTAATGCAAAATAGATTCAATTTATAAATGCCTTCATAACACAGTGATTGGCACTTACCATCCATGCCCACAGCCATGTAATTATTGGTCCATAATTGGGTATTAGCTAGAGGATTAAATGGGATTAGAAAACTGCTAAAAAAATTTAACATCAACCATAGCAAATGGAAAATCTGTTGAATAATAACTTTTTTATTTATTTTTATAGAGCTTTTGCTTTGCAGCAAACTATTTAAGAGCTGTTCTATCTTTTCTATTTATGCTTACAATATAGATATAACATATATATTTTATTTGGAATATTTTTATATGTATAATGGTTCTTTAAGTATAGACTGATAATGGAAGTCAAAATATGTTGGGGAAAATGTGCATAAAAAAGAAGAGAGAATAAAAGTATTTTAATAAATTACAGTATATCAAAAAAGCACGTTCAAGACAGTAAAGATTGAAATATAGTTTTTTAATCTAATGTGAATAATTTTCAACACTTAAATATACATAGAGGTTCTTTGTTCATCACAGGTTGTTGGTTCCAGGAAAATAACACAATTAAATTGCTGTATCTGTTTTTATATATAATATGGCATAAAAATACAATATTCTATTAATTTAACTTTTTTTTTTTATTAACGCTATTTTATTATTATTATTTTTTTTACAATTTCACCACCTAGAACTTTTGACTATATAATATTATTTTAATGAGCTTAAAATAATATATGGTCATTTATAGCTTTAATAAAGACTTATAGACAATCAAAACATAGGGGGAAAATAATAAGCAGCATTGATTTAAAATTATGTTGTAATTAAAAAAAATTAAGACACACTATTAAATAATAGGAGACATCTATGATAAAACATTTGTTTATATGCTTAAACATTGTGTAAGTATTATCACTGTATTATATGTAAATTTATTTAAAAAATAAGTGCATTAAATAAATATTTTTATTTATTTATTAAATGTAAATACAGTTAATAAATTAAAAAAAACTTATGAAAATAATGTTTGTATTTTTTATTTCGTTTTTTAAAAAGCAAACAAACAAAAGTTTTCATATTTGTCCATAATTTTTAAAATAAAAATTGAATTTATGCTTAGAAAATTAATATTTTCTTTAACTAAAATATACTGTACATACACTCACATAACTTAGAAAGTAGATCATTCATTTTAACATAATTATTTATTTTTAAAATTAATTTCTAAATAACAAGTAACGGAAATATATTTTTAAGGATTTTCATTAAATATAACTTTTTTTTTTTTCATTTTTGTATGCATAGCTAAGAAAAGTTATAAAATCTTTTATTAAGTATCCAACGCATTTATTAAAAACGTTGTCTCCATATTCATTAATTTTCATCTGCATTAATAATCTGATCAAGATATTTATAGTTTTTAATTTCTTCCAATTCATTATTATTAATTTTTATTTTATTTTTACGAAAAGCTATTGAATAATATTTGTTTTTTAGCATTTATCTTTTGTTCATTACTTAGTTCTTATAACATTTCCTGAAAATCTGAAGTATTTTTTTTCTCAAAAATAATTATATTATCTGCAAAATGTAGATTAATTAAGTATTCTCCATTAATTTTTTTTTTTAGTTTTCCATTGTAATTCACAAAATTTTTATTTTAAAACTGCTATAAAAAATTGTGAAGATATGGAATCACCCTTATCATTGTTAATCTTCATAATGTCACCATGTACTCTAATCATTTTTTAATAATTAAATACATGTATAGTATTAAATTTTAAACTAGATGTAATTAAAGGGGATTTGAATCCAGACTTTCAAGCTCCCTTTAGTCATCCATTCCATCTTATACAACCAATACACATGGCCACATACATGTGAAAAAGATAAATGATCTCCAATATATGTATTTCATGCTGAACCAGCACTCATCAGTTGGTCCAGATTATCATCTCGCACATATGTATAATTAATGCTTGGTTTATATTAAGATAGCAAATCTTCAAACTTTAGTGGATAGGCTTCAATCTTCTCCACTCTCCAATTCTTTTGAATACACTATCATCAGATTTTCAATGACATGAATAGCTGAAGAGTGGAGAAGATTGAAGTCTGTCCTTTAAAGTTTGAAGATTTGCTATCGTAATATAAACAGAACTGATTATATATATGTGTGAGATATGATGATCTGGACCAACTAATGACTGCTAGTTTGGCATGAAATATATTAAAGATCATTTATCTTTTTTGCATTTATGTAGTCATGTATAAGATGGAATGGATGACTAAAAGGAATTTGAAAGTCTGACTTTGAATTCCTTCTAATTTACATCTAATCATTTTGATAAATAATTTTCAGAATTTGATTTAATCTAGAATTTATATCTTGATGTTTCAAGGCTTTTGAACTCCATGGAAATACTTTTAAGAGTCAAATGTCTTTTCATAATCTACAAGCCCTAAACTTAATAATGGATCTTTTTCTACAATTTCTCTGAATATTTGAATGTGATCTACTCTGCCATGACTTTAAAATTCAATGTATTGTTTTGATTGGTTTGAGTCCAATGATATCTGTATATGAGTTGTAATTAACTTGGTAAAAAATCTTGTGTAAAACTTATAGAAGACTGACAAATATTGAAGTTTCAAATCTTCTTTTTCACTTTTTTTTTAAATATCAATATTACTACTGCATTCTTTCAATTGTTTTGAACATTTTTTATCATTTAGATGAGAGCTGATCAATCTTAGGTAATCCTAGGACCGCATTAAAAAAATATTTATCCAAGGGCCTCATCTTAACAAATGAATTATAACTGAATAGAACTCATTGTGCACTAATCATGCACAGATTCCACCATGAACACTCAGAGGATATATTGTTGATGAAAAGAATGCAAAGCTGCTTCTTTAATATATATTTGAAATGTATGGGATACTGTGATGTAAAAATATCAGATGGCAATGTCAAGATTAGGAAAAAATAAAATCTCTATTAAGCATTCAATTCAAATTTTTTTACTTGGAAAAAATCAAAACCTTTATGTGGGTCATGTTTAGATATCTCTGATTTAGACATATGTATTTGAACAACAATTTATATATTTTCACAGTTATTTTTTAAAGATATTATTAATAAATTTCATTATTTTCTGAAATTTTTTCACGCTTCACATTTTAATAAAACTCTTCAGGTACTTTGATATTATTATTGTTATGATGTATTACTCTGGTGACATATTATACCAAGTTTATGATATGTTTAAAATAATTTCTCCAAGGAATGTGTGAACAAACAATCCATATAATTTATCTGTGTGATTCCATGGAGGTATTATTTTAAACATATCACAGTCTTAGAATAATACATCATACCATGTGTAATATAAAAGATCAAATCCAAATATATTCATTATGGAAAAAGGTAAAAAGACATTACGATACTAAATAAGTACTGGTGAGTTGTACCTTTTTAGTATGATACTTCATATCGTCAAAGCCATCCTCCCCCCTTCCCGGCATACTATGGCACTTTGTGCCATCAGAAATATCCAGCAGTGTAATAACAAACTTCAAATCTAAAAAATTAATAAAAAAACATCTTATTTCCAATGTTAGAAAGATAAATTCATTATGTAAAAAATATGAAAAAGAACTCCAAAATGTTTTTTAAATAGCAAGTTGCAACAAAGTTTTAACTATTTTAATATTTTTTTTTTTAAAAAAAAAAACATATATAAAGTTTTAACAAAAAACAAAATGTGAGAAATGTATTATATTGTTGTAGGGGGGGGGGGCACTAATAAAAAGTTTTACTTTTGTCTAAAAATGGCGAATTGTTAAGTTTAAGGTTATATTTAAAAAAACAACAACAGAGTTTCTCAAAACATTTATTAAACTAATTAATATGGATGATATATTACAAATATGGAGATGAGTTATGGAACTAACATTATTGAGTTAAACAGGGTTAGGTATTTAGTGGTTAAGTTCTTTGTTAACTTTATTAGAGAGTCTGATATAGCTTCCATGTCTCTTGAAAAATGAATGTTGTGGCAAGAGTTTTGTCTCTTTGTTTAATTTTCTCTATGCAAAAAAACAAAAACAAAACACAAATATATAAACTTTTAGTTGTAAGTGAATTTTTAAATATAAAACCATATTACTTACAAATAATATGAGTGATGTGTTATATTGTGTGTGTGTGTGTGTGTGTGTGTGGGGGGGGTCACTATGACCGACTGAAATGTTTAATGTCTTCTAAAATGAAAAGAAAAAGTACAGTTTATTTGACATAGATAATCATGCTAGGATTCTTGGCTGCCATGACATCATAAATGGAAAATTTGAATAAATATTAACTGAAGCAAATGTCACTGGAGTAATATGTCATAGCAGGAATAATACCAAAGTATCACTCTTTCACTATACTATAATTTATGATTCATTTCTCTTTTTAAGCTCAAAGACATTTTTTCTTGTTGAAACAACTTTTATTTGATACAAAGATGTGTATTGTATTTTTGATACTTATTCATTTCTATAATTTCTTTTCTTTTTTTTTAAAAACCAAAAAATTTTATTAACAAAGTTTACATGGTTTCATGATACTGTTTTTATACATGGTATACTGCATGACTGATTGCAAAAGTTCATAAGATCAAACGCTTGCTAGATCAATCCTGGACCAAGTCTCTTTGTATAACCATTCTGGTGCAAGCAGCCAGTCCCTGGCACTTATGCTCTTGACAAGACCTATAAAGGTCTCTGTGACTGAAGATCCTGAATGACGGAAAACACATTCGCATCTGGTCAACCAGACTGCAAAGGTAAGGAAGACAGAGAATCGGATAAGAGAAAAAATTCCTGTCTTGATGGCATTCTGGATATTTAAGGTTTCTCTGATGTCATATGTAACTTTCTCTGTGATGAAGTTTCTGATTTGGAAAAGAAATGGACAATTATAAAGTAAATGTTGGATGGTTTCATCGGCAGTATTACAAAGCTGGTATTGAGGATTGATTTTGGTGAATCCTCTTTTCCATACTAAGAAATGGTTAGTGGGTAAGGATGAGATGTTGAGCTGTAAGATAAATATGTATTTTGGTTCAACAAACCAGTTCTTCAATTTTTTAAGCAATGGTTTATTGTCTATGTTCAATGTGGTCAGGAGGGCAGTCTGGTTTTGAAATCTGAGGTTATTGGCCTGCCAGTAGGTTATTTTACCTTCAAAAGAGGTTTTAGATAGATTTATCAACTTGGTGACATGTAACCAAATAATTGTGGCCCATCTGCTAGCAAGAGGTGGCGGTGTGTCTGTAGGTTCCACTGGTGTGGCTAGGTTTAGTTCTGTCTGTTTTAAGTGAATTGCACGTAGAACTGCAATTGCCTTCTGTAAATAGATTGTTGAAACAGAGTGCAATCCAAGTCCATTTAACTCTCTGGGCATTTGCATCTTACAGATGCTGATGGCAACAATCTTTCCACTCTACATGAGCTTTGAACACAGTGAGTTCATTGACGACTGAAATGCTTTAGTAGGTTTAATTATGGGAAGATAATAATTCAATCTTGGAAACACCAGCATGTTGAGAAGGGCAACTTTGCCTGGCAGGGAAAGAGAGATTCGGGATAAAGATCGAACCATTTTGCTAGTTTTTTTCCAAGATGGAGTGTTGGATATCTTTTGCCATAGCAAGTCTGGACTTGGCCATAAGAAAACCGAGGAAGAGTTGTGGCTCAGCTGTAAAGACTGACGGAATCACTGAGCCAGTGCTGATTTTCCACATGGAGGACTTGCTATAGTTGATGTTCAGATTTAGTTTCTTTGAATATTTATCAATGATTTGTGTGAGTGTTGGAAGGTGAGTTTTATCGGGGAGAAAGATGGTGACATCGTCAACATAAGTTATGTGTTGTACATGATGTTTCAGGGCTGGCATGAAAATTTCAGGGAGTCTGTGCTCAATCTCTCTGAGCAGAGGATTTATATAGGTGATGAAGCAGAGAGTGGCGATCCTTGTGGAATGGAAAGATGAGGTCTGAAACCATTGGACAGTCTTCCATCCAGTGATATAAAGATCTGTTCAAAAGCAGATTACCAATAATTCTGGTATAGATGCCAGGGACTTGATAATCAAAGAAAGTCTGGAGTAGGACAGTGGGTATAACAGAGTCAAAAGCCGAGGCAAAGTCAAGTTGAATAACTATAGGCTTGGATTTTTTGTGCAGTCTGATGTGTTCTACCAGAAGAAGAAAACACTGCGCAGCATCCGTGGTGGAAGAGCCCTTATGTGCAAATTGATATGGCATGATGTGTGTATAGAGTTGATCTTGGAGTTTGTCCTTGACTATGGCCTCAATGATCTTAATTAGGAGGGGAATCATGGAAGTGGGCCTTATGTTGGATAGGGTAGAGGGATTGATGGGCTTTTTTAGGAAAGGAACAAGGGCCACAGCGTACAGGTCTGGAATGTTTTGAAACTCTCCTGCCAGAACATCTATCATCTGCAGTACAATGGGGCTGTGAAATGTCTCAGGTGGACAAATACAAATCTCGGAATTCCATGGAGTCCCAGATGAACACTCCGGATAGGCCATGAGCTTTTGGATTATCTGATTTTCACTGATATCATGAGCGACCCCATCTTCCAAGTGATTCCAGATGTTTCCAATTTCAAATTTATAATTCTGTAGCCTGGCCTGAAAGTGTTCACGAATCTTTGCAAGCATTGATGGGCCACTGAGGCAACCCTGATTTACTGACAATGAAGTAGGTGTGGGTCTGGCCACCGAACCAATTGCCCAGCGAATGTAGCTGCGGGTCCAGCTATGCTGGTTGGCCAAGAAGATTTTAGACTTTTTAGTAGCAATGTAATGCGCGAGGACCTTTTGCTTGCTATGGTATTGAGTTTTTAGCTCCAAAATATCTTGGGGATGAATGTCAATATGATGTAGAGATTTTAATCTGTTGTTTATGGCATCCAAATCTTTTAATAGTTGATTTGGACCTTTGGTTTTCTTTGTGTACAAGTCTATGAGTGAGCTCAATATACCGGTGAAAGATGACCAAGCCTGTAGTGGAGGCAAAGTAAGAATTTTGATTTTTTGGAACAAGATATATGCTTCAGAGAAAATGAGTTCTGGAGTTGCTGCTTTGTTGAGTAGTCTAATGGCAGGTGTATAATCTATATGAACTGTGGTGGTGGGATCTATATGAAGTGAAATTAGAAGAGCTAAATGATCAGTGAAGGGAACCAATTGAAGCTTGGTGCATATGTCAAAGTGAAGTTCAGGTGAATAATAGAGGTCAATTAGGGATTTCTTTTGCAGTGTGTAGAAGGAGAATGATCCAGGAGGGAAAAACCCCTCTCCACACAACAGGACTCTATTAATTAAGTGAAAATGTTTTTTATTGAAGTTATCATAACTCATGTTAAAGTCAACAAAAAAAAACAATAGGGGAGGCATCTGAAGAGAGAAGAGAATTGATTTTATTGATTACTACTTGTGCTGAGTAAGCATCATTTCTGATGTACAAGTAAATGATATTTATTGCCATATTTCCAAAAGTGAACTTAATGACTAATAGATCATTGCTAAGGTGTAATGTTCTGAAAGAGCTGTAGGTCAGGTTCTTATTGATTATAAAAGCAACTCCAGAAGATGCTGTGTTTGAGGGTACATAATGAAATAGACCATATTGTTGCAGCAGTTGAGTTATTTGGTAATTTGAGTTTATATGTAATTTAGTTTCAGAAAGACTGACTATGTGGAGGTCTGTTTTGTCTAGCCATCTTTTAAGTGCAAAGACACGGTCCAGAGAGTTAAAACCCCTTATGTTTATTCTGGCTAATTTAATAAGCATGTTGAGTTGTTACAGAGATTTGTAGGTTATGTTTACTAAGCTGTGATTAGTACATCACATAGGGGAGATTAATGACATAAAATTCTGATTGTCACTAAGTGGTTTGTCAGGGTCATGTGACACTGTTACCAGTTGAGTTGGAACAGGTATTTTGGAGCTTAAGTAGGGGTTGGAATTGTGTTTATCTTCATTGTGATCATTTTCAAAAGCTGTGTTTTGGGAAGCTGCTTTCTTGTGTGCTGAGTAATTGAGCTAGTTTAGTTCTTTTTTCTCAAGTTAGTAGCATGGCTTGCTGCTTGTTTGTTGTTTTTGTCATCATTGTCCGAGTCAGCCGTAGATGAGTTAATGTCTTCTGGCTGCGAGCTGGATGAGTCTTGGGTTTTTTTGTTGTTGTTTGGAATGGGATGTTCTTGTTGAGACTTCGTGACTGGAAGAGTTTGTTTTGTTGATAATGGTTCACTGTTGGGAGCTTGTGTCGGATGATCTTCCTTTGAGTGAGTTTTGAATGCTTCTTGCATCTTCTGAGGTGTCATGTTGATAGCTGATGTTTGTTGTTTTGGGTTCATATGGGTGCTGGTGTGGTTTTGTGTCTTGTGTTGTAGAATGGGAGGCTGGAGTAGATGAGTTGGTTGAAGTGCGATGGTCCATTTCTAGATTGTTTTCCAACAGTAAGTCAGTGTTGGAGTCTTGTATCTGCCCATTTAT
Source organism: Epiperipatus broadwayi (assembly GCA_028023455.1). Classification (NCBI taxonomy): domain Eukaryota; kingdom Metazoa; phylum Onychophora; class Udeonychophora; order Euonychophora; family Peripatidae; genus Epiperipatus; species Epiperipatus broadwayi. Next base: position 3,819,627 of record JAQFVV010006298.1, read on the forward strand.
GTGATCCTCTGTGTTAGTGGATGAAGAATGTGATAGCTGAATTAAGTTTTGCATATTTTTTAAGCATCTATGATTTTTGCTTTTCCTACTGTTGCAGATATCACAAATTCTGTTTGGGCATGACCTTACCAGATGTGATCGGTCTCCACAGTGGAAACACTGAGGTTGTATACCTCGAATAGCTATGTAAATTGGAATTTTTTCTCTTCCAGAGTTATAGGAATATCCGATGGAGTGACGCCTTGATTGAGATTGAGAGAGAAGGCAGCACTGTTGGATGGAAGCTCAATATCTACCCTTCTCTCTGCGAGATATTTGAAACTAGTTAACACACCATATCTAGCAAGCAGCCTCTGTAGATCAGCATCAGTGAAATTAAAGTAGCAGTTATATGCTATTCCATAAGCTGTTCTTGGTTTATTCATATCTATTTTGATGAGATATCGGTCTTTTAAGAACAGTTGTTGTCTTTTAAAGAGTTCTTTCTGTAGTAGATTCTGAAACTCAATAATGAAGTAGCATCTGTTAGGGTGGTGATAGACCCTGCGAATAGATTCTGTTAACTGAAGATTTTTAAGAAGCAGAAAGAGATCATCCATTGGAAAGATGAATAACTGACAGAGGTCGTTAGTGGTGGTTAGAATCAATGTGTTATCGCTGTGGTAGTTGAGGAAGGAGTTAAATAACACTGAAGGAATTCTAGAATTAAATTCTTGGCTTATGGCTTCATAATTGTTCATATAGGACTGGGAAAGTTGGTATGGTTCTGTGTTGATCTCATCATTGATTGAGATAAGGTTATCATCATCAATGAAGTCCATGACATTGTGTTGAATATCTGGTTCAGTTGCTTCTTGGATCTGGGCTTTAGATTTTTTGTTTCCTAATACCGTAGCATAGCTTCGGTTTTTTTGTTGGGTTGGAATTGACATTTGTATTTGATGTTGAAAACCTATAGTACGATTAGCTGCTAGATTGTGGTCAGAGAGCGCATTATTGGTTTGAAAATTAGTGTTAATGCATGGAAAATCTGTTTCAATAAAGTTTATTTGAGTCGGTGATACTAGCAGTTTTCCTAAATTTATTATTGGATCGATATACGAATTGTGTATTTTGCTATTGGATTTCAAATCGAATTTTCCACTTGAATTTTGTTTTATGGGTATAAAACCATCAGATTGTGGCTGAGTATTTTTACTTATTTCTCCTTTATGAGCTTTTAATTTTGTTTGTAAAGTGATTTTTGGTTCATCTAAAGGTCCGTTAGAGATCTATAGCCATTACCGGTGATATGCTACCTTCATTTAAAAACTTTTCAAAACTTGTCATGCTGAAATCTCCAAAAGGATTTTCTGCTAGATTTGGGCTATTTTTGGACATATGAGGTTGTTTTGGGTGTTTAGTATGTGGGTTTTCAGGTGCATTGATAGGTTTAGATAGGTCTTGTGAGATATTAGTGGGAATTTCTGATTTTTTAAGGTTTACCGTCGAATTTACCGTAACAACTTTTTGCATTTTAGAAGTGGCGGTCGTGTTATTTTTGTTTGGATTCACAAGTTTCTTTTTTTCGTAGGTCATTTAAAAATATTACATGATCACTATTTTTTATGCTTGCATAACTCTCTATATGCATTGCCACTCAGTGCAAGCCAGAGTAATCAACTGGATGCCAGAAGGCTCATGCTTAAAATCCCCATCTAGTGCCTATTCATCCAATATCCCCAAACAAGTTTCTGGCTTGTGGCCTTCATCAGTGAGGAGGCTTGGATCTGAGAGCACTGCACCTAGATCTTAGGATGTCTGAACTCAATTCAGCACCTATATGACTATATAAGCTGTCAAGCTTGGATGGAAAATATTATGGTGTTTTCAATTTAAGTCTCATAGTTTTGTAGTTAAGTAGAGATAAAAGGTGGCTTCTGGTGCAGTGCTCTCAGATCCAAGGCTCCTCACTGATGAAGGCGACAAGCCAGAAACTAGTGTGGGGATATTGGTTGAGTAGGTACTAGATGGGCATTTTATACACAAGCCTTCTCGCATCCATTGATTAACACTCTTGGTTTGCACTGAATGGCAATATGTATAGAGAGTTTTGCCTGTTTTAATTTAAAAATATTTTCATATATCTTTTTTCATAAATAGCCATGTTTCATTTGAAAATTTATTTTTGAATTATTGTTTTTTAATTTTATTTTTTATAACCGGCCTTAATAAAGCATTGGTTTTGAATCATCATAGAAATTTGTTTATATTTTAAAATGACTTTCAAATTCTAGTCTAAATGAACTAGAGCAGCTGAAGATGAGGAATATCAACTGCTTTTATTGTTTTTTAATAACTTTTGTCTCTCTTAATTTTGTATTTAAAATATAATTTAATCATATTGTATTCTCATTTGGATGCCTTCATAGTTATTTTTGATTTGTTTTTTTTTTAAAGAATATATGTAATGTACAGGTTTTATTTTCTCAAAAATTCTGCAAATCTATTTCCTTTCTCATTTCTGTCTCCATTTCAAAATATATCTATAGCAGGGGTGGGCAGTTATTTTCGCTTGGGGGCCACTTTGTGGAAGTGAAGGTTAGTGGAGGGCCATGTCAGGGACCATTTTGTGGAAGCGAGGGTTAACAGAGGGCCGCACTTTTTTCACGACACAATAAATATACTGCTTTATTCCCTGTATTACCAAAGAAATATTTGCTTGTCCATTGTTCATTAAACACACAACATTCATTACTGATTTACGTTTTTTCAGAGAGTTCATGGTTTCGCTAAAGTTGGAAATTTATATATTTACTGTTGCAAAGACAAAATTGAAATTAACCATATTAACTGGAAAAGCGCACTATGCATTGTATCTACAATGTGCATGTGTATTGACATGGCCATCCTAGTGGAAAATATGAGATGAATCTTCGGTCACGCACGAGAAGGAAATCTCAGTTCAAGGTGGATTTTTCTGACTATCTAGGTAAGCTGCAAAAAATTTTTAGTGGGCCACTACTTTCCCACCCCTGATCTATGGTATTCTCAACTATTTTCCACTTTTTGTATTAAAATTTGCCATGAGAATTTTAAATTTTTTAAATTGATCAAAAGTACTCTTGACACCTAAATAAAAATCTTTTATGTTTTCATCAGAATAAGAATTTGTGGCATAAACCAGAATTATCAGTATTCATTATCTTTCTTTAAAGTTGAATAACTAATCTTGCAATTCTTTCTGATATACCTTTATTCTTTACAATATTATTTTTATAAATCAGCATTTATTTTTTATAGCATCTGTATACAATTGTAATCACATTCATATTGGCTTTTTCAAACCAAATTGTGCAAACGCTTTTTGCGAGTGTTAAATAACAAATGAATACCCTCTGACCCATACAAGATATAGAATTTATGCAGCAATAAAAGGAATCCTCTTATTACTACGACTCAAATATTTATATATGAGCAAATTTGAAGTACTGGCACAGAAGGTGTGACTATAGAACAGTCACTTTGAATTACTATATATAACTTATGAATGAATGACGCCGATGAAATTTACTAGAATTTACTGAACGTCATTAATTTCAGTTGGAATGACGTTCAGTAAATTCTAGTAAATTTCATTGGCGTCATTCATTCATAAGTTATATATAGTAATTCAAAGTGACTGTTCTATAGTCACACCTTCTGTGCCAGTACTTCAGATTTGCTCATATATAAATATTTGAGTCGTAGTAATAAGATGATTCCTTTTATTGCTGCATAAATACTATATCTTGTATGGGTCAGAGGGTATTCATTTGTTATTTAACACTCGCAAAAAGCGTTTGCACAATTTGGTTTGAAAAAGCCGATATGAATGTGATTACAATATTATTTTTCCAAATGTTTATTTATAATGAAGACATCTTTAGTTGTTCCAATATTTTTAGTTTTATAGTAAATTACATGTACAGTTTTTAAATAACCTCTTCGCTTTTTCTTCTATCTTCACAAAATCTTCCCATTTGATATTTCAATTCTTCTTTTAATTCATGCAATATTTCTTCTCTTGAAATTGCAAATTGCTAAATGAACATTATCATTGAACAGAAGTCTAGATCTTTAAACTGATTATTCGTATTACTCTTTACTTTGATTGCTAACCACTACCTTGGCTAATAATTTAGTCTTCAGGACATAAGGATTATATTTTGGTTATGATTGTAAATATAGAATAGAATTAGCATTCACACATGCACACTTGTATTCATTTTTTCTTTCAAAAAAATTAAACTGATATCTCTGCTAAAAACTATCAAGCATCTGAGAAGAAAGAATAAGATGTTTCTTGGTTTTAAACTTATTTATAAAGTCAAACATGTTGAATAGAACAACTATTTGTTTACTATATGAGTAATCACTCAATAATAACAGCTGCAATAATAAGAATATATGAAATGTCTGCCAGTTGTTTTTAGGCCTTAAAGAGGATTTAGTTAATAGAAAACATAATGCAGCTTAGATGAATATAGATCTATAAAACTTACCTAACTGCTAAAACAATTGGCTTCTTTTATGTTTGGATATTACATAACAACATTGAAGTCTCTTTGGTATTGCTTTATTTATTTGAAATATAGCTTACTTGATGCTTTTTTTGAACTATATAATCTCATATATTTCTTACAGTTCATACGATTGCATATTCAATGGTTTTTTATTTTTCTTACTGGTATATAATAATCCTCTATATTATTGATATTTGGCTCCAAACCTTATCACAGATATGAAATGTTTGGATGGCATTAAGTTGTATGTAATGTGTTATTTACACTTGTGTTTATAATACAACTATCTCAATATGTACATTAAATATCTACAAATTAGTTTTGATTCACCTTGTGCTACTACGTCAAATTTACCGATCCTGTCCCCCCGAAGCACCACAATTCAAATCTATAATACTCTCATTGTTGATATGTCAACATTTTTCCTGTTCAATCCCAGAGTTATTTGTCACAAATCTTCTTGGAAGATCTACATATTTTCTGTCCTATTTCTCTTTATGTGTGTCCCTTTACTCCCACATTTCACAAAACAGTCATAGTGGACCCTCCCCATACCTTTTCCATAATCTTCTTTGGCCAGTATTTTAAACACCTATCAAAATAGTTGTCCCAATCATTGTCAAGTTTCTTCAACCAGTTAAACTTTTTGTTATCAAAGATTAACAAACACCGGATTGTCCATATAGTTTTCAATGCATGCATTACCACCATTGCATTATGAGGTTTGAATCTTAATACATTTTGCTTCAGTAGTATTTTAAGATTTATCATTGGGGTGTGGAAAACTCTGTATCTTAGCTTCCCAAATTCACTGCATTCTTCTAGCAAGTGTTGAAATGTTTCACGTTTATTCTTACAAAATGAACAAGTTTCCTATAAGCTCATTCCCAATCTTTTATTAATGTATGTTGTGGTTGGTAAAATTCCATTGATCAACTTGAATATGAATTTCATATATGTCTGTGGTGTATAAATTGAATGGAATTTAACTAGTACCCCTTTCATTGAGCAATTTATCCACAAATTTTCATGAGGTTTTACTCCCCTTCTCATGTCTTTGTATCTAATTCCTTCCAAATTTTGTACATTTAGGTCATCTTGTATGTCCTTATATGCTATGAACATATCTGCTAAATAAGATCTTTTCTCCCTACCTATTTCACTGTATATTTTTATATCTCCCATTGGCGGGCTGAAACATCCATCCTTAATAACATTTAAATATGTTCTTGCAGTAATAAAATCTACATATACCTTTGGATCATTTAAGTTTAATCCTCTGTCATTAATGGGTAACTGTAATATTGCTGTTGATAGTAATCTAGATTTCTTTCTCCAGATGAATTTTTTTGCCATCTGGTTTATACTACTGATTGTTTTATTATATAGTTTGACCCATGGTCCGTAATAACTAAGGACCCCTGTTGCAATTGCATTGAACAATTGTGTTCTGGTCACTTCATACAACTTGAACGGTGTGAAGTTTTTGATCCTATCTTCGATATTATTTATAATTAGTTGATTTAAGTAACCATTCATACGTGTCTTTGACATATATATCGGCAGTCCAAGGAATGACTTTGGCTGAGCAATAAATTCGGATGGTATTCTTTTACCCGTTGCCAATTGCCATGCTGCTGATTTGTTAGTTTGAATTACTGAACCTGTAATTTCTTGAAACTTTTCTAGCACATTCATCACTACATTAATATTATAACTATTTTCTACTATTATTACGATGTCATCAATAAATGCGGTGACTCCTATTGTGACACCCAAATGCAGTATATAGATTCCATTAACCAATGTCTCTATTTCTTTAATCATTGGGTCTACGTAAATTGCGAATAATAGGGCTGCCAATGGTGATCCTGGGGGAATACTTTGCTCTGGTATGAAAAATTCAGATCTGCGCATATAGTTTTTGTATGACATTCTACTATTTCTTATGTAATTCACTATAGCGTTCTCTAGATATTTGTCTTCTTTAATCAGATTTCTCAGGGCTTTTATTAGATATGACCAGTTAACTAGATCAAATGCTGTCTTAAAATCTATTTGTATTGCATAGTAGTGTTAGCTTAAGTTCCTTTGCATACTTTATTGCTTCTTGTATTCTTATAGATGCATTTATGGCTCTTTTGCCCTTAACTGCATGATGCGCTGATGATATTTTATCTTTTACCAAGTTATTCAATTTTTTAAGTAGTATTCGTGCCAAGATTTTTGAATCAATATCTTCTATGGATATGTTTCTTAGGTCTTCGATAGTTGGAATTTGTTTTGATTTGTCTTTTTTTATGCTGAAAATTATTCTGCTGTTTATGTATGGCCATTTAATCTTTTCACTACACATCTGATTGAAAAATTTTGACATTGCACCTGCCAATACATAATTGATTTGTTTGTAGACCGAGGCTGGTATAGAGTCATTTGCAACTTCAACCTATTAATTTTATCCATTATTTCTTGAACTGTTATATATTCCTTTGTGTTTTCTATGGCCACTCCCTCATATCTATCAATGCCTGCTACTCGACAGCCAAACTTCACCTTTAGCTTTTCGACCATGTATTCATCAACCTCATCTCCAGATGCCACAATGTTCTCTGTTGTCTCTACAGAAGCAATGCCCTTTGTATGTGGAATCTAGATTTTGCTATAGTTAATCACTGGTTTTGATATGTGATTCATTCCTGGGACTAATTTCTGTAGTCTTAATGTATAAGTTTTTTGTTGTATCAGATTGTATATTTTATTTTATTCTACTTGCATTTTATTGATTAATTCGTGATTAGGACTTATGCTAGAAATATTCTGTAGTATTTTATGAATTTCATGTATTCTATTTTTTATTTGGTTCTGAGATAATTTACTATCCTCACTCTGATAGCATATGTCTGATATGTATTTCTTTATTTTATACCATGCAATGCATGGAGGTAATTTTGTAAGTCTTGTGTAATAGTTTGTAATGATTATGTTTGATATTTGGTCAACTGAAAATATGATTTGGCTCTTAATATTCTTTTTTACTGTGTATAAATATATTTTTTTGTTTCTTACATAATTATTAATTTGTAGTTGTACTTTTAGGTGGTCGGAAAACGCAATGAGTGATGTGCTAATAATAGAATCACTAACTTTAGTTGCCGAAACAAAGAATAGATCTATTAGCGAAGTGTATCTACTGCTGAAAAATGTGTAAGCACTATCTCCATACTTCATTTGTAGTGGAAACGGTGACACATCCCTCAACTTATGTTCTAAGGTTTTAGGAATGTTTTGGTATGAACAATTAAAGCCACCACCCATTATCACAATACCTGGCTTTTGCATCAGTTTGTTCTGTACGCCATGAATAATCTTTGAAATGTCATTACCCTTTGCTATAGAATATACCGCGATCAAATAATGTTGCTCATTATAAATAACAAACGACAGAACTATGTGATTTGTTTGCAAATCCATTATTTGTATTTTTCTTATTCCAGAGTGCATATTTATTAGTGCTGCTACTCCCTGTGAGGATCTAACATTGGGCCTGAACAGAAATATATTCTTTTTTGATAGTTTTTCTATGATCCATATAGGAATGTTATTACTTATCTTTGTTTCTGTTAAAATTATCATTTCATATTTTTGAGTTGCTATATAATCTACTATTTTCTCGGCTTTATCTTGATTGTTTATGCCTCTTATATTCATTGATAATATATTAAGTGACCTGCTCATTATTTAACATAATTGGTTTTTTTTTATTTTCCTTTAATCTAGTAATTGTGTCGTCTTTTCCTTTTTCATTTGAATCATCATTTGATTTTGATTGATTAAGATCACTATATATTTGTAATCTTTTATGTTTAACATTAGTGCTATCATTGTTGGTTTCATTATTATCTTTTATATCTTTATTAACAATTTCTTTATTACTATCTTTTCGTTTGTTGGTAGGTATTTCCATTTTCTTTGTGATATGCACATTTATTACATTTACATCTGCATCTGATCTTGTCTCATCTGTAATGTTATTGGGACTATCTTGTACTGATTCTATTTCCATTGACATTGGTTCATTAATATTTAAGTTCAGCCCTTTATTTTGCTCAATATTTGTTTCACATTCATACAACTTATCATCTTCTCTCTCACTATTCACTATATTTGCCCATGACTTATTATTTTTAATATTACATAGGTGATCATTCTATTAAATTTATTGCACTTAACACAATTTCCGGTTTCACATTCTGCCGCTATGTGACTGACTCTGTTGCATCTAAAGCATAGAGGGATTCTACCCCTTATTATTATGGAAATTGGCATTTGGTCTTTTAATATCTTATGTGGTATTTGTTCTTTCGTTATTCCATTTTTTAGTTTCATTATAATCTTCCATGCATTTGTAGGGATTTTATAAGCTATACCTGGTGTCATCTCTCTTTCGATTTCTACCACTTCAGCATAATTATCCATTTGAGATTTGAAGTATTCTATATTGAAGCTGGGTGGTGTGTGTAATATTTTTCCATATATCAAAGGGTTCGCTTCCTTTGATACATAGTAGATTTTTCGTCCTTGCATTTCTTTAATTAAATTTTCAGCTCGTTCTTTTTGATCCTTATTAATATATTCGATTGATACGAACCCTCTAGCGGGAAAAAATGCTGTATGTTTGACTGTGTCTATTAAGCCATTAGCGTCAAGTATCTTCAAATACTCATTTATATCCGGTTTGTCCAAAATGTATTCACATGTATTATCATTCATTTGAATAATTAGACTTAAAATGGACGTATTTGGTGTCATACAATTGATGAATATTTTTTTCCAATATGCGTTTAGTTTTACGATCGCTCTTGAACCAAGCTTATTTGTTTTCCGTATTTCCGAATAATTATCATTAAGTTCTGCGAATTGTATTTTTTTACTATTATTATTTATTTGTTGTTTACTTTCTAATTTATTTTCCGTAATTTTAAATTTTATTCTTTCTGAAATGTTATTATTATTTTCTTGTGTTATGATTGCTAAGTCATCCTGTGAATTATTACTGTAGCTATCGGTCCTCCTTTTTTTACGCTTGCTCGATATTTTCCAATCAGCTTTCTCACTATTAACGTTATCATTTAAGCTTTCATCATGTACTATTTTTGTTTTTTTTTAATACCGATGGATTGCTTTTCTCATTTTTTGACAGCAACGGCTGTGCATTTGCTACCGTATTTCCGTATATGCTATTAAGATTAACTCTATCTATTAACTTGTTTAATTCAGGATTACTATTATATTTTCTTAGATTACGTTTTATTTTACAAGCATTATCGGCCATTTTACTATTGCTTTTCGTAATTTTATCAATTTGATTCATTTCGATCTCATTATTATTGTCATTAATTTCATAATTACTTACTATGATTTCTGCATTCTTCCTGCTTTTTCTCCCCATTTTAAATTTTTTGATTTTAACTAAAACTTTGTTATTTAGCATAAGAGGCGGCTACATGACCTGTCTTGTTGCTGCCTCGCGCATGCTCTGACAACTATCTCAATATGTGTTTGCAGTATATATGCATATAATATAATTTGATTTTTGAAAATATCAACAATAATAACAAAGAGACATTAATAAAAATAATTAACAAAAATACTGTAAACTATAATTAGCATTTAACTAATAAACTGTATTTTTTAATTATAATATTCTGTTTGGGATGAAATGGAAAAGATAAATAATTGTATTAATTTCATAAATAATAAAGTGGTTTGCTTCCTTGGAAAACACAAAATCAAATTATGATATCAGATTTAAAAAACTTTTGAACATTTTTTTTTTGTGTGTTTGTGAAATACTGACTACTGTTGTTCTAATGAATATATATGAAAACTTTATAATTTTATTGAATTTTGCCTATCAGATTTAAAAAACTTTTGAACATTTTTTTTTTGTGTGTTTGTGAAATACTGACTACTGTTGTTCTAATGAATATATATGAAAACTTTATAATTTTATTGAATTTTGCCTTGAATTAGCCAAAGTGTTGTTTTTTTAAATTTAAATGTATTTGTACTTTATTTTTTTATATACTCTTATGTAAGCCAATTTTGAAAATAGGTAATAATTTAATATAAAACTTATTTTATAAATCATTTGTTTTATCAGTGAATCTGAACTTTTACTACATCACTATCAGGCAAGGTAGGGACAAGTTTCTCTCCACTTTTAATATCTTGTGGTGGAGCAGACAATCATTACACAATAACATACATTGTAAATTTTGATTTTATCAGTGCAGCATTTGCATTTAGCTTGATGCTATCACAACCATCCATCAGCCCAAAAGTCAGACCAATTTTCCACACTATAGATACATTAAGAATATACACTTATTCAAGTAATGCATATAGCACATTATAACATAATTTCATATTCATATTTTTTTAAACACACCTATATATTGTAACTTACAGAAAGAGTCAGAGAGTAAGAGAAGAGCAGACCATCATTTGCAACCTCCACAATGGCTGGCCTCAGGCTCGACAGTGATGGGACAACATCTATTATAAAATTGCCAGTGCACAAAATTGTAACTCTAATGAAAATACACCCCACTAATATCCAATGGATGGGTAATAAATAAAATTTTCAACAAATAAACACTGAGAGTTAGTCTGCTTCTGGTTTCCATCTGTAACAGTCTACTGTTTAGGCGGCCTGCCTGAAAAAGGCTTGTTCACACTTAAAGTGGAGTGAATTGCAAAAATGAATTCTCAAAAAGATTTGTAAGTACATTTTTTATTATTAGGAAAAGTTTTATTCAAGAAGGAACTACATTGAAGTAGAAAAGTAAATTTAATCACTGAAGTAATTGGATGCAAATGGCTGCCAATGCAAAATCAAAAATGAATAGGAAAAGTAAATTACTAAATTCTCAAGAAACGAGTGTTATCTTGGAAGATGACTTCAAAATTGTTAGTATTTCTTGGAAGATGACTTCAAAATTGTTAGTAAGAAGAGTATCAGAAAGAAACAGCAAATTAATAGTGATTATGAAAACAATTCTTCATTAGAACTCCCAAATAGTATAACGGGGAAAATTATAGAAAAAAGTGATTCTGAGAATCTACAGTTTCAGAACAAATTAGACAATTTAAGTCATGGATTTGGTGTTAATAACAAATCAAATATGATGAAAAATAACAAAATTAGCAAAACAAAAAAAGAATTAAGTGAAAACTCCAAAGAACAAAAAAGTTATATTGAAAAAATCTGCGAATTCCAAAAGTTACGATATTTACGTGACGAACCGGAAGTCTTCGACAATGGTGAAAATTGTCATAGCAAAAAAAGTGGTGAGGAATTAAATTTGATCTCAATTTTAAGAACTGATATGACAGAAGATGATGAGACCTTTGATTTAACACCAGTTTCAGATTTTTCTGATGAAGGTGGCATCATGGAAGATTTTTCTGATGAAGGTGGCATCATGGAAAAAATCACAATTTAAAAAAATAGCGTTAAATGAAAACGGTAATGAAAATAAAGCAGAAACTAGACATTTAAAGTCTAAAGACCATATAAAACATCAATTAGAACCTTCTACTTCAGGAGAGAATAATTATCAGACCCGGGGAAGAAATGAATCAGCAAATAAAAGCAAAATTAATCAGACCGGTGAAATAACAAGGAATAAACAATTTTATGAAGGTTTTAAAAATGATTCAAAGATAAATAAAGACATAAACAGTTCCATAAGAGACCTTAGAAATGGTTTTTATCAGAAAAATGTTTCAGAAGGGGGAAAAAACATTCAACACAACTAAAAAGTAGAATTCCTACTGTTGCAAATACAAAATTAAAAAAGTTCTGTTGAAAATAATCTAGGCTCAAAAAAATTGAAAGAAAATCAAAGAAATCAGAAAGGCAATCCTAAAGACAAAATAAATAACCCTCAAACTCATTTACAGGGAAATTTTAATAATCTTTCAAGCTCAAATTTTCCACCACTGACATCTAATAATAATTCAAACTTTACTAAGCAAAATCCATTGATATGGACTAAAGAAATTCAAAATGTGGAAAAGACTGAACCAAAGTCCTATTCTGAGAAAGCTATGATTAATAGTAACTCAAAAAATTTAAATGGTATAAACATGGGGAATAAATCCCAAGAATATGAACAAAATGCAAGTTATTTAAAATCACTGCAAATTTTTGCTAATGAAGAAAGTGATCTGATGGAAGAAATTACATCTGACCCTCAAAGTAATATCATAGAAGAACTTAGGAATAACCCAGAGTTACACTCACTAATTTGGGAAAAATTCAACCAATCAATCCTGGCAGTTCTTATGAGATCTTTTCAGACTTATAGCATGAAAATGCTCTTATTATGTCAACCACGGATAAATATCTTAATTATTATAAATTTCCTATCCATGATTTGTATAGGCTCCTTAAACAACAGAGCCTCAGGCAATCAATATACAAAATATTATTCCATCCGATTGATAGGTATGTGATCATACAATTTAACAATTCATTCGTCAAGGAAGCATTCAAGAACAATTTCAAAATGTTGGCAGATCTTTTTCTGGTAGTAATTGATCTTAATAGACCAACATGCCTAGAAGGAATTGTCCACAACTGTGGAATTAATTTCGAGATTGCGGACCTCCAAAAAATTCTTGGCCATTTTGGGAAGATTTTGAATTTCAAATATCAATCAATTAAAGTCTTGGATGAGAAAATATTGATAAATACAGTGACATTTAAAATATTGCTAAAGACGGGAATTTCAACTTTACTAATACCTGCCTTTTTGGATTATAATGAACCACCATTGATCATTATTTTGAGAGTTATAGCCCTACAGTGCTTTCATTGTAAGCAGCGTGGCGTTTAATGAGAGATTGCCCAGATAGGAAGTTCAATTGGTGTAGAACTATAAAAAAGAGAAATCACAGATGCCAATCTAAAAATCCAACAATATATGCTCCATGGCCTACAGTGGTTTCAAGAGTTGAACAAAGAAATGACAGAAGAGATGTAGTGAATAGTCAGAGACACCAAGCAATAGAAGACCAGCAAATGGAAGAAGAAATTTCCTCTCAATCTGGGACTCTAGATCTTCTACATGTGATATCAGCTCTTCGATGGAAGAGCTGAGGTCTAACACTTCTGAAGTCTCAGTCCAAGAGAGCAAAGAAGTGAAAGGTGGAATTGGTGGGTTCTCTCAAAGAAAGAGGAAATTTGGACCTAAGCTCTCAATCTCTGCTTCTCCTAAGGACATCTTGGATATTGAAGATGTGCCCACAGAAGATCTGGTAGATTTTTCAGATCAATTAACTATCTCCTCCACTTCCTGATAAAAATTCCTGACTCAACTCACCAGATTTGGCAGACTGTCTTATTGAGACAAGTCCTGAAGATATTTCAGAGTGCAAAATAGATGTGGTTATATAACAAATCTATGAAGCCAGACTGAATGGGCTAGATGTTGAACCTGGATCCTCCTTTGTTATTGACCAGGAGGAGATAGTTTTGACCCCAGATCATGAGGTAGAATTAGATAAGTTTAAAAAGACCAGAGCCTTTCATTAAAGAGATATAATTCACATTATTCATTATCAAGATTGCATCCATCAATATTAGGGGTCTGAATTCTTGTAATAGAACCTTTGCCTTAGAGCATTGGTTTAGAGCTCGAGCTCCTGATATTTTGTGTCTTGGGGAGACAAAGATGCATCTCCAGACTGATCCACTAATAATTGAGAAAATTAACTCACTAGGTTTCTTTCATTATTCCTTCTCCAATGTGGCTGCAGGAGGGGTTGCCATCATATTAAACAAAACATTGCCAATTAATTTCTTTAAGATCATTAAAGTTGGCAATAATTGTCTTATTGCAATTATAAAATTTTGTAATTTTACACATTTAATCTAATTAATGTATATTTATCAAGACAGCCTGAAATAATTCATAAAGTAATACAATATATCACTGAGAACGAACCCCTTTCCCATGATAATAGTTGGTGATTTTAATCTCACTTATGATAAATTTCAAAACATATATATTCAGTCAATCAACATACCTTTAATTAGTTGTAGTCCTCATTTTCCAGAAAAAGCCTTTTCTTTTTATAATAGAAATGCAAAGACCTTGATAGACCTGCTCTTTGTTTCCCCAATATTATTTAATACCTTAACATTGGAGCTTCGGCCAACAGTGTTCTCAGACCACTTTTCACTTGAATTTGAAAAGATTTTGGTGAAGTGGTGTCAGAGTTCCCAAGAATGATAAGGAGGTTGACTCATGCCAACATTAATACTCAATTGATTTTGTAGGCCTACATTTTATTTAATAAAGTCAACTTACATAGGCTTCTGGCATATAATGCATGGATGCAATTTTTCAAGATTTTGGAAAAACTAATAAATAATTGTACCACTAGATCCTAAAGCCCAATACACATGTTGGGAGAAATGGATAAAATAGATAGTAAATTGATTGGTTTGCCTCTTGAAGCTCAAAACATTGACTTGATCATTGGAATTAAAATCAAAATATAAAGCTTCACAGAGGGCAGTTGCCTAGTACCTTTCAATCAAGAGGACATGGCAATTTATTCATCACCAGCACTGGTGGACTAGGGGCTACCTTAGGTAGGCCCTTGGTTCCGGCAGGAATGGAAAGGCACCATGGGTGATTGAGATAGATGTCAAGCTATATGCTGGGACTTCCATGCTTACCAAAATTCATGATTATTACGCTGAAAAGTTCCAACCCCAAGGAACAATGATTACTAGAGAATCTTTTATTGCAGAGAAATCACCAACACACAAAATTATGGAAAGAAGGATTATTCAAAGGATTAAATTGATGCCTGAGAAGACACATCCTGGTTTGCATGGAATTCCCAGATTCTCTTACTTCATCCAAGTGCATTTACAGCACCCATTATAAAGAAAACGGCAGATTTGTTGGCTGATGGCAGCTGGGAACTTCCAGGGATCAATCCAATAGCTATGGTTCCCTTGGTCAAAAAGCTGGAGGGCTCTCAGGACCTGGGGAATCTTAGGCCTATATCAATGATACCTCTAATGATAAAGAGAGTTGAGGGCCTGATTAAGGTTGATATACAAGATAACATCTTAGCCCAGCTGTCTGCCCATCAGTTTGCCAAGAGGGGGAGTTCGATAGCTGATGCAGTAAGTCAATTTCACCTTCTCGTAGAACATGTATGCATGAAAAAGATGTCTCAGCCAGTTGCAGTTCAGCTTGACTTTGCTGCAGCCTTTCATTGTGGCAGAGTTGACATACTCTTGAAGAGTTTTGGAAGGACTCAAAGTATCTCCAGCTTACCTCCAGATGATAGGGAACCTTCTGCAAAATCATGAAGTGTTTCTCTCTCTGGATGGATGAATCTCTCCATGTTTTCAGCCCTATGTCTCCATTCAACAGGGCTCACCTCTGAGTGCACTTTTATTTATGACTTATAACCTTTACACCTTTCTACATCCTTATGACTTATGTGAATCTCTTCCTGTTAAGCATTGAGGCATCCTTCCTTTGCTGAAGGAGAACATCCATCACATTTCCTATATGGATGAGGTGGTGGTGTTTTTCTCTTCACTGGAGGAGTTTGCAAGGCTAGAAGAGCTCTTCGACTGACTCGAATTAGAATTTGGTCTAAGGGTCAATGAGTGAGAAATCATCCATATGGTCAATTAGGACTGGAAAGCAAATTCCCGGCAGGTTTAAGGCTCCCTCTCAGAAGTTCCTGGGATGTCATCTTGCTTTCCCCCTTTTAAAATGAGGAATGAAAATCCAAATGTCTTATTAATTAAAATAGGAAAATTTGTCGCCTCTCTGAGAAAAGTCTACTTGTCTCTATTCGGGAAAGTAGTATTGATGAATGCAGTCATGCTTCCAAAAATAACATATTTCCTTGTGGGGTTTTCTCCAATGAAAGCCTTCATAAGGAATGTTGAAACCCAATGTCGGAAATTATGTTGGGGGAAAAAGGCTCCTGTCGTCAGCCTAAGCCTCCTGCAAAGACCTAGACAACAACATGGATTAGGCCTACACTCGATTAGGACATTTTTAGTGCAAAGCATGCACAGTATTTTATGCAAACTTTTTATTAATAATCCAGAGATGGAAGGTCCAATCCCGCCTCAAGAAATTATTCCTACGAATTGGTCTTCTCTCAAAATGAGTAAACTCTGGATCCAACAACAGGTGAAGCTGGTACTTGATAGTTTCAAGACCAGTGTCGCCTCAACACTATTTCAAAATAAGATGAATTATTGGAGCACATATAATGCTATAAATCCTAACAATCTAAATATTGAAAATATACTTCCAATAAAAATTCTAAGGTTCTCGAGGTTGACTAAGCAACTAAGATTGGAGCATAGATTAGTTGATCATCAAGGTCAACCTCAGGGCCTTGCCTATGGCTGCCTTCTTGCACTATCGACGGAGCTATGGTATGGACCCTATCTGTTCAATGTGTAAAAAACGAAGAAACAGTGAAACATATATTGAAAGAATGTGAAACATGGGTTAATTTGTGCAACATTTTAAAGTATTTCATTGCAAACAAAGAGACTGCCTGTGTAGATTTAATTAAGGCGTTCAAGAAAGGATTTTTTGGATGGATTAGACTTGCAATGTTTATTAACTTTTTTGGATCGATTAGACTTGCAATGTTTATTAACTTTAGCATTTGGATTCTCAGGAACAGACTGATTTTTGAAAAAGGTGCAGACATTGATCCAATGATTTTGGAATCATTACAAGATTTCAAAGCTAATAATAAGAAATTCTGCCAGAGATGGTTAACGACTAAACATGGTCATTAATATATGTTGTGGTTTGAAGTTACTCAGATTAACAAATAGGTTACATCTATGATTTAGTCTTGACAAATTGAACAGCTATGTTATAAGTGGAAGTAAAAGTTCAATTTTGATAAGTTTATTTATGTATAAATTGAAATTTGTTCATCTAGAAAGAGGAAGATTATATGGATAAGAATTTAATTGAATAGTTTATAATAAAATTTAGTCTAGACAGTTGATATGACCCATAGAGGGAAAACTGAATTTAATATGTTATTAACGGAGAAAACTGTAATTTAAAAAATGTAATAGAAACACTCAAGGTTACTTTTATGTAATTTTATGGTTATACTATGTATTATGATTGAAATTTTGTTATTGATATGTATATTTTGCAAATCCATTTTGGGTGTGAATAAAGTCCAATTTTGAAAGTAAACACTGAGAGTGATATTACTACTAATAATATACTCACAACTTATTATATTTATTGGAGAGGAGGAAAATATTATCTCAACTCCCCACTGTACTATAAATCTCTCAGCACACTTCCCATCCACTTAACGTCAAGGTCACCATTAAAATTTAATGATTTATATCCATTCCCACCATCCTCCTCCTGATCCATCACTCTATCACACTCTCCATACTAATTCAGTCTTACAAATGATAATCTTGTAACGATTAATACTAAAGATTTTCTTTATTTTTCCCGATTAATTTTCTTTTCTAACTCTTATTTCCAGTATGATAATCTTATCTCAGGGCCTCAAAACAGTAAAGTGTGGAAAATTAAAACTCTGATGTGAATTATCAGTAATAAAAGTATACTTTCCCAGTGATTATATCGATAATTGACCTTGGCTGAATTTCACATAGCCAATGTCCCTTTCTCTATTTTTCCAAATAATTAAGATCATCATTTCTAACTATAAATTTTATAAATAAAGTACTATAAATACTAATAATTTAGAAATTTTTAATTAATTTAGTTCACCTGGGAAGGTGTTTGAATACAGTGGATGGAGAAAGGATTTTATGCCCATCCACACTTTATATCACTCAATAATTCTACTGCATATTATAACTCTTAAATATTAATGTTGCTAATATAATTATTTTTTGTAATTGTTAATTTGAAATTGCATGTGCTAAACAACTTTCTTAACATTGAATTAGATAATAAAACTTTATAAATAATCTCTTAAATAATTTATCTGGTATAGTGTAATAAATTAAACCATAATTAAAATTCAAGCAATAATGTATTGGGTGTGTGATTAGGATTTCTAGAATTTATGGGATCTGCAAAACATTGGGGCACTGACAAAGCTTTTATTTTAAAATGACATTTTATTAACAAAGATAAACTTAAAGTTTATTTACAATATTTACATGGTTTCTCATAGCTGTCCCCTGTTCCTCAACCATAAAAAAAATACAAATCAAACAGTAAATACTGATAAATTGTAATAGGACAAAATATTATTCAATTATCAATGGACTGGAGTCTACTGTTGCTACGAAATAATTTTATTCTACAAATAGGTAACTACACTATTTAGTTTGAAATAATAACATAACCTTTAAGTATGATAATAATTGCTAACTACTTAAATACAGTTCTAAACTTTAAATTGCTTTGTTTACTTTACGGTTGCAAATATTGGTCAGGAAGACCAATCTTCATGAAATAAAGAGCTAGTAATTTATGCATTAATTAATTCAACTTAATATGCCTTAACTACGGATCTTTAGAATTTGAAATATTTTATAGCATTTGCTTACCCTAGTGTGAATTAAATGACTGTTCAAGTGTTAAGAATCGGTACATAGACAGCTCATACTTTCACTTATACACATGTAAGTCATATATCAATGTCCCCACAGGAGTTATATTTCAATTAGTTTACCATTCCAGCAATGTTCTCATCTGGCTATAAATTGGAACCTTTGATATGCACTGCTTATTATTACACAAATATGTTTTATTTTCAATTTCAATACTGAACTTTATAATTATTCTTTGCTCTTAACTAGCTATTAAAACTAAATAAAACGCAATGTCTCAGTGCAACAGACTGCACTTGCAAAGCTACACTCACACAAAAAAAAAACAAAATGGATTTTACAACCCTGTTAACACTATTTATAACTTATACTCTTACAATACTCTAACTAATATACACTCATAAAGAAACAAAGTCAGCATCAACATGAGTGTTGGCAAATACCCAGAATAAGAGAAAAAGCATGTTTTCATTAAGGCTAAGATATGCTACAATTCATCGCTAGTTATACAAATATAAATGGGTTTTCACAAAGCACTCGAGCTATTAATAAAAAAATCATCTTACGGTATAAAATTAAAGAAAGTGGGAAATTTTTTCCACTAGTAAATACTTCATAAACTTTACTATTGAGTGAGCGAGCTATGCTACAGCTTCACTGGAGCTAGGTAGTGACCGTTTATCCAACTACACAAACAAGGGTCATTCACAAATCCACACACATATATATGAGAATTTAAAAACAAATTACATCCACAAAATATTGCACTGACGCATGAGCCAACAATTTTCTAAGCTTAAATTAGCTTAACTCTAAATTATTTCTAACTGTAATAATAAAATTAAATAAAACAAGAAATGTGCATCGTTTATGAAATCATCTTCTCTCCCCCTTTTTAGGACAAAGTTATTTCATTCTGTCGAAACATGCATTCCATATTAAACTATTATTTTATTAGTATAAAATATTTCACAATAATAATAATAACAACAACAACCCAATCTTTTAAAAACTCTTATATATTAAATATTTTCATTCAAAACTTTTACTCATCCAATTAGTGTAAAGCAATAATTTTGTAGTTAAAAGACATACCTCAAAACTTTATACTAACTCAACTAAAAAGAACTTTAAATATTTGTTAAACTATAAACTTAAGCATATGATAACTCGCATGCTAACCCATGTAGATAACTATAACTTCAAAAAAAAAAATAATAACAAGGAATAAAAATTATACTTAAATAATTCTTGTTCAATCATCCTCCAAGTCTTTTAGATTATTACTGCAGATCTCACGTATAGTTTTGTGTACACATATTTGAATACTTACTTAATCCATGGAAAATTCTAATAAAATCATTCACTAACTAATCCTGAACATTTAACATATATTTTTGATGTTTTAGCACATAAAACACTTTTAAACAGAAAATTATTAATCAAAAGGGTATTTATTTTTCCATTCACTTTTAGACATAGATAATCCTTGCAATCCCAAGAAGTATTAAAATCCCTAAATAACCATTAATTTCTTTACTCAGTTTATGTTTCTTCAATAAGATTTTATTTAATATTAGAAGGCAGTCAGCCTTCTCTTGGTTTTCTTTTAGATATGTAAGTCAGTTCATGGAAACTTAGGTTGGAGAAGACTAATAATTCATACATTTTCTCAAAGCATTGTAGCATTATATATATATATTAAGTGTCATAGCATCGGCTGGGACGCGAACCCGCAACCTGGGCAACTTCCTGCAAGTGCAAGGCAGGTCGCGCTGACCTCTCGACCACCAATGCAAGACATTATATTTCATCAATTTTTGGCATAGGTTGGTAGCATATTGATTTACTAATAATTATGTTTTCTTTCTGCATTAATTATTCATTTTTTATTGACAAATTGTCACTTCAAGTCAAAGACTACGATACAGACAATATTTTAGGTGGGAATTAACATATAACATTTGTATTGTAATTCAGTTCACACTTATTTTTGATATAAAAAAAAATTCTTTCTAAGTTTTCGATGATATAAATAATTACATCCATCCATTTTAATAAGTGAACATTTGAAATATAGATCCATAAAATGTAGTGTTTCCTCAATATCCTTTAAGTAAAATTTGATCTGTGGTCGATGCTGCATTATTTTCTGACGGTTCAAGGTGATACAGTTGGATAGAAGCTCATGATGATGATTGACTTTAGGAAGACTAGTATATGCCCAATAAAAAGTTTAGCCACTAATCATATCTTACAGTAATATAAATTTTTAATTAAAATTTCACTCAGAAATGGAGCTAAGACAACAAGTTTTAGTATTCTTAAAATGAAAATTTAACTTGAATGAAGTTCCTCTAGAGTGAAAATGAGGATGAAGAGCTCAGCATTATTGATGGCTGATTTTAAATACTTTTGGTACCCCCATCCCATCTAATTTCTGAATGATACTTTTTTGTCAATCAAATTATATCCAATTTTTAATTGGCTGATTGCTATTGTTTTATAAATTATCTTTTCACACTTTTACAGACACCACATGATTTTGTTGAATTTTTCCACATGTGAAGATCCTCCTGAGAGAATAAAATGAAAGTTTTATAATACACCTGGGTCTCGTTTTATGTGGTAGATAGGTTCCTCAGAAAATGCGCACAAAAGAAATCGCACAAAAATAGACTTACCTTGAAAAATGGGGGATAGGCTATTGTAATTTTCAAAAATCGCATAAAAGCAAAGCACCAACATAAAATTATTTTAAAATTTGCACAAAAAAAAAAATAAGGAAATAAAATGTGACTAATAAAAAATTTCAAATTTGGAAAAAATTGATACAAGACAAACTTCTTTTACTTATTTATTAACTACAGTATTTAATTTTATTTAAAACAATATATTTTTATACGTAATTTACAGTATTTTTTATTTTTTCATATGTGTGCAGTATAGATGATAAGTAAGTTTGTAAACTAGTAAGACATCAGATTCGTCATGATGTAATGTGATGTGATGTACTGTAGCTTCTCCTTAAATGAAGTCAAGTATCTCGCAGCAATTATGCCCAGAGAAACCTGTTAGCTACTTCACAAGAGGAAATACAACTAGCGCCAACTTCATTTTTTTTAATTGCTCTATCGTGGGCTCGCCCAAACTAAATGTTTTTCAATTGCTGTTGATCCTTCCGATTTCGCTAAGCAATCTAAAATTGAAATTTTTGTTTCCAAAGAAATTAATTTTCTTGGGTGTTTTTTTCTTCTCCGTTAGAGTAAACTAAAAGTTTAAAATAAAAGTAAGTACTAAGACTTATGATAATAAAGAGACACTGACTCATCCCTGTTGGACAACATTTAATTAAAACTAACTATTAAAAATTAAATTCTTATTTTTGTCTTAATTTTCAATGTGTTTAAAAATCAAATTTTATTGTTTCACGTCACATTAATTTCAGATCACGTTACATAATTTTTAAATTGTTAATTGTAATTAAAAATCAGATTTTAATTGTCAAATTTAATTGTGTCCACTGCTATAACTCATCTTTTAAAAATAAACTTGTGGACACTAAATGATTAATTGATTATGTACTCTTTTTAAAAAAAGCAAAAATAGAATGATTTAAAATGCAAAAACAACATGCATAATAAAGGCATCTATAATGTTTGAACAGATTTACATTATAGTCTTGTAAAATTTAATGTGTGTATATAAAATGGGGAAATCCTGATTTAAAGTGAATTATGAACTTCTTTGTTGTATAAAATCTATTACAGTACTATTATAAAGCACTGAAAATATTGAAATTATTAGAGAGAAGTCGAACTTCGATAATGCACTATTACTTTAAATATGATGTGTGAGTGCGCAAAATTTATAATATTTAAAGTAATAGCGCATTATCAGAGCTCGATGTCTGATCTAATAATTTTTATCGCATAAAAGAAAACCACATACAAAGATATTAAGAAGGAACATGAACCGCGTAACTTCAAAATCGCATTAAATAAATCCACATAAAATGAGACCCGAGTGTACATAAAAAAGGAAACATAGCAGACCAACTTTAAACTCAAAATTTTGAATGGGAATTGGCTGCTATGAATTTGGTTCTTTCAAAAGGCTTTCCACCAATACCACATACTATCCTCAATGATTATTGATTGTTTCTATAATTAAAATTTTCTAGTACATTTTACATATATGCATTTACACACACACATATATAACTCTATTTAAACCGATTTCTTAATACTTTTATTGATTTTTAATTTTTCCATACAACTTTCTTTCAATATTTTACAGTTATAATTTATTTCTACAATGATACGATTTTTATTAGACACTTTCTTTATTAAATAAACAGGATTTTTACTTTATCAACTCTACTCCTCTCCCTTTCTGATTCATCTGCTTGATTAATATATCTGTAAAATATTTTTATTAAATAAACTTTCTCCCTCAACCGTTTTCATCTTTAAATCTTGGTTAAATTGATATCTTAAATTAAACAATTCTTATTTTAAAACATTTATGAATGAAGTTTGCTTTCATACTAAGTAAGTTTAGGTATCAAAATAATGTGAATATGAAGTTAAGTTGTAATGTGCGGTAGATTTACTTGAATAAGTGTATACTCATAATATATCTATAATGTGGAAGATTGATTTGACTTCTGGGCTGATGGATAGTTTTGATAGGATAATGCTAAATGTGAATGATGCATTGATAAAAACAAAACTTACAAATTTATTTTATGGTAAATCAATTTATTGGAAAAGATTACATCCACTATTTGCATATGACATTTTTGCAGTATCTAGTAGGTATATTGTGAATTAGCAAAAAGTAAATGTAGAAAATTATGTTTTTATTAATTTTTAAATATATATATATATTTTGAATGGCGGCTGAAATTATAAATTTGGGGATGGTAGGAATGTGTGTGTATGCATACTATTGTTTGTTTATTATTATATCACTTTTTTTTTTTTAAATGGAAGAGTCTATACATTTAGCTTATTAACTTAGCATTAAAAACTGTTTTTTTTTTTTTTTTAATTTTGGCTATCAATTATTTTTCTTTGATGGTGATCCTATTTTGTTTTCTATATTTAATTTTATTTATCTATGATTATGATTATTTGAGACCATTTATATATGTACTAAATTTTATACACTTAAGTCTATAATATTTCTATTTAAAAAACAACAACTTCTGAAACATTTTTTTTTGCATTGTTTTATTAATATTTAAAAAAAATTCCATCTTTTTACATTTGAATAGAATCGTTTATATTTCTTTTGTTATATTTACAGTTTTGACTGACCTACAAGTCTTCATCAGAACTGCATTTTAATTTTTATTCAAATAAAGTAGTAACTCTGATGAAGACTAGATCTGTCAAAATTCTAAATAGAATAATACAAAGCATTATGTTCAAATGCATAAGTAAATTTTTAAAATATTTTTCTAATCTATAAGATTACAAACACAGACTTTGCTTTTATTTTGAAATTAATAAAATCATTAAATATTTTTTAAAAATGAATTCTTTGCTATATAAGAATTAAATTTTTCTGCAAATAGTCAAACAATTAGAAAAAATAATTTACAATATATATACTATACAATAGCTATTGTTATTAAAACTCTTAAAAGAAAAATAGAATTGACAAATTTATTGAAACTTTCTCAAAGAAACTCTCGCTTTTTTTTATACAAAAAAACAAAACAAAAAAGAGTACTTTTTAAAGTTTATTTTTATTCTTTTTTTGATACTTTTTTACAATTTTTTTTGATTCACTTCACTATAATTTGATATATTTTTTTAGAGCTATTATTTCATGGTGACTTTCTAAGTTAAAATCTGCTATAATTGAAAAGTTAGAAATATGAGAATTGAGAAAAATTTGAGAAAAAATTCTTTATTAAATATTTAATTTTTTCACATTATTTTTATGTACAATAACATTTCATACTCTCTTTTTTTTTTTTTACAATATTGTTGAAAGCAATTATTTGGATATATATTTCTGTCCTCAATATAATCAAGTGCAATAATGAACAGAATAAGTAAAGAACATATATCGACAATAGCTATAATCATTTAAACTTTGATGAAATTTGAATACCTTGTTAGAGTGCTATGTTTTTAGGGTATTTGTGGTGCTTTTGCTCCATGGATTGGGCTCAATTTTGTTGCCTATGACATTTAAACTTTTTATGAACTCCTGAGTAATAAAGTCATTACATTATTTATTTTATTTACAATGCTAATTTATGTAAGTGTTTTTAATTAATTTTACTATTTTCATGCTAAAAAGTATTTTATTCCTCAGAAAAATATTATTCTAAAAGTTGAATTGAATAATGTATGTGTAATGAATAATAGAAAAATAATTAAATAAGATAGATAAAATCAAAGTAAATGAAGATAGGAACTAGGAAAAAAAGGTAAATATTTGCTAATGTGTATTAATTTTTTATACGATGTAGCCCTGATATTCATTATATTTTATTGCGTCTCCCTCAAGTACATTGTATATTGCAGATAATAGCTCATTGTTTTTTGATAAGCTTTTATTATGATACAATATGTGTGTTGTACTGTACTTTTCAACATTCACATATTTTTATGTAAATATTATACTTATATAAAGTAAGATTATCATATAAACAAACATTTTTAAAAAATGTAGTTATTAATAATAAATTGAGAGAGCACATTTATATATACATTTACTAAATGTGAGGTTCACTTATTCACATTCAGTTAAAAAATAAAAAATAATAAAAAAAATTACTGTACTGTATCTTTAATATTTTTTAAAAATAAAATAAATAGCAGGAAGTGTCAGACTTTCTTCACAATTGCACAAGCTCTGGCAATGTTCTTTTTTTTCAATAACTTTTATTCTTGTATGGAAACAAAATAGCAATATTATCAGTAGACTATGATCTTTCTAGTTGTTATGATGTGATTAAGTTTATATTAGCTTCAGATTCTTGATTAGCTTTCTGATGCAATAAAAGAAAATGTTATAGTTCCTTTTTTATCTGTGTCTACCAAATTGATAACTTTAATTTTATCGGTTAAAATTTGTAGCTTAATGCTTAAAAAACATTTTATTATATAAAATACTTTATCATATCTAATCTATAAAGGTTAAAAAAATGAAGAATAAAATGTATACATTTTCAATATAATTTGAGGAAATATTATTAATAAACACAATTATGTATGATGCTCCAAGATGGAAAAATTTCTGCTGTCATGGCATAAAATTTATTAATTTTATGAATTTTGTTTTATTTTTATTTATTTACATTTTTTTGGGATAGAATGTAATTGAAGTAATGTATATTGATGCAGTAAATATTGTAGCTTCACTATATATATATATATATAATTGAATATTTATAAATACAGTAATTAGATATATGTAAAGTATAATTTTAAAAATTTTATCCACTTAGGAGCACTTTCGACTATCCTTGTAGTCTTTGTCAACTAGCACTTTGAAAGGCTAACCTTCCCGCAATTCCATGATCTTATCATTTTCTACCTGTCTGTTATTTAAGACTTGTTTGTATTTGTATATTAGCATAGCTTCCTTTATTTTCCTTTTGTTATTTTTTTTAATTTGCAATATTTTTCAATTATAATAATGTAAAAATACTGCAAATTGAAAAAATAACAACAAAAGGAAAATCTAATATACAAATACAAACAAGACTTAATTAACAGACAGACAGCAAATGTTAAGATCACAGAATTGTGGGAAGGTTAGCTTTTCAAAGGTTAGCTTTGACAAAGACTATGAGGATAGCTGAAAGTGCTCCTAAGTGGATAAAATTTTTGAAGTTATACTTTACCCATATCTAATTACTGTATTTATAAATATTCAATTACAAGATTACGTATATTGATTTGAAGAAATACAGACATCGATTTGTAATATTATTACATATATATTGTACCCTCATCAACCGATCCAGTAAATATATGAAGCAAAATAATGTTCCGTCTTAACTCTGATCTTAATATAGTAAGAAATAAGTATTAACAATTTTTTAAAATAATTTATATCACTATACTAGCTCAAAATTAAGTTAATAATATGTGGTTCGATTAAATACATACATAAATAAATTATATACTTATAATAATCATGAGACATTTGGTGAAAGATATAGATGCTGGACTATATTGAGAACATCTCTCTAAGAACATAATCTCAATGGTGTAAGAACACTATCCCCCCTTTATTTAAATAGTAATGTAAATCTATAGTATTCTTATGACTTTAAAATATGACAAATAATGTAATATATTGTATTAGATAAATTATAATCTCTGTTATAAAATATAATCATCTCAGGTTCTTTAAAAAAAAATCATTAATTAATTTTTTAAAATTCTGTAGCCAAGAATGATGAGGGATTTTGCATTACAATCAACTACACCTCAACAATAATAATAATAAAAGACAATATTCCTACACTTATTCTAACTAACAATTGGTACTACATTTAATATTAATAATCAGATCAAAAATAATAATAATAAAGATAATAATAATAATCCAATTCTCATATTTATCATGTGGCATATTAAAAGTATGGTATAATCTGAAATATGTGACAATAGGAAATATTTGATCTTATGGCAGCAATTTAATTAATAAATTATGACCAAAATAATATTATAATAATGTGATATTTTGGTATCATATTGTGAATAATAATTATCATTTAAATAAAGCATTTTTATTTATGATGTGCAAAATATGTTATATGTTCAATTTTGAGTTCTGTGGATCAAATCTTGTGGAAGTGAATAGATTAATAATAACACTGACAAAAATTTTTATAAAACAACTTTAACAAATTTATTTCGATTGACAACAAAATTTAATACAAGAAATATACAAATAAATATTATTAAACTAATAAGTATTATACTAAAAAAAAAATTTGAAAGAAAATTATATACAAAATTATGCATAAAAAAAAATAGATGACATACTACTAAATAGAAAAATTACAAAGTATAAGCCTTCACTCTGGCTTTTTCTATCGTAAAGAAAAGATCCAAAATTTCAATATAAAATTATGTTAAATTTATTACCAATAAAATAAATGAAATGATAATATTTCTTTGTTTTCATGAAATATAAAATAAGATATTTTATAATATTTAATTAGATAAAATATATTAAGATTTGTTTTATTTTCACAAAATATACGTCAATGGAATAATGTTTGTTCATGTATTAAAATACTTTGCTTGGTACCAGTCTTAAGTTTTATTATATGTTTCATATTCAAAATACAAAATATAAAAAAATTAAATAAAATATGTAAGCATTCATAATACACTCCACATTCCTCATTCTGATGTTTCTTTGTAAAATATGTATTATTTCAAAATATTATTGATTTATGAAATATCGAAAAAATATTTGAAAAATATATTAGGAATAGTTATGATTCCTTTATCATTTTCATCATCAATATTAAACATTCAAGATCATTTGCATTCCTACTTAATTCAAAACCTATCTTGCTTCTTTTTAAAACAATTCATCAATCTAAGTTTATTCATTATTCTACTTTCAGAATACTAAACTCCACGATGCATTACTTATGAAATTAAGATAGTGATATTAAACCACTAAACATCACATGATCACCATCTCTTATACTAGCACATAATTGTTAAAATTTTCAGAATATAGATCACTTAAAGTATTAAGAGACATTGTAGAAATGACCAGTAAGTGTGAGTTGTTATTTAGCATTTGACTTGTAAAGTTCATGAAGAGGTATTTGACTGTGAACTGTTTGGCTGTGAGTAAAATTCTGGAATTATTATAACATAGACCAAGAATTTTTAACTGATCGATCATGATCTATCTGTCAATCACAAAATGTTTTCAGGTAAACCTCTGTTTTTCTTTTAGTTATGCTATATGACAGAAATATTATATATAAAATGATATCTTGCTTAATTTTAAGTATTTGGAGAATCAATATTTTCAGATAAATATTGTTAAATTGGAGAACTAATGAAGATTTCAGTTAATGATTATTGACTTCCTTTCATAATTCTGATTTTGAAAAGAAATTGCTTAAGTTAAAACAATATTAAAAATTTCATTACATAATTATATTTATTAAATTTGTTTCTATTTAATTATAAATGTTCATATTTGATATATTTAATAAATGTTGAAATCAGATATTAACATTATATTTTTTTCTCAGTCTATGAGTACATTGTGAGATCTCTCTATTAAAACAAATAGCTCCCATTTATAGAAAGTTGCTTAATCTTGTCATCAAATATTGGACAATATTTATCTAAATATACTTCAGTGTCTAAATAACATAACATTTAGAAGTTTAAGGTTGATAATGTCATAGGGGTTTCATTTCTTTATCAAAATTAAAAAACAAATGAAGTTAAATGAATGGAAATTAATTAAATCGTCAGGATTTTGAAGGGATGTGATTGTTTTTATACATTATGAAATTGGTTATTAGATATGTTATGAGAATTACTGAATAAAATCAAGGTAGTAAAAATATAAATAAAAAAAAAGTCTAAAGTAATGTTTGATATCTTATCAGAAAAGAAGATTGATAATAATGAATTAAAAATGTAGTAGAGAAAATTTATTAAACACTTTAATTTGAATGAAATAACTTTCGCTAAAAATATCCTAATATTAAAAGAAAATATGTATAAGTTCTTGAAAAGGAAACTTTTTAATAAATACATTCTAACGGTGATTTACTTAAGTGATTAACAAATTTAATAGAACCAATGATCATTGCTGAATGAATTAAGTAATGTTAGTTGAGCTGGGGTGTATATCTTACTAAAAAATGTAATAATAGATTGAGATTTGAATTGGCACTAGGGTAAAGTAGATAGTATGATAAAGGAATTTTTGAATTGATATAAAAAGAAATGTGATTTTTATTTCAGAAACTCATATTTCAACTCTACATAACCCTAAACTAATATATATAAAAGTAAATAAAATTTTAAAATTTCAAAATTAATATTAAACAATATTAAACAAATAAGATATTTAGTTTATATAGCGCAATGTTTCTAAACTGTAATAATAATCAGCCATTAAACTAATGCACGTGTGCTTTGTGGATTTTAACTATAAATGAATACTCTACTTTCCAAACACAATATAAAATCTTTGTGAAAAGATAGAATGAATCCATCTATCTTTTCAACCCAAATGTTTAAGTATGGGCAAATCTAAAGCATTTGGAAATGAGAGTGTGAAGCTATTAAACAATCACTTTAAATTACCATTACTATGCCTGAATGAATGATGCAAAATTTATTAGAATTTACGATACATCATTCTTAGTTGAAATTAAGCATATGTAAATAAGATATTTATTTTATATAGTGCAATGTTTTTAAACTGTAATAATAATCAGCCATTAAGATAATGCATGTGTGCTTTGTGGATTTTAACTATAAATGAATACTCTTACTTTCCAAACACAAGATAAAGTCTTTGTGAAAAGATAGAATGAATCCATCTATCCTTTCAATCCAAACATTTAAAATTTGGTTTAAGATTTTCCCATACTTAAACATTTGGGTTGAAAGGATAGATGGATTCATTCTATCTTTTCACAAAGACTTTATCTTGTGTTTGGAAAGTAAGAATATTCATTTATTGTTAAAATCCACAAAGCACACGCGCATCAGCTTTATGGCTGATTATTATTGCAGTTTAAAAACATCAAGCTATATAAAATAAATATCTTATTTTCATATGTTTAATTTCAACTAAGAATGATGTATCATAAATTCTAGTAAATTTCACAAGTGTCATTCATTCAGGCATAGTAAAGGTAATTTAAAGTGATTGTTTAATATCTTCATGCTCTCATTTCCAAATGCTCAAGATTTGCCCATACTTAAATGCTTGGGTTGAAAGGATAGATGGATTCATTCTATCTTTTCACAAAGACTTTATCTTGTGTTTGGAAAGTGGGACTATTCATTTATAGTTAAAATCCACAAAGTGCATGTGCATTAGCTTAATGGCTGATTATTATTACAATATTAAACAAAGTATTAAAAAGGTTAATATGTGTTCATGGATTTACCTGTATATATAGACCATTTCAAAATTTAAAAACAATAGCATATACTTTCTTTTAAATAGATTTATAAAACTATTCATAACTTTAATCTACTCTCCATCTACTTTTATGTTAGATTAGGACTTTAACAAATTAATAATTGTCATTTTCCATATTTATTATTGAAAAAAATCTATTTAACTCTTTGTCTCATTATCCTCAAAGAAGATAAAGATAAAAGCAACTACTTCATTATGTAGATGAACAAAAGTTTGCAAATTTGAATTGCAGATAATTGCTTTCATGCTCCACAATATATAAAGCTGAATTAAGGTGATGGTGTTATAAATAGATCTGTAAACTTCCTAAAATTGTTTAAAATGAATGAATAAATAAGTACATCTTATGGCAGTTCAATAGAATCACTAAGCTAATCTGATGCTTGAGAGAAAACCACTGATTGATATATATATTTTTCTGCTTATTTTAATTATATTCTATTCAAATGTACAATTTATTTTTATAATAAAGCACTACAAATAATGTACAGAAGGATTTTCTATGAAGTTTGATGGTTAAACTCACATCAGTTATGTTATAACTTACTGATAAATGATGAAAATTAATAATTATAAAACTGCAATTTCAGAATAGCCTCTTCTTCATTTACCACATTTAAAAAACCTAAATATTAATAAGTTAGAATTCCATGTATACAAAGCAAATATTTTATTTTAAAATTTAAGAGATGAATTCGCACATATAAAATTTATTGTTTTTTATAACTACTAAGTAAAAATACATATCTATTCTAATTAAGCAGGAATTTACTTTCATTCACTTTTTATAAATAACTTTTGCCAAGATTAATAAAGATCCACTAACACCATCATTTACAACATAAAATATTACAAACTAATAATATTATATATAAAGCACTATAGCAATATTCTAAAATCCAATGGGAAATAATATCTTAAATGTAGAATCTTAAATTCCTGTCTGAGACAGCCTTTTTAAAATGAATCTGACAGAGATCTAGGCGCTTGATTTCCTATATTGTACTTCAATATGTTATGTTGAACTTGCTAATTAACTTTTGTAGTGGTGGGTTTTTACATAGATAATTTTATAATCTATCTTATGGCAGTAGAGCAAAGATTTGCATTGAAATAGATGGCAGTATTCATTAGTCTATATAACTTCCACATAATGAAGACTTAAGGATTTGCTTTTTTGTGTTTTTATTCTCCAATTCATATTAACCATACAACTATTTAGTGGATTGACTATTTGAAAGAAATATCTTAAGTTTCACCTGGCTTAGATCAATACATTTAGTTACATCTCTCAAGTATACATTCTTATATATATATATATATATATTAAATTTAATGGTTATAAACTATTAAAACAGTTTTTAAATCTGGCAGAAGTACTTTTGCTAATTTCTTAAACCTGCTTCAACTGCCATTAAAAAAAAACAACAATAACTAAAGTGGAAGCAAACGTCATCAATTCAAATCCCATGAATTCCAGATTTTAATGTTGGCAGCTTGTCTATTTATTAAATGCATTTTATTCCTATTTATAAAAATTGCCTCCGTAATTTTTCTTTTATTATGGTTTCTCTCTTCATGAAGAATTTTCACACTTTCAAAATCAAATTTAAATTTATATTTACATGTTTTTTCATAATCAAAGAAAACTGAAGCAGTCATTAAATCATCATTATTCTTACTTTTTACACATTTATATAACAATTCATGCTCCTTTAATCTCTTCTCAATACTGCACCTCGATTCACCTGTATATGATAACATACAGTCACAAAAAATTTGATATATGATATTACTTTTCTGCTTGACAGGTATGACATCCTTAGAATTATTGACTAATTTATTAACATTGTTTGGAACACAGAATGATACATCTATTCCATTTATTTCAAATCCACAAGTGAATTTTTTTAAGGATATATATAAGAACGCATTTAATGTATCATTCTATGTTCCAAACAATGTTAATTAATTAATCGATAATTCTAAGGATGTCATAATATATATCAAATTTTTTGTGACTGTATGTTATCATATATAGGTGAATTGAGGTGTAGTATTGAAAAGAGATTAAAGAAGCATTAATTGTTATATAAGCTTGTAAAAAGTAAAAATAATGGTGATTTAATGACTGCTTCAGTTTTCTTTGATTATGAAAAAACATGTAAATATAAATTTAAATTTGATTTTGAAAGTGTGAAAATTCTTCATGAAGAGAAAAAACATAATGAAAGAAAAATTTAGGAGGCAATTTTTATAAATAAGAATAAAATGCATTTAATAAATAGACAAACTGTTAACATTAAAATACAGGATTTATGGGATTTGAATTGATGATGTTTGCTTCCGCTTTGTTTTTTTTTTTTTTTAATTTAATGGTAGTTGAGGCAGGTTTAAGAAATTAACCAAAAGTACTTCTGCAGATTTAAAGACGTAAATTTATTATTTTTATTACAATTACAATTTTGTTTTAATTAATGGACATTTTATTTATAATATATACACATATGTAATATTTAATGTTTTTATGGTTACATGATATAAATAAAATAATTTTTGGGTTGAACTATGTATTAGTTTTGATTAATTTCCAACATTTCGAAGAATAGCATTCACCATTATCAAGATTAACTTTTCAGAGAAAACCCATTAGATCTCAAATGGTAGTGAGATTAAGTGTAAGGTAAAGAATCAGATTGAGCATGAAGTAGTTGAGCTGATGAAGCGCAATGTATTCCAGCCTTATGGAGACCAGTTATTTTATCTCTTTTAATATAAACTTGAGTGGTGAAACTGAAGAAAGTAAAAATTTTATTAATCCACATATTCTGAATGCTCAACTACTTCATGCTCAATCTCATTACTATTTAAAATGTAATGGTTTTGCTGTGAAAAGTTAACCTTGATAATTGTGGATGCTATTTCATTGAAACATTAGAAATTAATCAAAATTAACACATAGTTTAGCTGAAAAACTTTTATTTGTATATATATAAATAATCTCAGTGCATACTGCTAGCTGAAAATAAATATCAAGCAACTCAGTTTCCCAAATGTTAAAATAATTTCAGCTATGTTCTAAAAGTCTGAATCTCAAGCAGCCAGTCCAAAAGATATTTTTTGAACTGTAAGCTGTAATGTTGATAAATATTGAAGTGCAGATTTATTCAAACCAAACCAAGAGCATGAAATTTAAATTAGAAATGATCTGAAATTGTTCATAAACAAACATGTTTAATATAAGACTAAACATTAGTCATTTTAAATTTTGCAAACTCCCAACACCAAGATATAAGAAATAGTCACAGTGCATCCTGCTAGCTGAAATTAAATATCAAATCACTCCCAAACATTAAATAATTTCTGCTATGCCCCCTATGAATAAATATATAAAAGTCTGAATATATATATATAAACATATAAAATTAATATTAGAAATACTAGCCAAACTATTTAAAATTTTAATACATGATCATAGGATTACATATATATGTTAAATGTATGGAGTTTTTCAAGTATAGCCCCTTTTCTAAAAAAACATTTATAAAAGTACCCATAATTCAAATCTATCTTCCACTTACTTATTTTTTATATTAAATAAAATTTTAATCAGATTGATAGCTTCAGTTTCATACTTATTAATGTAAAAGAGTCTTTTTAATACTTCTCATCTCATTATTATTGGAAAAGAGAACATTTGCCTTATCATAAAGCCATATTAAAGTATTCTTTTAAAACATTACTTTTATTAATTTTAACTTTCATTTAGAATTAATTTTACTTTTTCCAAAAATTAAACTTTCATAAAGCAGGTTAAAAGTAAATTACCTCAATTTAATTCTAAATACATTTTGAGTAATGAAATATTGTTTGATGAAGCAAAGGTTGTCTTTTAAAAAAAAAAAGTTAAAGAAATTCTTTTTTTTTTTTAAAAAAAAAAATAGAATTTATTAGTCTATTAGATATACAAGACAAATACAATGTATTTTCATGGTTATTAAGTATTGCTACCTATGGTTTATCTTGTGTTTAAACCTCCAGTGATACCTGGTTGAACTTGTGGCTGTGAGGGTTTGTTTGTAATTAAGAGTTCTTAGATTTTTTTGGAGTGGAATATTCAGGTTTTAGGCAACTGATAAATTGCCCAAATGTTTTTAATTATTCATGTAGGGGCTACTACTCAGTCTCTTTTCTTAATTTTCTCTATGATCTTGCAGAATGTAGAGATTAAATGACAGTTATTATTTTGAAGATTGATTGATATTGTAATGACTTAATATTATTTTTCCAAGGTGATTGCTGATCTATATAGAGTAATGTATAAATTAAAATAGCATATTTAACCTCATCCATCATATTACAGTACCCTGATGACTCATTAAAACCCAAAGCCCTAATGAATGAGATGCTTAACTATTGTTAATAGTCAAATGCAAAAATTAGTGATGATTTGCGAAGCTCCGCACTGCTATTAAAATGACATTATGAGAGACTAAGAAATTCGATGTAGAATGTATGAATGAAAATCAGAGCAATATTTGAAATCAAATGTTTAAATATATTCCATTAATGTTCGCTGTTGAGCCAATAATTTATTAGTTTATTAAATAAAATCTATGGCTTACAACACAATCACTGAAACACAATGTATAATGTTATTATTGCTAATCAATTGAACAAGATATCCAATTCGGGTAATGATCCCCACAGCACCCTTTTCCCAGTTTCATAGGGACTAGGATTTAGGCCTCCAGGGACCCCCTCAAAACCAGACACTCGTTCAGTCAGCAAAGTTGAGTTAAATCTAAATTTTCCTTCAAAATTGAATTTTCCAATAGACTTATTCAGAAACTTACTTGTTAAATTTAGCACTAATTTTGGTGTTGAACATTTTAAATAGAATGATGTTTTGAGAGACAATTTAAAAGATCTGATACAGGATGTATGGGTAAAAGTTAGAGGAAACCCTTGAAAATGATATTCAAATCCAGTCAAAAACTAATCACTGTTGGGCAAAGTATTTCTTAAATTAGGTAAAATCTCTGGTTTATAATGCAAGTAATCAAACCGCCATGAATAATGTTATTCTTGCTAACGATTGAATGAGCTATCCAATTTTTGTTAACGATCCCCACAACACATTCCTCCCAGCTCTGGCCCATAAAAGAATTAGGATTTAGGTCCCCAGGGACCCTCACAACAATCAGACACCCATTCAGTCAGCAAAGTTGAATTAAATCAAAATACCTCTTGAAAATTAAATTTTTCCATAGAATTCTCTAGAAACTTGAATGGCTGCCATTTGATTCTAACAGTGTTTTAAAGAAAGTTGTTATCATTCTTATTAGTTGTTATCAGTTGGTGCCATAATTCTTGTGTGAAAAGAGACCTAAGAGATAATTCTTGTCAATTGGAATCTGTTCATGGAAATAACGGGGAGCCAGTAACAGCTTGAACTGAAATTCTTGGCTCTCTCTAGTGGACAAGAAATTCTTTTGACAAATAAATATGAAAATGAAAACTATTAATTTGATGAAACCTTCATTTAACATTAAAGATAGGTGGAAAGTGGATTAGGATTATGACTAGTTTGGTATATATATTTAAAAAAAGTATGTGTTATTTATATTTATATTTGAAAAGACCTACATAATTTGGTTAATATTGTTTAATATTAATTTTGAGAGTTTTTATATTTTAT
Organism: Epiperipatus broadwayi; assembly: GCA_028023455.1. Classification (NCBI taxonomy): domain Eukaryota; kingdom Metazoa; phylum Onychophora; class Udeonychophora; order Euonychophora; family Peripatidae; genus Epiperipatus; species Epiperipatus broadwayi. Next base: position 3,856,705 of record JAQFVV010006298.1, read on the forward strand.
TTATAATTACTAGTTTAGTGTTATATAGGATTGAAGTATATATATATTTAAACTACTTTTAATTTATGGTTGTCATTTTGAAGACGTGGCGATTGAAAATATGTGATTGCTTTGAAGTTACAACAATTTGACGTCTTAGTTTTTATAGATAAATTATTGTTTGTTAAATAATTTTATAAATTTAAAATCTTATTTAACATTGCAGTTTATAAGTGATATTTTATAAAACTATAAAGTATTTTATGAACTTGAACTCTATTATATCCATATATAGAGAAGAAAAGACTATTTTATAAGTATGTATATCCACATTTAAGTATTTTAATTTGCTTATTATTATTATTGAATATCTTTTAGTCTAATAAAAAATTCTGTTTTATTTGTTTGTTTGCCTTTTTTTATTTTTAATTTGAATGCTAGCAAACCTATCCTATAATTGATTTTTTTTTTTTAATATTTAAAATATCAAATGGTTTTTTTTTTTAAAAAAAATTAAGCAAAACTAAACTTTTTATTTTGTCTTTTAATAAAACTGTAGGCTTCTATTTTCAGAACCATTTAAGTTCTTTAAGAAGAAAAAAAAGTTGTTCATCCCCCTCTTTCCACAACAAACAAGACAGATGTTGTGGTGAGGTTAGATATTCAATTCTGAAGATGACTCTCTTTTATAATGGATAGTTCTCTTTCTTTTTTTAAAATGAATCTGACAGAGATCTAGGTGCTTGATTCCCTACATCTTTCTTCAATAGGTTATGTTGAACTTGCTAATTAGCATTTGTACTAGTGGGTTTTCACATAGAGAATTGAGCTGAAATGTAAGGGTTTAGGACATAGCAAACAAGTAATCTATCTTGTGGCAATAGAATAACAAGACATGATGATGGGGATAAAAAAAAAACATGGTGGACTCGTTTTTTTTATATTTTATTTGGATAGGCTTTTTTTTTCTCTTTGTTTTACAAAAGTAGATTAAATAGTATTTTTTTTTTTTTGAATTTATAATTCTTTTCTTTGAAAATTATCTCACTTCTCTCCCTACAGTTATAATATTTACTTTTAAGAATGTAAATTGTATATATCACATCACACACATACAAATATATAATTATAATAAAAATAATAAATTTAACGGTAATAAACTATTAAAAACAGTCTTCATATCTGCATAAGGACTATCGATTAATTTTTTAAACCGGCCTCAACTGCAATCTGCAGAAGTAATTAACCGAAAGTACTTCGGCAGATTTAAAGACTGTTTTAATAGTTTATTACCGTTAAATTTATTGTTTTTATTATAATTAAAATTTTGTTTTAATTAACGGACATTTTATTTACGCATATAAATTTATAAATATATAATATCTAGCCGTTGTGGCTAAATTTAAAAAATATATAAAATCTTAGGGATGCAGCGAAATTAAAGATAAACAAACACTACAACGTCATTTGTTTGTATTCAGTTTTTTCATTTATAAAGATCTGTATAATAAAAGATTATTGAGTGAAATGAGATGATATTTGGAGGGTAAGATTAAGAGAATTGATAAAAGTGAATGAGGAACTAGATAGTACATTGGAAAATGATGAAATATTATGTTGAAAGAGTGGAGAGATGAAGATGGGTAAAGTGAAAAAATATCAATGGGGAAGTTTTTACTGAAAAGTGGTGAATATGCTCATTATAGGGAAAATAGGGAAAGAATTGTAATCCTGAAGCTATCTATTGTAGATAGTATTGGAATAAATGTGTAGAGAAGGATAGGGATATTAAATCATAAAATATTATTTGACACAAATAATATGGAAAAAGGTACAGGTTAAATAGCCAGGAGGAAGAGGGAAAAGATAATCGTTCAAAGATATGAAATTAATTAAAAATATACATATATGTTTTGTAAGAGAAAATCAGTTTAAAAAATAGTTTATATTTGAAAGATAAAGGAGTAAAATACTGACAAATACATAGTCAGATTTATTGGCAATTTTTGGTATTTGCAGAGTTAACTATGGGAATCTGTTCACTATATATATATGCTACCAATCTATCGGAGACTTATTCTATATATAAATGAATACATTCGAATTTGCATACGTTTATTCATCTGCGTAATGAAATGGTTTCTTTCCTTTTTATAATCTAAAGCTGAGTGCACTGAACTATAAGTGCACTCACCTTTAGGTTATAAAGAAAAAAGAAACCACTTCATTATGCAGATGAACAAATTTATGCAAATTTGAATCACAAATACAAATGAGGGAAAGTCACTATTATATAAATGAATAATAAATTTATTTAAAATATTCATCATTTATTTTCAACTTCTAGTGAAGCTTTTTTGAAAATTTTAAAAAGATGCTTTAAATATTTAAAAGAAATTATATCCTTATGTTTTATTGATTTTTTATTATTTTAGAATCTTTGTGTAATTATTTTAGTTATTTAATTGAATAGTTTGTTACTCAGGGAGGGGGGGGGAGGCCAAATGACATTTAAGCACTGGAAATGATAACTTATCTGCAATCTCTAGGGCTTTAGCTCTTGACTACAACCTTCTCTCATTGCACTAAAGTATGTGGTGCATACCTTTTAACTGAACTTAAATTTTTAAATAGGGAGTAACTGCTGAAGTGTTTATTGTTTGTATTTCTAATAGTACAAGCTTGTACACTCTTTCATGTACTAGTATTAATACTATGATACTGGTTCTGTGCATTACTCATTCACATTATTAAACCTGTAAAACCAACATTGGAGAATTTAGCAAAATATTTAAAATTATGGAATGAATCATCTGAGCATTAATTAAAAGCATATGAAAAAAAAAAATAGTACTTATTAAAAGAAAGTTTAAAAAAGACATTAATGTAAATGGGTACTTATGTATTAGTGTATTAGTTGGGCAGTGAAATTTTAGTCTTCATTACTTCTGATTATTTATGATTGCTAAATATAGTGCATTTTATTTATTTATTTAATTAATTAAATTTCACTTTCAAAGATTTAAAGACTCGTTCCAGTTTCTGTATTAATGTCAATTTATTTACCTGCAAAATATGGCTATCTTTAAAGCATAAGTAGATCAGTGGTAGCTAAAAGTTAATAAAGAATATACAGTAGATATAAAAATAGTCTAGAGATTTTCAGCTTATCTTTGAAAGTTAAATTTACTTAATTAATTAAATAAAAGTACTATCAAATATTTAGCAATCAGAAATAATAATGATTTTAATGAAGAGTAAAATTTGGTGAGTGAGCCATGAAATGCAAAAAAAAAAGGGCGTATGTGCATGTTATATTTTATTAAATATAAAAAGCAAACTCACAAATATAAAACACATGTTTAGCTAGAATTGATTATAATGAAAACTGACTGAAGTTTAATAATGGAATGAGGATATGAGAGTTAAAAGAAAAAAGTTAAGGAATACAAATAGCAAAGGGGATGAGAATCCTTAAAACAAAAAACAATATAAAAAAATAATTAATGCAGTTTTAATAATATGGGGAAAGGAACATTTAACTGGATACACACCAACAGAGAAGACACAAGTAATTGATCATCTCTAGGATTATATATGTAATAATAATAGCATAAAGAACCAAGCAGAGGATGAAGTTCCCAATATGTCTTACAATACCTTATGGAATATTAATATTGCACTGCAATAAATTATATTTTTGTTAGTTAAAGGATTACTATAAAATATTTGTAATTATACAAGTATATATGTGGATATGTAGATATTTAGTGGGAAATATAATTAATGAGAATGGTGTAGAATCACTTGAAAGAGAAAATGATGAATGGTGTAGAATCACTTGAAAGAGAAAATGATGTCAATGTTAAGTATCTGTAGTTGGGAAAGAGGAAATAGAACTAGGAAGAAAAAAAAAGATTCGAAATTGTAATGAAAAGTTTTGATCAATGTGTTAATACCTATATTAAGAAAATATTTATTCTGGCGACTAATTTTCCAGATCAAATACCAAAGAAAAAGAACTTATTCAAGCTTTGACGATGAAAAAAATCAAATTTATTTTATGTTAATACTTCTGAATTATCGAAAGATAAAAAAAAATCTCCAAATGAATATACTGTTTAAGAAAACCATTTATTTTCACTTTTAACAAGAAGAAACTAAATCTAAATATGAAAAGTTTATCAATAATTTTTAATAAGAGTATTGTTAAGGATGAATCAACTAAGATAACTCTTCTGAGAAAAAAACTTTAATTCCTAAATTTTTTCATCCTCTTAATTAAATAATAATTTAAAATTTGCAAACAGAAAATGAAATTCTATGATTTGGGAATAATGATTCTACATTTTCATCAATAAAAGTTTTTGCCAATAAAATTTCTCATGTATGATCTTATTATTAAAATCCAGTATTTTCCTGTGTGTGAAAAGATAACTTTTTTTTTTTTTGATAAGTTAAATTCTTATTGAAGTTTTTAATCTGCTAAGGTATCTAGACATCCATTTTCACTATTTTATCATAAATTGAGTCAAAAAATGAATAATTTATAAGGACATTTTTTTGTAGAATATCTGGAAAAACTTATTAAATTTTGGTGATTTATTTCACTGTTTACATTTATGTATAAATCATTTGAAGCCTATATAATAGCTGAGCATAAGATTTAATCAGTCATCGGGTAGAGGATTTACTATCTCAAAGAATCCTAATCATAATGTCATTGGTAAAGTAATATATACATCAATGAAATTTAATTTGCATATAGTCAAAGATATTGAGGTCATAATTCACAAATGAATATATGAAATTAAAATCAATGACTTCCTGTTTAGATTTAAATTGAAATCACAAAAATGTTTAGATAATGTTTTATATATTATAGTATTAGATAAATTTTGGTATACAATTCATTACAAAAGCAGATAAATAAAATTCTTTAAATGTTAACATTCTGACGACCATTTCTTATGCTTGCTCTTAATAACTGTTATTAAAACAGGCAAAACTCTCTATATGTATTGCCACTCAGTGTAAGCCAGAGTAATCAATTGATGCCAGAAGGCTTGAGCATAAAATCCCCATCTAATGCATACTCATCCAATATCCCCAGACTAGTTTCTGGCTTGTGGCCTTCGTCAGCAAGAAGCTTTGGATCTGAGAGCACTGCACCTAGATCTTAGGTTCTAAGGCAATCCTCCAGCAGCCACCTTTTATCTCTACTTAACTACAAAACTATGAGTCTTAAATTGAAAATACTATAATATTTTCAATTCAAGCTCATCAGCTTATATAGTCATATAGATCTGAATTCAGTTCAGTACCCATACAATTTGGTATCTTTAGTCTGGGGATATTGGATGAGTAGACACTAGATGGGGATTTTATGCACAAGCCTTCTGGCATCCATTGATTACTCTGACTTGCACTGAGTGGCAATATGTATAGAGAGTTTTGCCTAGTTTAATTTGTTAACACTCTGCTGATTGTCTTGTGTTTAAATGTCAAGTTTGTAACTACTTTGACAAATTGAGATATATCTGGATGTATTCATTAAAATTATCATGTTTTATGTTGAGCATATTGCTCTTCAATTTAACCTGAAGAGCATATAATGTATTATCATTTGTTATTGAAATATGCTACAGGCAATAATCCACAAATAATATTGAATGTGATGTTATAAATCTAGGTCATCAGTCATACTTATCATGAACTGAATTCATTGATTGGTATCACTAATCATGCCACCAATGGAAAATTTCTGATATTAAAGATTATTTTACATTTATTAATTTAGAACATTGAAGTAAATGTTATTTCACTGAAAATAATCCTTGTGATCTTTAATTAATCTTGAGCATGATTCAAGAAATTATTACTAGAGATGTATAAGATGCAATAAAAGATATAAAAGCCTAGAAAGTGTATAGTATTATTGTATGAACATGGTTCAGATCTCATTTGCAACATTCAATATAAGTCAATTATTTTATATAGTGCGATGTTTTTTATAAACTATAATATTTAAACAGCATTGAACTGTTGCACATGTGCTTTGGATTTTAAATATAAAATGAATGAATACTAACACTTCACCCACATGACAAAGTCTTTGGAAAAGATAAAATGGCCAGCTATCTTTTCGAACCCAAACGCTTTTCTATGGGTGAGTCTTAAATGTTTGAAAGTGAAAGCGTGAAGATATTAAATAATCCCACTATATAAAATAATTGACTTATTTACAGACATTTAATTTCAAATAAGAATGACGTATCGTAAATTCTAATAAATTTCACCGACGTCATTCATTCAAGCATGTAAAAGTAATTTAAAGTGATTATTTAATATCTTTACGCTTTCACTTTCAAACACTTAAGACTCGCCCATACAAAAGCGTTTGGGTTCGAAAAGATAGATGGCCATTCTATCTTTTCCAAAGACTTTGTCATGTGGGTGAAGTGTTAGTATTCATTCATTTTATATTTAAAATCCAAAGCGCATGTGCAACAGTTCAATGCTGTTTAAATATTAACATTCAATATAAAAAATCTATACTCCTTGAATAAAATCCACAAACTACTAACATAAAAAATCTACACACTGTTTATGCACTTATGAAACAAGTTAAATGATAATTCAAATATAGCTAAATATGTTTCAGAAATGTGGAATGTAGGTAGATAATATAATTTTTCCGAATGAAATAAAACTTAAGATAGAAAAATAATAAGAATAAATTATCTTTCTCAAAGCTGTTTGCTGAAATTTGTTAAACCAGAGATTTCTGGTATATAAAATCATTATCATTAATGACAATAGAAAAGATTATGCCAGCAACAGATAAAATCTGAAGAAATAAGTCATTCTTTATTCATTTCTGAGTACTGTACTTTAAAATCTCACTACTTCATATGCCACATTTATATGCATATGATATTGTATTTTGCATAGTGATGTTATGTAGTGCATCAATATATATATATATAGTATTCTCTCCAAAATAGAACAATTAGTTTGTTTAAGTTGTTATATTATTTTTGCTCATTTTTGAACTGCTAGTAAAATGAAACAAAAAATATCCTTTTTTTTTCTGCTGTATAATATAATAGTATGGTAGTGTCTGTAAAGTTTGTAACTAACATATAAATAAGAAATTAATGGAGTCTCTTAATTAAAATACTATGTATGCTATAGAGTTGTACTTATGTAAAGGTAATTTAAGCACTAGTTTGAGATCCCACAGGTATTGGAGCCTCCAAAAGTTAATCTTTGCAAAATGTTTTAAATTTTTTTTTTTTTTTACTCCAGAAAATGCAAATATAGCATTGAGTTACTTCATAATTTTTTTAATAAGCAAAAATTAAGGGTTGTAATTAATCTGTTTTTTGTTGTTGTTGTATTGTTGTTAAAGTTAATACCATTGTGCAATAATATCCCCTCTCCCCTGACAAAAAAAAAATAAAACTATTTACTTTATTTTTTCTTTCTCTTTTTGTTTAATTATTGACAAGAAATAAATTTGTTTGCCATCACCCTAAATCTGTATTAATTTAAGTTGCAGATATATTATTTTCTTAGAAGATACTTTATTAATCTTTTCCATTCATTATTAATATTTTTAGTAAGATAGAAAGTTAATATATATTTTATTAAAAGCACAAAGCTAAACTAGTCAATAAAAATTACCCCAAATTCACAACTCAACCAGAATAGCCAAGAAAATAAACTCTAAAACACTACCAATGGTTTCATTGCTAAAAACAGACTTCTCAAATGTAAAAAAACTACAAAATAACAGCATATTTAAATTAAACATTATCCATAATTCCACTTATTTCCCATACACCCTTAATATTAAAGTAACTTTTAAATAAGTTAATTGCTTCAAAATCATTATTATTAAAAATATTATTAAAAATTTATGATTCTGAAGCAATTAACTTATTTAAAAGTTTTTTTTTATCAGTGATGAAAACTTATATTTAGCAAGGTTTACAAATAAATGATTACATGGCAAAATGAAATTCAAGTACAATATGGTGAAGGGGAAAGGAATACATATGAGATGGGAAGGGGATATGGGAAGGGTGTGTAGTCCAGGCAAAGAAGAGTCTTTGGTAAGAGCAATGTTGATGGGCTTTGTTGACCTGGTGAATTGATAGGAGGATCCATGTGTGACATTAGCTTTGGAGGAATTGCTATATGTTAAGTCCTTAGAGGTTTCAGGGATGGATGAGATTTCTGAGTTATGCTTAGATGCAACAGGCTGAGTTTTGTCTCTTGTAGGTGAAAGATATTGTACTTGGGGTGGCATTATGATTGGTCATGTTCTTTTTGATTTGCTTTTTGCATTTGGTAGAGCAAACCACAGTCTGAAAGGGAGGAAAATCCAGAGGGCAAGGAGATGGAGATTTTGAAATAAGTGCCTTGATGATGATGTTTTTAGTTAAGTTTTGTTTGAAATTCAGTTTGGATAAAATTTGGGTAATTTTGAAAGTTTTACTTCTTATAGTTTAGGTCTCTGCACATATTTGCTACTAGGGGCAGTGGCCATCTTTAAACAGTTTGAACGAATGAAAAGTAATATGAAGAAAAACAATTTTGAAATGGAAAAATTATATATATATATATTGATGTAAAGGCCAAAAAAAGAAAAAAAAAACACTGGAAAAACTGTTATTAATAATTTTAGTTGAGTAATGAGAAAATTGAGTGGAATTTTAGGTAGTTAATTACCCCAGAGGAGGGGGTGTCTGAAAAAAAAAAAGATAACTAGAAATGGCATAAATAACTGGAACAATACACAAAAAAACTTTATAAACAAGTTCTGGGTGACAGGAAAATTGGAGTAGGAGAAATATCTAAGAGTCTAAGAGGGAATAAAACCTTTATGGTCCACGAAACAGTTGGACCACCCACAAAATAGGGGGGGGTGAGGTAGTTAGTTGCTGATAAGCACAAGATAGAAATAAGGAAAATGTGTGTTAAAAATGCACTAGAACTGAGATTTAGTGACTGAAAGAGCATATTAGCAGCAAAATAAGGCCGTTTAAGGTCCAAATAAATGTAAAAGGCACCTTTCACTGCTGCAAAACCAACTTTTCAGAACCATTCTGTGAGAAACTGTAAGGAGCATGATTTGCCAATAAGAGCTCCACCTATGGACTGAACTTACTTATTTAAAAGTTCTTTTAATATTAAGGATGTATGGATAGTAAGTGGAATTGTGGGCAATCCCCAAAACTTTTTATCACAGTTTTATGGGAATTATTTAGTGGCTTAAAATTGGAAGCGAATAAAAATAAATGGACCTTATTTAAGACAGATTTTTCAGATGATGTGATTATTTTGCAAATAATGCTTCAGAAGGGCTATTAGATGAAAACAAGAAAGTAGAACTAAAACAAAATTGTAAAAAGATTGAAGTAATATTTTGAATGGATTTTTATAAAAGAAGAAAATAACGATTGATAATAATAAATTAAAAGAAATTAGTAATTATAAATATTTTAGTCAGATTATTAATACAGATGGAAACATGCACTAAAATTAATTCTATAATTAAACTTAGATGGACTCTTTTTGATAGTTGTAATTTAAATATTGAAAGGAAATAGGCCTATGTACTTGAAAAGGAAGATTTTTAATACATGTGGATCTGAAATTTGGATGTTTAAAAAAAGAAATTTCAGATCACATGATAATGAATGAACAATTATATGTTGGGAGTTTCAAAGAGATCATGTATATAGGTGAAAAATAAACAAGTATAATATTACAATATATTTTCTTAAAATAATTACAATCTTCTTACACCTTTTAAGCAAAAAAATATTTAGTATTATAATTAATGGAAAAGGTTCATATTATGATAAAGTATCAAAGTGGTTGGGAAAGTTTTTTTAAGGAAATATGTAAATAGAGAATGTAACATTTATAAAGAATAATAAAGAATTGGTGAATGAAATTACAAGTAAAGTAAAGGAATATAATAGTTACAATTTAACATTGCTAAAGATAGATATGGTATCTATGTATACAAATATTGATGTGGAAAAAGCAATTAATATAGCAATGAATAGTTATAAGGAAGATAGGGGAAAAGAGAGAAATACCTGTAGAAATATTAGAAAATTTAATGGGATTATGTTGTAAAAATGTTACGTTAGAGTTTAATGGGGGGTTTTATAAACAGAAAGAAAGGTTGTTGATAGGAGGTGCATTGAGTGGGGTGTTGAGTGAGATTTATATGCAGAGTATGAAGTAAGCAATGATAAAATATGAAAATGCACCAATATTGATTAAAAGGTATGTAGATGATTATCTCTTGATATTTAATAACAGTGAAAGACAAATTAAAAAATATTTAGATAAAATTAATAAATTGGTTAAGAATATAAATTTTACAATAGAATGGGAGAAAGAAAATAGATTAACATATTTAGATATAATGATAAGAAAGGAATATAATAAAGGAAGATGTGGAGTGGAAATAGTGGTGTATAGAAAAATAGGTAAGAGTAATGTTGTAAATTGGGAGTCTAATATGGATAAGAAATTTAAAATTAGTTCTATAAGTTCAAAGGCGTGTAGAGCAAATAATTATTTTACTGATAAAGGAGAATACGATACGGAAATAAATAAAATAATTGAGGAGTTTAAAATTAATGATTATCCAGAAGAATTAATAAGAAAGAATATAAGAAAGGTAGAAGTATATAAAAAGAGGAGAAAGATGGGAGAAAATTAATAAAAAGGAGTGAGAAGGAGGGATATATAAAGATAAAAGTCAATGATAGTAGTATAGTTAGAAGAATTAATAATATAATTAGGAAAATTAATAAAAGATTTAGGAATGTTTTAAAATATAAAATAGTGAATAATAATAAGAATGTAATGGACATTTTAGATAATAAGTATATAAATAAAGAAAAGAAATATATTAATGGTGTATATGAGATAGAATATAAGATTTGTAAGGATAGATGAATTAGAAATAAGTATGTAGGTTAGAAAAAAATTCAATCTATACTCGATTAATGCAGCATAAGTGTCATCAGGGTATATGCATCGTATAGAGACAAGGCATAATTTAGGAAAGGATAATATTAGGATGATTAGTTATGCAGATGATAGAAGGGATAGAAAGATAAAGGAGGCATTATTAATAAAGAAAATAAACTCAAATATTAATAGAGATGGGAGGGGGGTAAACAATGTGTGAGAAGAAGGTGAAGGGAATGAATATAATATAGAATTAAAATAAAAAATGTTTTAAATTTGTTTAAATAGATGAGAGAGAGAGAGAGGGAGAGGGAGAGAGGGAGAGGGAAAGAGAGAGAGAGAGAGAGAGAGAGAGGGAGGGAGGGAGGGAGGGAGGGGGAGAGAGAGAGAGAGAGAGAGAGAGAGAGAGAGAGAGAGAGAGAGAGAGAGAGAGGGAAGAGAGAGAGAGAGAGAGAGAGATATTTAAGTAATAGAAATAAAAATATAAGAATAAATTTATGGTAGTAGGAATTGATAGGGAGTGAAGATATTGTAAGGATTATAATATTATATGAGTAAGTAAGATGGTGAATAAGGTCAGGTATATATTTAGAAATGTTGATAATTTGATATGAGTAAGGAATATTAATTTAATAGGTATATAAGTGATAGAGGAATAAAGGTTTTTAAGAATTTTTTAAAATATAAAATTAAAAATTTTAAATTTAAGAATTAAATATAGTTTTGGAATAAAATAAAAATAAAGATTTGTATGTATAGAGAAAAATATATTTAATATATATAAAAAAAAGATATTTAAATTATAAATTATTAAGGGATGAGAAGGTTTTATAAGATTTAAAATTAAGAAGTTAAAGAATTAAGAAATGTAATATAATAAATAATGTATAAAAATTAAGATTTATGTATTTTTTAAAAAATTTTTATAGGGAGGATGTAGCATATTTTAAAAAGTATAAAAAAAAAGGGAATATAGAATATTAAAGAATTAGAAATTAATTTAAATTTTTTTAAAGCATCTAAGAATTGAGTAATTTAGTAATAGAATGTAATAAATAATATATAGTGTTTAAGAGTGTTATTACATGTATAAATTGATTGTTAATTTATTGATGTATATATAAGTTTTGGTTGTATTGTTATAATGTTTAAATTTTTGTAGATCTGAAGAAGAGTGCGAGGAACAGGCAAAACTATAATTATAATAATAAATATTTATTTGCTTAAAAGGTGTAAGAAGATTGTAATTATTTTAAAAAGATATATTGTTGTATAAGAAGAAGCAAAATTAAGGATAATTATAATAATAAATATTTATTTGCTTAAAAGGTGTAAGAAGATTGTAATTATTTTAAAAAGATATATTGTTGTATAAGAAGAAGCAAAATTAAGGAAGAAGAAAGAGTGTTTATAGAAGTATAATATTATTGAAAAAATTAAGAAGCTGAGATGAAAGTGTGATAGAGATATTGTTAGAATAGATGAGAGTCAATTAATAATTGAAGTCTTTAACTGAATCCCAAGAGTTATTAAAAGACCTAGAAAGATACCACATGTGAAATGGGTGGATGGATAAGTTTGATGGAGTGATGTGGAGAAAAGAAGCTGTGGATAGATGGAACAGGATTAAACTTGGAAATATCTCCCCTTTGCAGTGGATTAGTAATGATTGAAAGTGGTAGTCTTAATCTTTTTTCATATATTGTTTTATTGTTTAGTATGAAAATAACTCATTACAGTTTTAGGATGAGATTATCAGTTAACAATTATTTTACTTTTTTTTAAGCATATGTATGTGTGTGTATATATATATTGTAATGGAGAAATAGTATGGAGAGTAAAAAGAGTTTAAATATATATAGAAATAAACAGAATATTAGGTGTGAGTTAATATATGATAATAGTAAGGAAAGTAGTTTATTGTTTAAGGCTCGAACGGGATCTTTAGCTACAAAAGAATATACATGTAAATGGAAAAATATGGGTGATTTATTTTGTAAATTATGTAAGGAAGGAATTGAAAATATTAGGCATTTGTTAATTGAATGTAAATGTTTGAAAACAGAAAGGGTACATATAATGAAGTTGTGGAAAAATAAATATGAAAAGAGTGATTATACAGAAAGTGAATTATTGGTTTTTATGCTGGGTTTGGGAAAAGATAAGGGGGATTTAGATATAAAGGTTATAGAGTTGACAAAAATTATGTTGTGGAAATGGGATAGAGCAGATTATGGGTAAATTTAGAGTGGGGAATGTAAAAGAAAGTGGCTAACAGGTTTATCTGAGCATAATTGCTGAGATATTCTTGACTTTGTTTAAGGAGAAGCCATAATACATCACATCATATCACATGGAAAATTTATTTACTGTGATCAGAGTGGATGATGATAATGGTTTGCGCTGACTAGACTTAGGGAGAAACAAGAGATCTTAAAATTGTTTAGACAATTGAGACAAAAAGCACAAAGACAAACGTCAGCCAAATTAAGTTTAAACATATTTAAAAAGTTTTATTTATGAGAAAATAAATTGTGAAGTATAAGTTTAAGACACAATAAATAGGGTTAACTTTGGCATGTATCAGAAAGACAAAACACACAGCTCTGGCAGACCGACTGATCTTCTAATAAACGAATTGTAAAGGGAGGAAGCAAATTTCATTCAGCAGAGGATTCACCCAAACATTGGTTTTCCCATTCAGATATTTAAACAATACGTTCTTGAAACAAATCAACGAAACCAGCGCCGACGAGCTTTTCGAGACCCGAAAATGTGTCGGACCCGAATGTCATTATGTCAGTAGAAGTTGCACCTATTATTACGTTTAAAATAAAGGTGATTGATTTACCTCAAGAACAACCGAAAAATATGATTGAAAACGAAAGGAAAACAATTGAAACTGGCGAATCCCAACCAAACGATTGGCGAAAACTAATAATAACTAAACGTCTCAATAGGAGACAAGTAAATCATTAGAAAACCAGTTATGTCTGCCCCAGCAATCAAAGAAAATGAATTACAAACAATGATAACTAAGAAATAAATTTATGAAAGAAGTTCTAATACATGCTCTGATAAATTTTAAGCTATACGTAATAAATACAAAAATAAATCCATCGGAGAGTGCGCATGAGTACGAAAATATTAAAAGTTTTAACTACTTTAGCAGAACGAAAGTCTCTTTCACCTGTAATTTAAAATGGGCTAAATGTTATCTTCCTGCTGATGACTTATAAAATTACAAAGAAAAACAATTCTAGTTTCCGCTTTCAGAGATATAAGAAATGAAATCCCCACCTGCGGAAAATTAGACAATAAAGTTGCCAGCCAAAAGACCCTTGGAGGTTTGCAAAAGGGCAAACACAGTGTCCAAAATTAATTATTGAATAATAAAATAATTACAGGTAAGCATTTAAAATACACACGACTGCTAAAGCATTTAATAAAAGTTAGGCATAAAAATAGAAAAACTCACTCGTCACTCTCCAATAAACAAAATTGAAAGCAACTTGGAATCTTAAAACTAAGATTTCAAGACACACGGCAAAATATAAGAAATCACAGCAAATATTACATATGAGGTTAAATATTACTTATGAATACAGGTTTATAATTAGATTGAGCGGAGATTTAATGAAAAGAAATCTACCCTGGGAAGAATAAAAGAAGATTTTAGCTTATGGTAACATACTGTTCAAGTAGAGTGCGCACTATTATTCTAGTTCATTTCAAGTTCTTTGACAGCGGCAAGGTAGAGGCAGTGGGGTCTTGTTTATTTTAGGTGTTCTTTGCAGAATTGAAGGAGAATTAGCAGGTGTGAGTCCGTATTTTGATTTGAATTAGCAAGACATTCTGTTAATGGCAAAACTCAGAGCGGTAGACTTTGACATCTGGTACAGCAACGAAGTCTGTTAATAATCGTAAGTTTTTAGCAGGAATTAAATGTCCGAACTGCTATCAAAACTCTGGATCACAATAGACTGCAATCAAAGTGCATAAAAGAATATGAACTTTCACTTGAGAAACAGCTTGTCTAGTTAAGAATAATTAATAACTAACTCTCCAAATTTTCAGGGCTATTTATACCTCCACTCGATTTTCTGCAAAAACTAGCCTTGTTGTTGAATTTTTATGCCTTAGGCCGGGCAAATATTAATCTCTAGCTCAATCTAATCTA
This sequence comes from Epiperipatus broadwayi, assembly GCA_028023455.1. Lineage (NCBI taxonomy): Eukaryota > Metazoa > Onychophora > Udeonychophora > Euonychophora > Peripatidae > Epiperipatus > Epiperipatus broadwayi. The sequence goes on from JAQFVV010006298.1 coordinate 3,871,871, forward strand.
AGAATTCTATCCAGGGATTATTGAAACAAAAACAACACAAATCAAATCTCCGCTTTTTAGAATGAACTTTAAAATGATTAATACAAAAGCCATAGGAATGTAATTAGCTAGCCAGCTTGTTTTTAATAATCAAATTGATTTAAAAAAAAGTAAAAACAAGCGGTATAAGAAAACTATTTTAAAGACAATTTTATAAACATTAAAACAATCTATAAACGAGTAGGTGTTTTAATACACATACTCTTTTTAATAATTAAAATCTTTTTTTCTTTTAACTTTAGAAACTTAACGAAATTAAAAGTTTTTAATTTTGGCAGTAAAACCTTTGAATCGGATGTCAATCTGGTTCAATATATATTTTGATAGTTTTGTTTTACAATCAATTACAAAGATTTTTTATTACATGCAATTACAATTGTCTGTCAACTTAATTAACTCTTTCATTATTGGCAAAAGTTTTCAGAAATGATATATTTATTGTTTATAGGCTTCACAATATTTTACCAAATATTTTTCCTACTTTTTTTTTTTGTAAATTTCGGTAAATATAAAATAAGCAGTGATAATAGTTTGGATTTCAGCAATCAAATGCACTTCTTTTTTTATTAAGATAAAATGAGGTTTTCATTAATTAAATGTTATTTTAAAAGATTTGAAGGAAAACGAAGTTCATGTATATTATTTTAAATTTTTTTTAAAGGCCCCCCCCCCCCATGTGTTAATCTGTCCATAGTTACTCACAATTTGGGAAATTATTCAAAAATTGCAAATAATATGGAGGTTAATATGGTAGCTTGCAATATGGGGACTTACATTCTGAACCAGATCTATACATAGGCAGGACATTGCCCAAAACAAGATGCTTGAAGTTTTATAAGTTATAAACATTAATTTTTTATTATGAATTAGTAAATTGAAATTCCAGTAAATAAATAGGATCATTCCTGATATCAGTTCTGCTGCTATACACCAGGAAATATGGCTTTGCAGCACACACATGCACAAGAGTGGAAACCAGAGGAACACTTGTGCGTGAAAAATGAAAATCATTTAATAGGTCCTTATATGTCATTATGTCAACAACCACCATGTCAGCATGTGAACCAGAAATGTTGTTTTATTAGTTTTTGTAAGAAGAGAGAAGAATTGCAATACACATATGAATCAATCAAGAATTTATTTTTCTTTTACATCTATATATTGGACTATTTCCATCATTTAATAAGAGTATTAAATATCTTTAGAAAAATTTAACTTTATTTAAATATTCCAAATACATTCAATTGTTAGTAATAGCACTCAGGTTAGTATATGCACAACATTTCAAAAGGTATTATTCTCTCCCCTTCTTCAGGTGTTGCTGGCCTGACCAATGACAGTACTAATATGGAAATCGAACCTGGACCCTTAGAGTTCTGAATATTGAATTTTAAGGTAATACTCTAACCATCCTGGCAAAGGCAACAGTCATTAGAAATTTGCAATCAGTACATCAGAACAGCTTTCCAGAGTACCACACTGTGAGGAATTCTAATATCTACAAAGCCTAAACTTGAAATGCTGAAAAGAAAAAAAACTGCATCTATGAAGTAGCATGTGAATATGGGAGAATGTATATTGTTGAGACCAGTCATCTCATTGAAGACTGCTTGCAAGAATACCAACTGATGATTAGAAGAGAGAAAACAGATGTGTCTAAGATAGCAAACCATGTATGTACCAATGAACATATATTCAATTAGGAAAGTACAAAAATGTTGGATAGAAAATAAATTGATACTAAGAAGAAAATTTAAAGAAGCTGATCATGTGATAATGGTGAACAAGTCTGTAAGTCAACCTAGTGTGACTATACATAATCAATTTTGCTCTTTGGAAAAAATGGAGTAATCAGGTGGAACCTCATAGATAAGTATGTGGAATTTCTACTGATTGTTGCCTTTGGCAGAATGGCTCACTTGGTTAGAGCATTACCTTAAAATTCAATATTCAAGAATCTAAAGGTTCAAGTTTGATTCCCATGCTAGTACTGTCACTGGTTAGGCCAGCAACAACTGAAAAAGAGGGGAGAATAATACCTTTCAAAATATGGTGCATATACTAACCTGTGCCCTGTTACTAACAGTTGGATGTATTTGGATAAATTTTTTAAAGACATTTAATACATATGTTTGATTATAAAAATAGTCCAACATATAGATACAACTAAAACATCATCACCGCATACCTTCAGGAAAACCTATTCATTTTCTGTTGCTACTTTTTGAAATGAAAAACATTAAACCTTATTTAAAAAATTATTTATTTCTACATGTGTGTGGGCATGTGTATCAGTGATATGAGATAGCGTGGGTAATTGAAGGGTGCTTGAAAGTTTGAGTTCAAATCCCCTATACTTATTTACAACCTAACTAAATGCAATGTTAAATATTATCAAAACTAATTTTACATTGTGTATTAACTACTGTGATCTAATAAATTGCTGAAAAAAGATGCAAACTGTAATTGTATAGATAAATTTTTAATTAGTAATATTTTTTCATATTTCCTCTAAATATTTATTTTCTATTCACTTTTAATAATGATAATGGTGGAGGTGGTAATGGTGGTTGTAGTTGGATTTTCTGTCTAGAAGCAATGAAAGAAGTGAATGCAGCAGATCCTGTTTATATTAGTTATTTATCTTTGCTTTTAAATGAATTTTATTTTTCATATCTTTTATAAATGCATATAAATGAAATTTATTATTTCATAAGTTTAAAATTTTAATTTTTGTATCACTGTATCCTAAACAACTGTACTCATAAATGATATGATATACACTTCCCAGCTACTGTGCATATGTGAACTCATCAAAACAATCACACTGAATCCAAGATAGAATTCAATAAATAAATAAATAAATAAAAAATCAAAGAAAAAATGAATTTCAATCAAATTACATTGAAATTACAGATAATATTTAATATTTTATAGTTTTTAAATTTATATCATTTATTCTTTTGTATGATTTGGTGTAGTGAAAGAGAGGTAACCTTTGGTCAAGGTCCATGAACTGTGGTCAAGCTGTGATTTTTCTAGTGCTTGAGCTTCTTAATCACCTCTTAGCAATAAATCATTAAATTGTTTACTAAACCATATATAAAATTTTAATATATGTTGCTTCACATCTGCACAAACAAATTAGGAAATTATGAATTAATTATGCTATACTTAAAAACTACTACAAAAAAATAAAGTTCAAGCAGATATTAATTAAAATAATTTTAATTACATTAAATAAAAATACATAGTGAAAGTAATAATAATGAACAATTGTGATGCAGCTTACTTTTTAAAAAAAACTAAAAGTGAGTTAATCCTTCATAGGATGCAAATGATTAACATTGGGATTACTAATATGCAAATAATTATGATTGGTTAGTATATAAATTAATATATTTTCAGCAGACCAACCATGGAATGATGCAAAAGGATTGAAAGTATACTTGGTGTAATAAATATTACTAAAATTTATGTTTACACTCTGTTTTAGTATTTTTTACATTAATAGTTAGAATCACAGTATCAAAATATAATTATATAGATTGTGATCTTCAATTCTTACTATGGGACTGCAGATTAAGTATTGTAGTGATATATCTAAAAAAATTATATAGTTTATTTTACATGTAATAAAAATTATTGGCATAATAGTACTTAGTAATTTATTAGTCATATTAGTTGCTACTATAAGATAGAATTAACCTAAAATTTTTTTTATATAGATGTACTTTAATAACTTTTAAACTTATTAATTTAATTTCTTTATAATTATAAATGCCTAAGCATAAAATTATTATTTATTTAAAGCATAATTTAATTTTACACATGCTAGAATAGTAAAGTTAAAATAATCTCAGTTTAACTGTTGTAGCTTTTTATTAAATCAAAATATTATAAAAGTACTTTAAATTGGGTTTAAAATTTAGAAAAGACCTTAAATATTTAAGCTAGTTTTAAATAAAATGGTTATTTAATTTGTTAGTATTGTGGGTAATTCATTTACAGTTTCATTAAAAGTGCAGCTATAAATGCTAATTTGTATTATAATCTAGTTTTATTTTAGAAAAACTTAAAATTTAGCTAATTAATAATCTTGTTATCTTTTAAACCAATAGTTAATCAATATATTTAAATTATTATTTCTAAATAAAGAATTATATATCAGTATGTGTGGAATATATCCATGAAATTTGTTAATTATTTAAAATACTTTCTGGTTATAAGATTAAAGTTTAAAATTAAGTATCTCATTATTTAAATTGTGTCTATTTTTAAAAATAGATACAGTGTAAATTCCATAATGTTCTGAGAATTTGAAAGAAAGAATAAAAAGTACTTTAAACAATGTATTTTTTATTACTATAATTAATTTTATTTCATTAAATAATCTGTTAAATAATTATTTTTAAAAAAATGTAATATTTAATTAGCCTATCTAGACAATTAATCTAGAATTTTTTAGAATATGGTAATTAGGTTTATTTTTAGAAATTTATATCCAGTAACTAGAAAATTGTGAGTTATTTTATACAAATCTGGGTTGCTAAACTGACACACATGCCTCATATTTCTCTAATGCTTTCAAGTTATAAATTTTTATAACTAATTTTTATTTACTGATTTAAATAAAATATGTAGTGTTAAAATAATTATCTATTCAGGTATTTTTTAACCTATTCAACTATTCTAACTTCACTATGGAGAATTTTTTTACAATTCGTATGTACATTTCAGGAAATGATATATTGTTGAGTCATATTAAGACAGCTGCATGCATTTCCAGAGCTTTTATTTATACCAATTGATTTGTTTTATTATATCCAAACTTTATTTTAAGAAGGATAATTCTTAAATTCAATATTACAATTTTCAAACCATTTTTTTTATTAATTCTGAAAATAATTTAATTTATCTGATATTTTTAAAAGAATTTCAGAAACAGGGTTTATTTGGATATTGAATATTGCTATTGTTTTCCAATTTTCTCTTTTGGTGTAATTTAATATTATTATTGAATTTGAATTTTTATCCATAATAGTAGGATCCTGCAAAACGATAAAGGAATTCAAAAATGTTAATTATTAATGCATAATGTCTATTAATAGTTATTAACAAATTATTCATCTACATATTTTATGAATGCTCATTTTCATTATATAATTGCATTATAATTATTTTAAAAGAAGGAATCATTTGTTTCTTCATTTATAAAATTTGATATATGCTATATTTTAGAAATATAAACTATCTGCTATAGAGACTATTAAGGAAAGAGACATTATTTATGTATTTTTCTATTAATGAAGTTTACATTGCTTAATGTTATAGTGAAAATATCTGTTTTATTCAAAATAAAGTTATGCTAAAATAGTCTTTAAAAAGCAAAATATAATAAGAATTTGAATTAATGCTTATTTAATCTGTATACTATTAATAAAAGATTTACATTTATTAAGTATGCTGAATTATTTATGAAATGCCTTATTTAAAAAAAAGATATGAAATTTTATTTATTATTGTTCATTTTTGCTCAAACTTGATTTTATTTTCGATATATTTTACAAATGTTAGTTTAAAAATATTATTGTATTTGTATTATTTAAAGGAATGAAGTCTATCTTCAATTTGTTTACTCCAAGTTATCAAAATAAGTTTGCTCTTAAAATGGTTTATTTTAATTCATTACCATACTCTATTTGCTTTTTGAAAGATTGTTTTTAAAGCTCCTCATCATGCTCTGTTTAGAATATTTAATCTTCATTTATATTCGCCATTATAAACTGTGCTCTTCAAAAGAAATATTAATCTCATTTATCTAATGTGTTACTTAAAATTTACAATGCTTATTGTTTTGTAATTTGACAGACTATTATCAATTTATGCGATGTTTACGATATTTATTATATTAATTATTTAGTCTACATTAATCCAATTCAAATGGCTATTTTTGTTTGTATCAGTAACTCAAAATTTTTGTTTACCTGTTATTTTAATTTGCTGTTATTATTTAAGTTTACAATGTCATCCGGATATCCTATGGAAAGATTTCAGTGTATCCATGGACTTTTATTTGATTTTATCCGGTGTAATGGTATGAACATCAAGATCTAAGGACTTTTTATTTTATTGATAAATGGGTGTAAAATAGTTAGTTTAATATTTATTTTTATTTTATTTGCATTATATCTATTTATGTTTCTCTGTATAATTTTAGGTATAGGTTTGACATGTATTTTCATGTTAAGTTCTCAGGATATTTATCTGTATCATATATGTTAGAATGTGTTATACTTGTCCCTTTTTGGGGTATTTTGAGTATGCATAAATGTTTGACTGAGTTCATTAAGTTGATATATATTTGATTATTAAATTTTTTTGGCACAATTTTAAATGTTAGTTATATTTTTGTTATATTTACTTATTTTATCAGTTTTACACATCGCTTATTTGTTATTATTTTAAAAGATGGTAATGTTTTTTTCTCTTTCTCTCTCATAGATTGTTGTCTTATGCTAGCAAGTTTTATATATATTTTGGGATTATAAGCATATAGTGCTATATTTAGACAAATCCCCTTCTTTTAATGATTCATTCTCATATTTCATGAGTAGAGACAAAGTCCTAACTTATTATTGCCATCCTGTGTAGGAGCTTTTCCAACTTCATGCCATCATCCTATATTGCCATTGCTTTTTCAATCCCTTGATGTGAACTTTAGTAATATATTTATTTAAAGTTATGTGATGTGCAACCATGTCTTTATCCTGACATTTGATAATTTTGAAGTGATTCATGATGCCAATCATCCCTTCATTGCATTTTGTGTAAATCAGAGTGGTTTTTGATGTGAAGGTTTTGTTATTATGCCTAGCTAGCATATCCAAGTGTTTTAAAATTCAATAAAATATTAGTTATTAAATTTATAATTGTTCATATGGTTACATAAAAATTTATACATTATCAGTGTTCATTGCTACCAAAGGGTGATAAGATTTTATCTTAGTTTTATTGAATACATTTCATATAGAGACTATAATAGCAAGTGAAATTATTAAAGGTGAGAACTTAACTAAACCTATAGGAGGTCATAAAATTTCAAATTTTTTAAAATTGTAACTCATAATTTTTCTTTTATATTTTCTTTTTCTTTAGGGGAATTTTTGTAATTTATAAAGTTTATTCAATAGCTTGATGTTTGCTTTTCGATGTTATTAATGTCATTTTAATTATTAATTTATGATTCCTCATTTTTATCATTATCATTTGCAGTTTCAGAAATCTAATATTACCACACACCTTTATTTATTTTATGCATTGTGATACAAGAGTATAAGGAAGGCAATTGATATAAAAGTCTCTTTATTAAAATTATATTACTGATGTTAAGTTAACATCAATGGAGATTATTTTATTTATCTTAAATTAAAACGATAAGATCATTTTATTCACCTATTATAAGATCACTTTACTTTAGTCATCTTGAGTGAAGATTATAAAATTGCTTTATTTTATTTTAATATAAGATTAGAAGAGGAAACCTATTGGTGCAATATTTGATTAGCAATAAAATCCCCTTCCTATTCATAATATCGCGAATGTTATCCTAGTGTGTTATAATTATTTTTAATAAAGGGTTATTCATGTTTAATTTTAATTCTAAATTTAATAATTATTTGATTCAATAAGATATTATCTTAAAGGTAGTGTTATTATTTGTCACTAGGATCACATTCTTGATTGGTTACAAAAAAGAAGACTAAGATTATTGATTATTAAATAATTCATTATTAAAAGAATCCTGAGATTTTTTATAAAAATTATTTCTGAGAAAGACTTGCTGTGCTTAGAATGAAAATTATTCTAAGAAAGAATTACTGGTACAGAAGACATGAGTTATTGCTATACCTGAGATCTGATAATTTGGAAGAATAATTGTGGTTATAAGGTTTTATTTTATTTTAGAGAAGATGTGGTAAATGTAGAATATTGAAAGTAATCTAACCCTTTTGTGTAATGTGATGTATAGCTCTTAGAGCTATTATTTAAAAGAAAGAGAGTATTCCATTTTCTCTTCCTGATTGCATTTGTCATGATGCATATCTTTCTCTTATAGCAGCATATATATATAAACGCTAGTCCATATTTTTTTGAGCTTATTATTATTAATGCTATGTTTAGCTTATGGAGGTTTTAGACAGTCTTTCATCATTTTTGTAGGTTACAATATATATAATTTTACATTTTAGAATTAGTTCTATACTAGATCAAAATGAATGTGATTACAATTTTTATTCAGAAAACTTTATATTCAAAGCAATCCAAAAGAACAAGCTGTGATTATAGCATAGTTAATCATCTCCAAGCGTTAAAACTAATTATAGGAATGACTAATATTTATGAGTTATCATTTTGTATTGAATTTTCAGATTATTGAAAGACATAGATTCATAGTGATTAAAGTTTTAGAAAACAAAATACAAACCAAAAATATTATCAAATTGTGAAAAATATTTATAAAAATACAATCACAGGCATTAGAATACAAGTTAATACTAAGATAATTAAAATTGTTAAGAGTATAAGATAGAATGATCCTATTTTTCCAAAACTTACTACAAGTTTTATTGGAAACATTTTATGACTTAAAATTGGAAGTTAAGGTAATAAAAATAAACAGAGTTTATTTAGATTTTGCAAATGATATACACCTGAGTCTAGTTTTATGCCATAGATAGATTCCTCAGAAAACACGCACAAAAGAAATCGCACAAAAATAAATGTAACTTACCTTAAAAAATGGAGGATAGGTTCCCGTAAATTTCTGAAATTGGCATAAAAGCAAAGCAACAAGAAAAAATTACTTTAAAATTTGCATTAAAAAAATAAGGAAATAAAGTATGACTAATAAAAAATTTCAAATATATAAAAAAAATTAATATAAGACAAATTTTTTTTTACTTTTTTTTTATTAACTACAGTATTTAATTTTACATTTTTTCATACATATTTTAATCATTACTGCTACTTTACAATATGAGTTCTTTTGTGAACTAGTAAGAAATCAGATTCATGACGTGTTGTACAACTAGTGCCACTTCCAGTCTTGTGCTGTTTCTTTATTAAAAAAATGAGATGCAATCAAAACAAAAAGATTAGACATTATCATTCAAAAGATTATTTTCAGTTTATAAAATCAATAAAATCTTCATTATTATTTATTTTAAAAATCTAAAAAAAATATTTATTTCTGTTAATATTTAACAAAATACGTTTTAAAAGTTTAAAATTTTTGAATATTTATTGCGATATTTTTATACATATGTATAAATCTATTATTATTATTTACTCATTAGTATAAGTAGGTTATTTATATAGAAGCTAAGATTCTAATTACAGCTTATGGCCATATTAACGTAAGCTGCTAATATAACTTTATATTTTTGAAAGAAAAAAAAAGTATTTCAAGTCAAAATGAGTTATTAATAATTTAAATTTCTTGATATCTAATAAATGTAGTGAAATGTGAAGGATATTAAGAAGAAACATTAAAATAATCCGCATAAAATGAGACCCAGGCGTGTATATATATTTGTGCAAATAATGATTTACAGCTTCAGAAAATATTACAATAGCTGTCAGAGGAAAACAAGAAAATAGAACTAAGGATAAAAAATAAAAATAATAAAAGTTGTTTAATGACCTTTTAAAGAATGAGAAAAAGAAGATTGATAGTAATGACTTAAAAAAAGTTAATAATTATAAATATCTTGGCAGATTAGTAATATAATGGGAACATAATCGATAAAATTAATCATAGATATAAATTTGGATAGAGTGCATTGGGTAGAAATAATTTTATATTAAGAGGAAATAAGTTTATTATTTGAAAACGTTTTTAATAAATGTATTTTATCAGAGCTTATATATAAATTTGAAATTTATATACTTAATAAAAGAATGATGAAGACATTGCACATCACATAACAAAGTATAAAACAGTACTTTTGTAATTAATAAGGGGGAATTGAAAGCGAAATTATTGGCATCTCTAAAAAGATTAACATTGTTAAAAATATAAATGATTCTATCTTTCAAAAACTTATTACAACAATTTTATGAAAAATATTTAGTGATTTAAAATAGAAAGCTAAGGAATAAAAATAGAAATTGTTTAAGTCATTTAGATTTTGCAAATGACATTTGTCTTTTTGGCAAATAATGCTTCAGAGCGGAGTTGAATTTGTCATTTAAAAGATCTGACAATAGATGGAAAATTTAAATTATAAACCTGATCTGAAGAGTTTGTTAAAGACATGAATGGAATAAAAAAGTTAGCGAGAATGATAGAGAAGTTGTAAAGCAGAGAATCTGAATTAAATTGAGAGAATCTCCCATTTTGTCAATGGACAATAATTGAAAGTAATGATAATAAATGTATATTTCTATATTTTACTATTTTTATAAAAATGAATAAAGAAATATAAATGGAAAGAAAATACCATGAAGGTGTTATTTTCAGAATTGTTAAACATTAGTTGTTTCTAAAAAGTGTATAACATTTGAAATTTTTATTGATTTAAGTGGGCTGTACCCCCCAGTGGGTAGTGAAGACTTTTAGGGGGTGATAGTAGGTTCTGAAGTATTTGGGGATCATTCAGGTGGTCTAGCTTTTTCTCTGGATGCATCACTCATCGGCTTTAAGTCACTCTCAAACTGCTAATTTTTTTTGTTATTTTGTCAATTTTATGCTTATTTTATAAATTCTTTATGTGCAAGAATATATTAAAAAGGGGGATAGTCAGAGTAATTGTAAATATTTTGCACATTTTTGATAGTTTTTTTCTCTATTAATAAGTTAAAAGTAATTCAGGTTATTATTGTATGGCCAAATTTAAATTTTACTAATAGATAGAAGTGGTCATCCTGTGCATTATATTTTTTGTTAAAAATATAAAGTAATTTAAGGCTAATATCAGCTGAGAGAATCTAAAAATTTATCACATCTCAGATTTTTTTTTTTTAAATCTTTTGTAAAGATGTAAAAAGCTATTTCCATTATATTAGAATTAGAATCTATATGTAAAATGGAACTCCTTGAGGAATTAAAAGAGTCTGAGTGGAAAATGAAAGAAGTGAAAGATAAAAAGGTGTAAAAAGCTATATCAATTGTTTTATGATCAATTATCCAAGAAATTGGAGATAACAACTGTAATAGTGAAAAAGGGGTACTCAATTTGTATTGCTATAGGTCTGCTATAAAAGATTTTCAGCAGGTGATGGGGGGGGTCTCTTCTGAGTTTATTATTTTCCTTGCTATGTTTTGTTTGCTGGGCAGTTAAGGGTTTGCTGAACTAAGAGAAATATGCTAAAGCAGTGGAGAACTTTATGAAAGAAGGCAGAGCTGAGCCTAGCTTCAATTTATAGTCTGTCCAGAATTGCATACCGACTCTTGGTTGGCTACTGTCATTATTATAAAGATTTTTAGAGAAAGCTGAGAAATATAAAAATGCCTAAATTTTATTATAAAAATGCTAATGAAGTAAACTCCCAATGTTAGTGCACCAGCCAGACTATGCTGTCATGTAGCCACAGATGCTAGCTTATGATGATGAACATCTTATTGCCTACATTTTGCTGTGAAGAAGGGAATCCCTCACTGCCTTGATGCCATGGTTTATAGCGCATTTAAAAGTTACTAAGTTTGGAGATGGTTAATGGAAAGAAACCAGAAGGAAGTTGGATGGTATAATTTTTTTTATATTTATTATCATTATGTCTTGTTGCTATACATTTTATTGTAATTTTTTTATTATTTGTATTTTTTTTCGTTTCTCTATAAATTATTATTTGATTTTCCTACTTCAAAACAGTTCTACAAAATTGATTTCTGGAATGCTTGTAAGCTGAGGTGTAGATATATATGTTTGTTGTTTGCTTTTAACACACTGTTCTATTTGAGAAAAGAGAAACTTACGTTGCATGAAATTATTATTATTATTTTTGTAATCTGTGTATGTGATTATTGAAATTTTATTGATATGCTGATTTTGTTTTGTTTTGTGGCAGTGATATTTCATTTTTGAAAGTATTTTTTCTTCTCGAAAGCGACACATAAAAGTGAAGTTTAGATCAGCCTTTGAAAGATATATCGCCTAAAACATCATGGTACCAATTAGCAGGGTATTAGAGTTTTGGATAGGGCAAAATCAGGAAATATAATCGATTTTGGTTTGATTTCACTAATTTAAACTTAAATTTAATAACTTTAAATTTTTTTTTTTGCTATTGATATTGAGTTTATGTTGATGCTTTATTCTGATGTGTAACATTGACATCATGTTATATCTTGTGTGCGTCATATGAATTATGGGATAGGAATCAGGCACTGTATCATTAATTGCTATTTACGTCAAAAATATCAAACAGATTGTACTTGGAAAACTGTTATACTTAAGGGGAGGGGGGCATTACAAAATTTATGTCTTGCAAAGGGAGTGTTAGTTTGAAAAAGTTTGGGAACTTATGATTTAAGATCATTAATAATATAATTACTCTTTTTTAATATTGTTTGCAATGAATTCAAAGAATGTCTTTCTGAATAAAAGTAATTTAAGTATGACTAGAAAGATTATATACTTATGCATAAAGAGAAAAGAGAAAAAATAAAAATTAGTGACAAAAAAAACTGAAATGCTGCGCTAGTTGATTTAAAATTAAAATTCCTTATAATCATGGAGGATTAATAATTAGAGATTAACTCAAGCAATATTTCATTCTCACTGGTATTTTTAAAAATGAATATTGGTATTAATTTATTTAAGATTGTATTAAAATATTACTTGGCTAAAGTTTAACTCATTATAAAATCATAAATTCTAGTTGAAGGAAATTGAAGTATCACCTTGCAATTTTATTGTACAATTGAAGAAACCGTTTTATGTGTGTATGTGGTTGTTGTTGTTTAAGACAACACTAAGATGTTGGATTTGCTGGATCTTACGAATTCCATAATGAAAGGTCATTTATTAGATTTTTTGAAAGTTGTGGTTTAGAAAACTTGTTTTTCATTCAAAAACAGCTTTAATTTTCATATTTGCCATATTTATTGTGTAATATTACTTTGTTGAGGGTTACCTTATTTATTTATTTATTATATTAAGATTGTATTAACTCTTTCTAACAAGGTTTTGACTTGTGTTAATGTTTTGTTAGGCTGATTTTTCAATAAATTGAAACACTTTCATGGCCATTGTTAGCAATCTTTTTATATGTCTGGAATTGAAAGGCTTGTTGGTGGCAGTAAATATTCATTTTCAAATTTAGTTACATTCTTACAAGTGATTGAAAAGCCCATAATGACACTTCTCAGATTGCCATCATTACAATGAAAAAAACAATCGTACAGAAGATATCTACTATAGGAATTATTAGTTTTCTGGTTATCCCCCGCTCCCATGATTAATTTTTGAATTTAATCATTTAAATATTTTATAACGAAATAATTAGAATAGTGATCGTTCAATCTCATTCGATGTGTATATAATATTTAAGAAACTATGGATACAAATTATCATGTAATTTTTATTTTATTCTAGTTACTTTTTATTTATTTATAGGGAATAACATAAATCTATTTTTATTATACTTTAGATTAATTAACTGGTATCATGATTAATCTACAAATAATGGTTTGAGATCGGTTCCTTTGATACGTTCGTTTTTTTTCTTTTTTATGATTTGATATTAATTTGAAATTAATGGATAAACATTATATTAATTGCATCCAAAAGTCATCTTGCTATTTATAATTTATTTCGTCGAAATGTTTTATTGTCAAAAAAAGAAAGAAATATATATTATTTTAAAGTTTTCTTTTTTATTAATCAACCTATATATAGTGAATTACGTCTTTTATTAATCAACCTATATATAGTGAATTACGTCTAAAATGATTAATGGTGAGAATTTTAGAAAAGAAAAGAAAAAAAAATAGATATAATAATTTTATTATGAAATTAGCACTATTTTGTTTTAACTTAATTTAGTGAATATCTTCTATCAAAATGCTTTATTCTATATCGAATATTTCTTTTCTTTTTATCAATGCTTATGATGACATTTTAGTTATAGTTATATATTGGACAATTTATTGTTAAATTATTAAACGTTTTTAGAAAAATTTAAACTTTATTTAATTCTTTTTACATAGATTTAATTAGCATGCTGTTATTAGCAACTAAATATATTTAGAAAGATATAAAGTTTGAACTTTTCTAAAACATTTAGCAATTCAACTGCAAATTAAAAGAGATTACATAGTAATAATGCATCAATACATCTCTTACCATCTCATTATTTAATTATATCCTTTCTATATAGCATCATAGAATGCTGGAAAATAAAACAAATATTAAATATAAATATTAAATAATAGTAATAACTTAATTTTAATATCTATTGGATATGCATTTGTAGATATTAAATTTTTTTTTTTTATAAGTATGATATCTATATAATAAAAAAATACCAGTTTTAGGATTTTTTTAAAAAATATATATATGCTGAATGAAATATATATATATTGTTATTAATATTAAATAATTCTTTATTATTTTTTACCTGTATGACAAAATGACGGAAAGAAGAAAAATTAAAAGAATTAAAAATGATTATGTGTGAAATTCCATAGAGATTTAATCATGATATTTTAAATATAACAGTGAAATGGCAAATAAATATATAGAAGAAGTAAAAAACATATATAGAATTTTCATTTATTTTTTGATCCATATTTGCTTTTAGTAATTATGTTATCTTTTGTTCTTATTGCAGCAATGAGAATAAAGGTGACATGATTGCTAAAAATTAGGATGACTTCATAAAGTGTGTGGAAAAAAGTTTGCAAAAGAAAATGTAATAATAACTAATGAAACGGTATTATTTTGTCTAACATCCACTTTCACCTACTATGTTCCATAGTAGTATTCTTTCCTTAATTCAAACCCATCCAAGTTCATGTATATTAATGTATATTTACATGTATGTGTGTGTATTTATAAATCTGTGTACATGTAGGTATATTAATGTTTGTATGAATATAATTATAATACATATACTCAATTATAAATTATATATATTAAAAGTAAGTTGTGTAAACATTGTTGTATGTGTATAAATGCAACTACATATATATGCGAATGAAGCTGCAACACAATAGATTTGATAAGCATTGCCATGCAATTAAATTATTTTATCTTTAATTTGTTATGAATTTAATGCACAAATTACTTTTATTTAGCTTTAAAACTTGCATATAATTCTTGAGGTGACAAAATTACTTATATAACAGAATGTTTACAGAACTTAAATCTGTTTTAAAAGATCGTCTGTTTCTTGGAAAATCTCATGTCACACCCACCTGGTTTAATTTGTGTAGGAACCAAGAGCAGAATTTAAAAATAATTCTAAAATAAATTTTAAGACAAAAGAAAAGCAGTCAAGCTGTATTATTTTATGAATTACTCAGATTTTACTTTTGTCTTCTCTAAAGTTAATAAAACTGTGTTAAAATTAAAGATTAAAAATTGTAAACAAGTTCATGGCTTTTGCAGGGGGAGTCAAAGAGTTAATATAAAAACTCCCAAAATTAAGCACTAGAATTCTCTCTTTTAAATTATTAAAACATTTTGCTTCCAGGGGCTATGTCCAATTTTACAATGAAAACCGTCAACTAGAAGGCAACAAATTTGCCATCTTCCTTTGGAAAACCAGGCTATAGAAATAGAGAAGTTTGATACCAACAGCCTGTCACAAAGACATCAGACAAGCAGACCAGTGAAGAATGCCAATGCCCAATGCCATGCTATATGATTCAGCTAGAAGATCAGTAACATTTCTTCCAGAAGAGCTAGAGCTCTTTAAAATAAATCTTACTTTAATGTTATCTTAAAGTTTCTAAGGCTAGCTATATTAATTGAATGCACGTAAACTTATAAATTTAAATTCTTCACTCTGTAATTTAAATTGTATAACATAAATGTAATGTAACTTAAATTTAATAATAATAATAATAATCGTAACAGTCTTCCCTACTTAAATGAATATTTATAATTTAATAATTTTCCTCAACATAATAACTATATTCAGTTGTTATACTATCCTAATCTGTAGCAATGCCTATTTTATATTATATTATTTATTATTGAATTGATTTTATGATATGCCATAATTCAAAACAAAGATTATTAATATTAGTAATATTAGAGAGATAATTAGAAGCTTTCATGTAATGGATTTTTGCTGTTCTTCAGCACACACATAAATCTCCATTTTGATACTTATTTTACATATACATATATTTAGTTAAACTATTATGTTTTAGCTTATCATTATTAAGGTTTGCATGATAATGAATTATGTCTAGTTAATTAATCACAAGAATGAAATTATAAAGCACATTATAAGTAATTAGTTAAGTCCCATATTGCTTTACTCCTCCTTAGTTTATAATATAAACTATTCGGATTTAATCAGTAAACTAGATCACTTTAATTAAACACTTTTTAGCATGTTTTATGCATGCTAACTGGGATAAAATAGTTTCAAAGGAAGAAACTGTAGATTTAGCACTTTAGTTTAATATAATATTTGATATTTTGGAAAGCGTTAAAGGACATATGTGCAATATGCCTCACTGTATATATTTTCTTTATTAAAATGGGCTTCAGATTTGATGCCTCCCCATTAGTATTAGTTCGGACAGCTCTTTTTAGAACTGGAACATGAGAGTCCAGAACCGTATTTTAAGCTGATCTGATTTTCCGAACTAACTATTTCTTATATTTTGTAATAGCAAGTTGTATAATCCATGGGAAACGAATACTGGGTACTGAATCCCATGAGTAATTACACATTCAGGCTGCAATCCTTATTTAGTTTATGTAGTGCTGTAGTCTCTGAAGCTATGCTGCAAAACACCAGTTTGACCCTCCATATTAGTATTCAGTTCAGCATTGATCTGAATACCAGATCTAATTTGTATAATAAATAAGTCATATTTATTATTATCATTCTTGTAAATTTAATTCTTAGCAAACCTCGTAGGAATGGCATAGCATAATCTAGGCATGATGATAAACCGTAGATAAAATTTAAGGATAATTTGTAATAAACATTAAACTTAAATGATTTAAAGTGCATAAAAGATGAGACCTTGTATTTAACCCAGCTCATCATTCTATAACACCTGCGAGTGTAAAATCCCAATGAACTTCTAATTGTATTAATTAACTTAATAATTAAAGATATTTAATTATAATAGTGTTTAATATGTTATTCACAACCCATCTCAAATCTTATCCAAATTTACTCTAATTTAATATTAGTTATTAATTTATGCATTATCTCGTAAGCTATATGTGTGTGTGTTTATTTAGTTAATTACTAATTTATTCATAATTTCCTGAGTCTCATATTCCACTTTTTGCTACTGTCAGCACACAAACTAAAAGAGGCCGAGTGTAACCTCATATCTGTCATCCATAGGGTAATAAATCATGGAGCATTGGTGAAGGAACTGAAGTGCGATCTGATTCGAGGTTTCAACCCCTCATCTAGGTCAGCTTTGGGATAATTTTCCTAAACTCTGGATTTTATTGCGTGAATATACAAATATATGACTATTGCACTATTAAGAAACAAAATAATTCATATATTATAAAGATTATTTGAAAACCCATATATTCTAAGTGAGGTGTGGAAAAAAATTCATTGGTAAAATTACAATTCTCATTTCTAAATTAAAGGGATATATATGTGGAAAAATTCAGTAATACGGTAGATATTTATTGAAGCTGGGGGGGGGGATACAGTAATTGAAAATCTATTCTTCTGTATAAAATACAATAATCTAGAGAGAATTTTTAAACTCGAGCCAACCAAAATAACAAGTTAGATTTAAAAGTGATTATAGATCAATTGATTGCCAACAAATAAGAAAAAAAACTAATGATTATGTATTAACATTTCATATTCAATTTAAATTTTTCCAACATCCTAATGTTTTTTAACTTGAGTGCATTTGATTGCATAGGTACGTAAGCTTGATATTAGTTCCAGTAATTAAATATGTTAGTGATATTGGTTATAAGCCAATAAACATCACATCATCACATTTCCCATGCTTGCTTATAACTGGTATTAAAACAGGCAAAGTCACTATACATATTGCCACACACAGCAAGCTAGAGTAATCAATGGATGCCAGAAGGCTTGTGCATAAAATCCCCATCTAGTGCCTACTCATCCAATATACCCAGACTAGTTTCTGGCTTGTGGCATTTGTCAGTGAGGAGCCACTGCACCTAGATCTTAGCATCTAATGCAATCCTCTAGTAGTCACCTTTTATTTCCACTTAACTACAAAACTATGAGTCTTAAATTGAAAACACCTTAATATTTTCAATACAAGCTCATTAGCCCATATAATCATATAGGTCTTAACTCAGTTCAGTACCTATATATTTTGGTGTCTGGTTCTTTAATAACTACAGCCACCACTATCCTATTAGGCAGGACTAGTTTTAGGTCAATAAACATCACAAGATCACCATTATCTGCCTGATGCGATAGTGGTGGCTACGGTTATTAAAGAACCAAAGATACCAAAATATATAGGTACAGAACTGAGTCCAGACCTATATGACTATATGGGCTAATGAGCTTGGATTGAAAATATTAAGGTGTTTTCAATTTAAGACTCATAGTTTTGTAGTTAAGTGGAGATAAAAGACGGCTTCTAGAGGGTTGCATTAGGTGCAGTGCTCTCAGATCCAAGGCTCTTCACTCACAAAGTCCACAAGCTAAAAACCAGTCTGGAAATATTGGATGAATAGGCACTAGATGGGGATTTTAGGCCCAAGCCTTCTGGCATCCATTGATTACTCTAACTTGCTTTGTGTGGCAATACATATAGTGAGTTTTGCCCGTTTTCTTGTTGAGTATCTGTCAACTGAATGCATTTTTACCTTTTTATATAATAGCATAATAAATATAAAGATAATGGATTATGACAATGATAATATATTTGATAATATAACTATAATAAACCACGGATTTCAGTTAATTTCTTAACCTTTTTTAACTGAAAAACATTTAAATTCACATTCATTTTATGTGGGTGTATATGTATAATAAAATACTATGGAATAAATTCTACAATATTCAATATACTAATATAAAAAAAAATCAATAATAGTTATAGCAGCTTATGGCAGTGTTCACCATCCTGAGTGGCATTACTACTTATTGATAATTCTCTTGAGGCTAAACAAAAACCCCAACAAAAGAGCTATTATAGGTTGATGGAGAAAATTTCTTTAGTTTCAGGAGAATTGTTCATTTGTAGTTAGTTTTCTAGCTATATATATATTGTGCCGGTCAAAACATGTTTATCCATCTAACATGAGCTGGAACTCACAAAATGTACTTCAAACCCAGTCAAGCCTGGGATTTAAGTCAGGGACCAGCCTGGATTCGAACCCACTCTCCAAGCCCCAGATCAAACATCTAATGGACAACATAACAATGATGGCACACAAGAATTAATTCTTAATCCGGCCCGCTAGCAAATCAGAGAAAACAATAACTCATGGACTTAAACATATATATATATATATATATATATATATACAACTTAAATACTAGAGACATTCCAAAGATAAAATCTAATATATTTAATTAAAAGGGCTTTACTAATGAATAGCTATGGTCAATTAGTGAATTGGATTGATTTAATAATGAGACAGAAACTGATATATGATGAATTAAAAGTATGTTTATTGACAATTTCATATATATTTTGATATAACATTATTATTGGCAAATGCACGCAGGCATTTTATTTATAAAGTAACATTTCACTAGGCCATTTGAACAATAATTGATACATTGGCAAATAGGTTTGTTGATATTATTTAATGGAGCCAAATATCATGCTATACAACTAATCACTACATTCACTTATTAGTTATGTCCTTTTATAATCAGTTCGAGTGGCTATTATACATGAAATCAAACTAAGTCTGGAGTGAAGCTTAATAATACATCTAATTATAATAAATTTTTATATTAAATATGGGCAATATAAAGCATCCCAGATAGCTTTAGATTGAATGGGTTTTCAAGAATGCTTCGGTTCAATGCCGAAGATTGCATATTAGGGAGGCAGAGTTGGCTATAACGATTTTACTAATATGCTAGGCACAAGTAAAATATAATAATAAAGTTGCTCTGCGGATGGAAGAATAGTTTTTAGGGTTTTTGTGACAAACACCGGTTTACCCAATAACCAGTCATCATGCTGCTAAAAGGGAACCTTTATTTGGTTCATAAAAAGTGGGGGACATACATGCTAATCTGGCCCTTAGCTCAGTCTTAGCTACAGCACTATCCATAAAAGAGGAAGATGGGCTGGACTTACAGTGGCTCCATCTTATGTATATATAAAAAAACAGCATAACGATAAAATATTAATAAGTTTCACATCCGCCAAGCCGAAGTATATTATAAATTAAATATCATATATTAAATGAACACAAGTTTATCAGCTTCATCAAAAGAGCCAACTCTTCTGTAGCATGAGAAATACGATATGCTAGTGACGGGAATATATACAAACTTTATCCTGGTCAATCTTTTCAGTTATCTATAATTAATAAACTGAAAGGGGGGAAGTATATTTAAAGGACTTATGAATACTTTAATAAGAAGAATATACTTATAATTACACTCCAGGCTAGTTTAATCTTTAGTAGCATAATAAATGAAAGGTTGAAAATTTGGATTTATGGCCACGTTTTATATTTAAATTAATTAATTAATAAATGACTAAATAACAACGAGCACAAA
The DNA here is from genome assembly GCA_028023455.1 of Epiperipatus broadwayi. Taxonomy (NCBI): domain Eukaryota; kingdom Metazoa; phylum Onychophora; class Udeonychophora; order Euonychophora; family Peripatidae; genus Epiperipatus; species Epiperipatus broadwayi. The sequence goes on from JAQFVV010006298.1 coordinate 3,892,823, forward strand.
TGGGTCACCGTTATTTAGAAATTAGGTTTTCGAAACAGCGCACGAAATGACATTATAATAACTAATAATTCGAAGATTTTAAATTATATCTTTTAAAACAACATATTTGGTAATTAAATGCACACCATTTCGAAACATAGGCATAATCAATAATAATTAAAAATAAGCAAAAGAAAAGCAAATATAACTGCAGTGATTAAATTATATAGCAAAATATTAATTAGCAAAGAAATTTAGCAAAAGTATTTCATTTATAGATTTCAAATACTATTTAGAAGACAATTTAGATAGAGTTTAATTATATAGTCATATGGTTAGCTAACCTGTATTTTGAAGAAATAATGATTATGTTGGATTTCACACAGAGCTCTGCGATTTTAAATAGTATTAAAACAGTTCTATAGCTGGACTGGAGATACTCGAGCTGGAATGAAGATGAGTTCTTTGGTTGATTATGGCATCTTCTATTCAGTTGCAAGATGATTTAAAATGGTGTTTCTGTAGCTGGACTGAAATTGGAACAAAGGCAAGTTCTTTTTAGCGGCTTACGACATCTACTTATTATAAGCTGTTAGGGCAACATTGGTTGTTGCTTCGGACTTTGGGTGGATCGACTTCCGATGTTCCATCATGGGAAAGCAGCAAAATTCTTGCCTGACTTTAGTCAGACATGGTAAAATTAAACAATTTATAACTTCTGATAATAACAGCTCTTCAGAAGCAAGATGGAGTATATCTTCCCGCTTAAAATAAGGCCTATTTATATATTTTTCACCAAGCCTTAACACCTTTTTGGAATTTCGTTTGCCTCGGGACCAATTGACTTTTAATTAAAACAAAATCATATAATCTAATTTCTACAACAGATAACATCTCTGAGGTGTTATTTTTAATTTACTTAAAATTATTAAAATATATAAATCATATAATTCGATTCAGATTTCACTAATTAAATTCCTTTTTAGGTGTTATAGAATGTTAAAGCTTAGCAGAAGTAACGGTATTCTGATTTAATCATAAAGTCTTTTGTTGAAACAAAATCAATCAGTAAACAGATTTTACTTTTAACCCGGGTGCAGTCACTAATTGATTTTTTGTTTACACAAAATTCTCATTTTTAATTATAAACGGATTTTTATTTTACTGAAATAAATAACTTTTAACATATTTGTTTTTACAAAATAACAAATTGGACAGATTTAAACAAATACTTTAGTTTCTGTTATATATATAAAACATTAAATCAGAAAACCGTTAAATATATTTTAAAGAAAATGTTTTACATTATTTCTTTTTTATTTAAACTTAAATATATATACGAATCATTTTGCCATTATTCCAAGGTTTAAATTATCCATCCACATACGAATATAATAGCGAATATAATTAAGAATTGACTGAAAATTAATAAAACATTTTATAATAAATTATGAGCATTTCTATGCTATAATTTTATCAAACCTGTCAAATTATAGCGTATTTTCGTATGTAAATGGATGATGCCATTCAAGCAGCCATGATAGCAAAGTTTTACCGCTCGACTTATATATAACATTTTTACATTTAAAATAGGTTCGAAACTAGTTCAGATGAGTAGGTCATTAGGTTGATGGTGAAATGGAAAGAGATTGGGAGATTTCCGTTCTATATCAGTAAACTTAGTAAAAAAACAAATAAAAAAAATGACTTTACTTATATAAACACGGAGCTAAATTATGGCTTTTTTCAAAATATAACTCATGGTCTAATCCTATGCTAAATTTATGATAATACATCATACTAGATTACACTATATAATACATTTAATGCTTCTAACAATTATCAATACATATAATGAAATCATCGGTTATTAGTAAATATTTTAAACTTAAACAGATATATACCCAAACGAGTATACATCTTTGTCAAAGTAATGGATATATTTTATATATATATAATGTATAATGCGTGTAATATATAAAGTGTATATAGATAAAATGTAGAGTGTATAATATATATATAAAGGGTATATAAAAAGATCAAATCACTCACAAAAAAAACTAACAATTTAAGTAGTATCTGGGGGTTGTTTAAAGAGTAACTCCTCACTGTCCATCTCAAAACAACATCCAAATATTACACCATCATTTTCATCAGATGTCCAACAATAGCCTTCATATTCTTCTTTCAACCTCACAGGAGATTGCTTAGGATGCATTGCCAAACTTCATGCGAATTCGCTGCCTTCATATGGTATGCCTTCATATGGTATCTCATTAAGCAGATCAAGATCCTTTTCTTCAAACTTGGGTTCCTGTTCTGCTACAGATAATTCACTTGTATTTTCTATAGGAGTTTCTTGGCATGGGGTGTCTAGATGCTTTATATTATTAATATTACTCATGTTTACCATTGCTTGCATAATTTTTACATTTTTTTTTCAATGGTCTTTTCTCTATCAAGTGCTTTTTCCCATTCCTTGCTTTGACTTTGCATCATTTGGGATTCATTCTTTTCCAACCTAATTTGTTCTTCATACAGAGAAAACACATTATTTTCATAATTGATCTGGCACTTATGTTCACTTAAAAAGTCATTTCCTTTGATTATGGTACTTTCCTGATCGACTTTGGCTTCCCAATTATTTTCAGTATCATCTTCAGTCTGGCCAATAACTTGCACTACCTCCTGTCTATTAAGTTTGTTAGCTTGGTAATCACTAGCAAAGTTGCTTTCCTTACTTTCCTTTTCTCTCTCTTCTTTCATTTCTGCTACATCTCTCAATTCTGGAATACATGATGTGATAATGTTTTCTTCTTTGTCGGCTATTTGACTTCTTTGTAGCAGGTTTTCTTTTATTTCATATATTTTCTCTTTGATCTCCCTTTGGGCTTCTTCATACTCTCGGAATTTACTGTTAAATTCTGCCCCTACTTTATAAACCTTATCTATCAAATTCTTTTCTTGACATTCTACCTTCTCTACTAAGGCCTTAACTTCTTTAACCCTTAAACCGCTAATTATATTATTGGTTGTATGAGGTAAAAATCAAATCTTTTAATTGGCCAACTCACAAACTGAAGACAAAGCCTATTGTTAAAACATATTCGCCTATAATATTAAATTCAACTCAGATACGTTTATAAAAAGTATATTACTAATTTTTCAGGTTATGAAAGAGAATGAAAGTTCTTTCAAAAATAAATTGTTATTTATTTATTATAAAATATATTCAATTTCGGCAAATATAAAGCGAATGTCTAAACAAAAAAGTGCTGACGCAAACGCTTTTTTTCTATGTTACGATATCAAAAAGTAAAGATTTCTTTTTGCTAAATCTTAAATATTTTTACTAAAATCTTCAATATTTTTCGAAAATAATTTTGTTTTTTTAGTTTATTTTTTAAAAATTATTTTAATTTCTCAAATTATACTTTTTTAAATACTTAAGTCACATTCGAAATGAAAATCTCAGTGTTTTTCTTTATTTTCTTTGATCAGGTGGATTCTTTGTTCTTTCCAGCCAATCAGAATGTCTTTTTAGGCTGAGAGCTCACTGACAACCAATCACTGACAATGTTCTTTCTTTGTTTAGGTTTAAATGTGGTTTTTTTGATTTTTTATTTGTAAAATAATTCGGAAGAGGGCACCATCTTACAGAACTTTTAAAAACCTAATCAATACCTGTCAAACGAATATTTTAGCATAAGAACTGGCAGAGTTAGAGTGATGTCAGATGTCGATGAGAGGCCTCGTAAGAGGCAGGAAAAGGGTTAATATAACAAATTCCTTGCTATTTTCTTCCTGGTTTTTATGTAACATTTTTTTAAATTCTCCCCTAATTTCTTCAGATTTCTGCTGGCAGCTGGTTAACAATTCCTGTAGACCTTACACAACATTTCTTCTAGCCTTTTATCTCTGTTTGCCATCTCTTGTCTAATCTCTCTGCCAAGGGTTTCAAATCTTTGTGACATTTTCCGATCTCTTTCCTCTGCATCCTCTCTATATCTTTCATCCCTTGTTTCTGCATTCTCTCTAAGCTGTCTCAGCAACCAATTCAAATCCTGGCCTTCCTGCTTAACCTCCTCTATTGGTATCTGTTCCGATATTTCCATAACTAAATTCTCTGGCATAGCTACAGTTTTCTGTTATCCTATATAATCCTTTCAAAATTATTATTATTACACCCAATAAATATTTGATTTTTAAAACTTATACTTTTAATACGGCTGTTTGCTGCTCTCCCCCTTCAAGAACGACTTGTTCGCTTACATCCCAACTCTATGCCTAACTCACTAATATATCTATAAACCTACACCATTTTGATGCCCGTCCAACATATAACAATCAAGAAAAAAAAACTTCATCTTCCCCCCTTTTTTTTATAAAATATACAAAACTTTTTTTTAAAATCCCTTTTCTGTTTTTTCTAGCTTTAATAAAGTATACGAAAATTTAAAAAATCTTTTTTTTTGGTCTATATATCTAAAGTAAAGTATAACACATATTTTAATATTAAAGTCTTAATAAAAACTTAACTCACCCCCAGTCTCTTCTTCCAGCTGTTTTTTATACACATATATATACTTAAATGGTTCATGCTTATGACCTAACTTCGTTTACCCATCTGCACCAATTTCAAACCTTTTAACTTTTGGTTAATTTGATGTTACTTTTATATATATATTTCTTACTCATTCTAAACCACTCCAATTCATAAAATACTTTGATAAAACAACGAGACCCCCCTTTTCTTTTAATCTAACTTTCTTCTCTCTGCTCCCTAATGACAAATTTATAAGAGGATGACATAACTTGATCAATCATCCTCGGGTGCCAGTCACTAGTGAACAGGAAAGACAAAATAAATTTAATAATTTTTTTTGCTATATACACACAAAAGTCCATAACTCAGGGTATGTAGGTGTTTCTATCGAAGCCCCACATTGGGTGCCAAACATGGAAAAAAACAATCTATGTGCCAGTCAAAATATGCTTATCTATCTAACATGAGCTGGAACTCACAAAATGTACTTCAAACCCAATCAAGCCTGAGATTTAGGTCAGGGACCAGCCTGGATTCAAACCCACTCTCCATGCACCAGATCTAACACCTAATGGATAACATAACAATGATAACACATGAGATTTAATTCTTAATCCAGCCCGCTAGCAAATCAGAGAAAACTATAGGACTCATGGACTTAAACATATATATATAAACAATTTAATACTAGAGACATTCCAAAGATAAAATCTAATATATTAATTTAATAGGGGCTTTACTAATGAAAAGCTATGGGCAATTAGTGAATTGGATTGATCTAATAATGAGACAGAAACTGATATATGATGAATTATAAATATATTTATTGACAATTTGAGATGTATTTTGATATAACATTATTGTTGGCAAATGCACGCAGGCATTTTATTTATAAAGTAACACTTCTCTAGGCCATTTGAACAATAATTGATATGTTGGCAAATAGGTTTGTTGCTATTATTTAATGGAGCAAATATCATGCTATAAAACTAATCACTACATTCACTTATTAGTTGTCATTTTATAAACAGTTCGAGTGGCTATTATAATGAAATTGAACCAAGTCTGGAGTGAAGCTTAATAATACATCTAATTATAATAAATTTTTATATTAAATATGGGCATATAAAGCACCCCAGATAGCTTTAGATAGAACGGGTTTTCAAGAATGCTTCAGTTCAATGCCAAATATTGCATATTAGGGAGGAAGAGTTGGCTATAGAGATTTTACTAATACGCTCGGCACAAGTAAAATATAATAATAAAGTTGCTCTGCAAATGGAAGAATAGTTTTAGGGTTTTCGTGACAAACACCGGGTTACCCAATAACCGGTCGTCATGCTGCTAAAAGGGAATCTCTATTTGGTTCATAAGAGGTAGGGGGACTTACATGCTAATCTGGCCCTTAGGTCAGTCTTAGCTACAGCACTACCCATAAGAGAAGGTGGGCTGGACTTACCGTGGCTCCATCTTATGTATATATATATAAAAACAGCATAACGATAAAATATTAATAAGTTTCACATCTGCCAAGCTGAAGTATATTATAAATTAAATATCATATATTAAATGAACACAAGTTTATCAGCTTGATCAAAAGAGCCAACTCTTCTGTAGCATGAGAAATATGTATATGCTACTGATGGGAATATATACACACTTTACTTTATCCTGGTCAATCTTTTCAGTTATCTATAATTAATAAACTAAAGGGGGGGGAGAAGTATATTTAAAGGACTTACAAATACTTTAATAAGAAGAAATATACTTATAATTACACTCCAGGCTAGTTTAACTTTTAATAATATAAATTAAAGATTGCGAATTTAGATTTATAAGCCACATTTTATATTTACATTAATTATTTACTAAATGACAAAATAATAATGAGCACAAAGGGTCGCTATTATTTAGAAGTAGGGTTCGAGACAGTGTCCAAAACGACATTATAATAACTAATATTTTGAAGATTTTAAATTGTCTTTTAAAACAATTTATTTGGTAATTAAATGCACGCCATTTCGAAACACAGGCATAATTAATAATTATTAATATAAACAAAAGAAAGGTAAATATAATGCTGTGATTAAATTATATAGCAAAAATATTGAATTAATAAAGAAAAATTTGCAAAAGTATTACATTTTATAGAATTCAAATATTATTTAGAAGACAATTTAGATAGAGTTTAATTATATAGTCATATGGTTAGCTAACCTGTATTTTGAAGAAATAATAATTATGTTGGATTTCACACAGAGCTCTGCGATTTTAAATAGTATTAAAACAGTTCTATAGCTGGACTGGAGATACTTGATCTGGAATGAAGGTGAGTTCTTTGATTGATTATGGCATCTTCTATTCAGTTGCAAGATGATTTAAAATGGTGTTTCTGTAGCTGGACTGAAATTGGAATGAAGGCAAGTTCTTTTTAGTGGCTTACGACATCTACTTATTATAAGCTGTTAGGGCAATGTTGGTTGTTGCTTCGGACTTTGGGTGGATCGACTTTCGACATTCCATCACGGGAAAGCAGCAAAATTCTTGCCTGACTTTAGCCAGACATGGTAAAATTAAACAATTTATAACTTCTGATATTAACAGCTCTTCAAAAGCAAGGTGGAGTATATCTTCCCGCTTAAAATAAGGCCTATTTATATATTTTTCACCAAGCCTTAACACCTTTTTGGAATTTCGTTTGCCTCAGGACCAATTGACTTTTAATTAAAACAAAATCATATAATCTAATTTCTACAACAGATAACGTCTCTGAGGTGTTATTTTTAATTTACTTAAAATTATTAAAATATATAAATCATATAATTCGATTCAGATTTCACTAATTAAATTCCTTTTTAGGTGTTATAGAATGTTAAAGTTTAGCAGAAGTAACGGTATTCTGATTTTATCATAAAAGTTTTTTGTTGAAACAAAATCAATCAGTAAACAGATTTTAGTTTTAACCTGGGTGCGGTCACTAATTGATTTCTTGTTTACACAAAATTCTCATTTTTAATTATAAATGAATTTTTATTTTACTGAAATAAATAACTTTTAACATATTTGTTTTTACAAAATAACAAATTGGACAGATTTAAACAAATACTTTAGTTTCTGTTATGTATATAAAACATTAAATCAGAAAACCGTTAAATATATTTTAAAGAAAATGTTTTACATTATTTATTTAAATTTAAATATATATACAAATTATTTTGCTATTATTCCAAGGTTTAAATTACCCATCCACATACGAATATAATAGCGAATATAATTAAGAATTGACTGAAAATTAATAAAACATTTTATAATAAATTATAAGCATTTCTATGCTATAATTTTATCAAATTTTTCTAATTATAGCGTATTTTCGTTTGTAAATGGATGATGCCATTCAAGCAGCCATGATAGTAAAGTTTTACTGCTCGACTTATGTATAAATTTTTACATTTAAGATAGGTTTGAAACTAGTTCAGACAAGTAGGTCATTAGGTTGATGGTGAAATGGAGAGATAGGGAGGTTTCCGTTTCAGTATATATAAGGAATTTGTACTCAGACTTTCAAGTTTTCTATAGCTTTGCACTTTATCTTATACAACTGATACACCTTGATCCCATACATGTGAAAAAGATAAATGATATCCAAATATATATATTTCATGCTGAACCAGTACTCATCAGTTAGTTCAGTTCACCATCTACCACACATCATTTTTTTGGTTTATATTAAGATAGCAAATCTTCAAACTTTAATGGACCAGCTTCAATATTCTCCACTTTCCAACTCTTCAGCTATCCATGTCATTGGAAAATCCAATGATGGAACACTCAAAGTCCTTATTGATGCCAATATTATTGTCACACCATGTTGACTCTAAGTCACTCTGATCCCTCACATATGTGAAGCAAACTACTCTCCCTCAACCTATTAATAAATAACACATCAAGATTAAAAATAGAATAGTGTTATGTTTTTGTATAAGAATCTCCATCTCTAATAAGTATGATAATCAGACAAAAAGGAAAGGTAAGATCTCAAACGTTGGTTTGAACTCAACTGTCCCAACATCCTTTTTCTTGCTGAATCTAAACTCCACTCACTTCAACTACAAGATTTACTCCACTTTGTCCACCTTTTGTCTTTTTAAGTATTCTACTGCCTTGACTTCTGCTGAAGGAGTCATTATCCTCATTAATAAATGTGCCCCTTCCTTCACCTTTTCATTATACATATTGATGCTCATTCTATTATTTTGGAAGTGCAATTTGGGTGCTTCAGAAGTTTTGTGATTTATTTATATCTGCCCTCCAATGACAGTAACACCCTCATTAAATCTATTATTCACCAAATCAACAACTCTCTTCCCATTCTTCTTCTGGATGACTTCAATACAGGCTACCAGTTCACAAACAAATATCTATATCTCTTCTTTAGGGGCTTAATGTGTGGCCAGGGCTTTTCCCCAGACCATGCCTACTCTTTCTACACCCGTAAGCATCAGACCCTCATTGATTTAACATTCTACTCTCCTGAACTTCATTTCATGATTGAATCAGCCCAACTCCACACCATACCTTTTTCAGATCACAAGGCATTACATCTCTCCCTTGACATTAAGTCTGTCTTTCCAGTAAACTTTGGCTTCAGAAGAACAATATGATTCCTCAACAAACAAAATATGCCAATAGCATTGCTTTCAGAAATTTATATATACAGCCCATCTCTGCATGGTTCGTATTTGTGGAAATCCTGCAAGCTGCCAGCCACAAATACACCTGGAATTTTAGTTATTTGCTTCCATGGACAAAATTTCAGAGCAACTGAATGATCAGGAGAGTGGGCCATTAGACATTAGCACCATCATTCAACTGAAACTTCAATACCGTGTTGCTCAAAAGGCCTTGGCTGAGTACATCTCAGTCAAACACACCCAGAAATACATGGTGAATCAGCATTGTTGGACCAGAAGTTATCTGGGGTGGGTCTTGGTTCCCACAGGAAGCAAACCACCCCCTTGTTCATCATGGTCAGCAACAAATCCTACATAGGTCAGGAATTGCTCCTTCATTTGAGAAACCATTACAAGCACATGCTTCTCAAAGCTGACATCCCTCCATTCACTATGCCATCAACCTTGAATGTCAGTTCTGATCCTGGCATCACCCAGGCCATGCTACTTAACAAACTGAAGTGCTTTCCTGACCATGTCCATCCTGGTCCTCATGCTATCCCCAAGTTTATCCTTCTCCACCTAAGTCAGTTCACCATCCCCATTACTTTCAACATGATTAACAAGCTGGCCTCAGGTGCTTACATCATCAAGGGTCTCTATCTGGTAACATTAGTTTTTTTCCTTAAGAACGATCAGCCACCTACTGAGCTCAAGAGTCTTAGGCCCATTTTGCTGATCCCTCTGCTCATAACACTTATTGAGTCACCATTAAAGAATTACTAGGACAAATTCATACTTCCTGCCCTTTCTGCCTCATGGTTTGTTTGTAAGGGGCACTCCACTCTTGGGGCTACCACACTCTTTAAGATGACCACTGAGCATGTTAGGCAGGCTCAAAATTGCAGGCCCATCACTGTCCAACTAGACATCCAGACTGGCTTTGACTCTGTGAGGGTCGACTTGCTTCTTGGTGTCCTCTGGAACCTGAACATCTCAGTGGCCCTGTTCATCCTCCACAATCTCCTGTCCAACAGAGAAATTCTAGTTACCCTGGATAAGAAAGTTGACCCCGGCTTCACACCTAACATATCCATTCCTCAGTTCTCTCTGCTGAGCACTTTGTTGTTCACCACATTTCTGAATCCCCTCTTGCTCAGGCTAGTACATGACTTCCCTGGTGTCTTCATTCCTGCACTGAGCAAAAGCATCAAATGATCTGCTTATGTAGATGATGTGGTTGTCTTCCTTTCCTCAGTTGATCTCTTCCCCAGGCTTCAACAATCCTCACCTGGTACACCAAAACATACAGGCTGGAATTTAGCAGTGATAAATCAGTGGCCTGGCAACTATCAACTGGTAAACAAATCTCTTCCACCTTCAATGCCAAGGCACACAACTTCCTTGGATTCCCTCTTTTACTGTCTCCTAGGGACATGAGAGTACAGGTCCAAAACACACTATCAAAGCATATCCACCCTCAGTGCTATCACAGGCACCTACCTCTTCCTTTATGGGAAAGTCACTCTCCTCAATCTTTTAGTGTTTTTTAAAATAGCATATTACCTCCCCATTGTTCTACCTACACATTCCTTTATATCCCAAATCAATTCCCTTTGCACCTGTTTTTTCTGGGGCAGAAAGGTGTTGGCCATCAGCCTAAAAAGAACTTGTGTTTTTAAAAACCTCAATGGGTTGGGCCTGCACTCCATCGACCCTCTTCTGATCCAGAGATCTCACAACATTATCCTCACACTCCTAGGTCACTTTCCTGCCAACATTGTGCATATTATCACACCCACCGTCACTCCCCCTTCCAGTGGCAAGCCCAAGTCATGGACCTCACTCATTGTAAATATTCTATAAAAGGCTGGCTTTGTTATACCATCCATCAGCAGCAAACTAAAGTACTAGGAGGTTTTCAATCAGACCACAGACTTCTCTATTGTGTCCCCTACATTCTTCAAAGTTACCAATGCTCAATTAATCCACAAATTCAAAAGGTGGTCCCTTGAGTCAAAATTCCTTGATTTTCTCCTCAAAATCAATCTTCACTTTCTTCCCACAAATGAATTTTTGGTCAACCATAGCGGTTTCACCAAGATCTCTCCCATATGCCAGCTCTGTAAAACTGACAATGAAACCCTTCAGCACTTCCTACTTAAAATGTCTGTTTTTGCTTGGTGTGAGAAATGTCATCAACTTCTACCTTTCCTCGCACAGGAATACCATCTACAACCTCCAGGAATACATAGAAATAGGGGTCTTCACAGCTATTAGACTATGTTTTCCTTATCTATGCTCTCTGGTTTCTCCGATGTGCCATTATCTTTGACCAGAGGGTGCACTCAATGAATCAAAAGCTCTTGGACCTAATTTGCTATCAAAACCAGAGATACAAAACTAGCCCACCACCACTCCTCTCAGACACATGGGCAATCCTCCAACTCCCATCCTTTCAGCCTCTGTCATAGGATTCAATCATGAAGACATGCATTTCGGACTGGCCTGGACTACACACCATTTCCCCTTTCCACTTCCCATTCCCTTTTCACATGTATCCTTCCCCTTTTACCATGTTGCTCCTGAAATTTCAATTTATTTTATAATCACTCCCTTGTAAACCCTTTTTAACTGTATCTGTATCTTTTTTTTTGATGTATAAATGTTCATCATTGAGAAAAAAAAAGGAAAGTTAAGATTAAAGCAGTGGTGGGTTATTATTTCATGCACTTAATACTTACATAAGAACAATAAAAGATATTCACAAAACTAGATTGCATTATAAAAAATATTAAATAATATCTGACAAAAACCAATAAAACTATTATTTAAGATATTACTATATTGCTTGTTGGTTGGTATCCTTTCTTGCTATTTTTTTTCTCTTTTATTCAAGCATCATTGGCTGAGTGATTTATCCTTAACCATTTTTTCTCTGAAGGAGTAGGATCACAATTTCTTAGAGGTAGACTGATTAGACTAATAATTATTGTGTTTGATATATTAGAAACAGTTACATGTTGTGTGAACATAATATTATGTTCATCTTTGAAAATCCTATTTCTGCTTCTGCTGAATTTATAACAATTGTTCTAATAATATTTTTAGTGCTTTGAACACCTTCAAGAATTGCATAATTCTAGGAATTGTTTAAAACATTTCCCACAAAATCAGGATAATCATTAATATCAATTTAATAATTAAAAATGTCATTAAATGAACCCTGATTACAAGTGCCATTTTAATTACCGATTTCCTAAATTCAACAAAAAATTAAATATTGGTTCTGAACCAGTCTGGACTGGTTAAATCTCATGCCTGGATTAAAGGCATCCATAGCAACTATATCTTAAAAAAAAGCAATAATTTTACACATTGAAACCTCTATTAGCAATCTTTAATAAAAATAAATTCTTTAATCAAAAATTATAGTTATGTGATATCATTAACATTAAGAAAGCCAAATTTCTTTTAACAATTTGGAATATAGATTAACTAGGAGATTATAGCTATCATTCTCAAAGGAAGGGAAACTGCTTCTAGATTGTAATACTGATATTTGCAATATTATTAACTCTGAAATAAATTGGAAAGTTGTTCTATCTTTAATTGTTTTATCAATGGATCCTGAGTTTGAAACTGAGATTATGAATATAATGACTTTTGAAAAATTCTCAATGGATTTTGATAAAGTCTCATTATTATATAATTTTTATTACTTGCAGGATATCTCTGAAGTATTATAAAATGAATCCAGAAATAAATGCTACAAATAAAAATCTAACTAATTCTCAAAAAAAAAATTACATCTACCATAAAATATTCATTGAAATTTCAAGTAATTGCAATGGCTACCAGAAATAATGCAGAAAATAGTTTCTATAAAATCGACCTCAACACTTTAATATGATAACAGAATTTCAGAAGCAGTAAAAATTAATTTTGTTTATTCATGATCACTAGAGGGAATTATTCAGAAACCAAAAACTTTGTTTCTGAATAATTCACCATAGTGCTCTTTTTGTTCTTACAGAAATGAATTAAAGTTAACACTTCTCATTATACATAAATATGAAAACTTTGTCTCAATTTGTCATTACTTTGCTGCTTTATTTAAACAATACAAACTTAACAATAAAATTTCATAGGATGTAAATTTAAAATAACAACCCAGCAATCAATCAAAAAGTTTAACAATTTATTAATTATCTTTTGGTTTGTTGAATATAGAAATTACTCCAAGCATGTTTATAAAGACATAATTTTTATAATTTCCAACATACCACAAAGGATTTTGCAAAAATGAGTATTGCTGTTTTAGTTAATGATTTTATTTATATATTTGTACATATACAGATCTCTGTTTTTTGTTAGCAATAAATTATATTAACCTTTTATACAACCCCATAAAACACTTTATCTGAAACTTATACTTTTTTCAAGGCAAACACAAAGTTGTTAACTGATGTTTATTATATTAAAACAAAAGCCTTCTTTATTCAAAATCTGAACATTTTATTTTTTTCTTTGTTTATGCTTGCATTCCCTTTTATAAAAAACTTACTAATTATCATGAATTTAGACACAAATTTTACTTTTAAGAAGTGGACTTGATTGTGGTGGCTATCATTTTTCCTCTTTTCTGTGTCACAATGATAGATTCAAACAGATAATCAATAGTATATTTCTAAATATAGTGAAAAATTTTTAATACAAAGCAAAATAAATGATAATTTCTGAACTACAAAAATCTTTTGACTACCATTCACAATGCAAGTCTTCTCTTCTATAGGACCACTGAATGTTACAAGAGTAAAAATCATATATAAATATGTATATTATAAATTAATGAGAAAACTTGTCTAACCTTAGGGATTGTCAATTAGAAGTAATTGATAGTTTCCTGGCAACATCCAAAGCTAAAAGTTATCTCTGTTTACATGGATATAATCTTATTTCTACTCTTTCACTCTCTCTCTCTCTCTCTCTATACACAGATTTAAAGTGTTTTTATATACATATTACAAGATGTATAAGTTAGAAAATTTAATAATTTTACTAAAAAGTTTATTATATCTAATTTTTAAAAAGTTAATCACCTTTTTATTTCAAGTTTTATATCTATTGTGGGAATATCATTAGGTTTAAATGCAAAAGGTGAATTCATCTATTTTACAGAAGGCATATGGTATATATTATTGGTGTTCTTAATGACTTCCACACTACCACACTTTCTTGAACACATGAATAAGGATACTGTAAGACAAATAACACCCAAGGTACCAGATCACCATCTCATATGTCTTTACCAACCATATGTTCAATATTTATCAATAATAAAAATATGTTTTGATTTACAAATGTCAAAAACTTACTCACCCCACAACTGAGATTATCTCTAGCACAGATATAAACTTTAAACCCCAGTTAAAGATTAATATGTTTTTTTTTTATTTAAGTAAACACACACATGGAATAATTCAACTTCATTTCTTTTTTTCCATATGTAATATTATTATAGATGGTTTTTAATAACTTCCATCCAACCATACATTCTTGAAACACATCAATAAAGATACTATAAAAGATATATGACCTCCATGATGCATTTTGTGCTGAGCCAGCATTCATCAGATAGTCCAGATCGCCATATCTCTCACATATCATTGAAAACAATTCATAAAAAAAATACAGAAAAGATAGTTTTTTTTTTAATATTTGCCTTGCATTAATATGATATAGTAAATATATTGAAAGCCTTGAATATGATATAATAAATATATTGAAAGCATGCTAGGCAGTAATAAAGCTAATTCTTTTTTTTTTTTTAAATTATCTTTTCTCTATTTTCATTTTACCAGATATTAAGTTGGCTAAGAAAAGATGAAAATTAGTAACAATTGAATTAAAAAGAGAGAGAGAGAGAGAAACATATTAAAAAAAACAATGAATGCTAAAAAATGAAAAATAAACAACAATAAAAAACAAATTAAAAGTTAGTAAATATTCAACTACTAAAAAAATAGAAAATATATGATTACATATTTGAAAGATTGAATATTATATGTTGTACCCTCACCTTCCGTTCCATACATAATATAGAAAACAAAAACTAGCTCAAATAAATAATAATGCTCTGGCTAAAATACTTATAATCTTAATATAATAAATAATAAAGATGTCCTATAATAATTTCTATCATTCGACTAGCTCTAAATAATTAATATATAATATATGATTCGATTTATGAAAATTAAACTAATAAAATGCTAATAAATCATGAGACAATTTAGTCAAGGTAAAACAGTAATGAATTACATTGAGCCTATTTCCCACAGGATACAATCTCAATGACATAAGAACACTATCCCCCTATTATTTCAAATAATAATAATAAATTTATAGTACACCTGGGCCTCGTTTTATGCGGATTATTTTAATGTGATTTTGAAGTTATGTGATTCATGCTTCTTAATATCTTTCATATTTCACTATATTTATTAAATATCAAGAAATTTAAATTATTAATAACTTATTTTGACTTGAAATACTTTTTTTTTTTCAAATATATAACGTTATAATAGCAGCTAATGTGAATATGGCCTGAAGCTGTATTTAGAATATTAGCTTCTATGCAAATAACCTATTTATACTAATGAGTAAATAATAATAATAGATTTATATTTACATATAAAAATATCGCAATAAATATTCAAAAATTTTAAACTTTTAAAACGTATTTTGTTAATTATAACAGAAATAAATAATTTTTTAGATTTTTAAAATAAATAATAAAGATTTTATTGATTTTATAAACTGAAAATAATCTTTCTAATGATAATCTATCATCTTTTTGTTTTGATTACGATCTCATTTTTTTAATATAGAAACAAAAAAACCATTAACACAGCTCAATACTGAAAATGGCGCTAGTTGTATGTCACATGACGAATCTGATTTCTTAACAGTTCATAAACAAACACATATTATCAAATAGCCAAATAACCACTAATGATTAAAATATGTATGAAAAAATGTAAAATTAAATACTGTAGTTAATAAAAAAAGTAAAAAAAGTTTGTCTTGTATTATTTTTTTTTCAAATATTTGAAATTTTTTATTAGTCATACTTTATTTCCTTATTTTTTTAATGCGAATTTTAAAGTAATTTTTTCTTTTTGCTTTGCTTTTATGCAATTTTTGAAAATTACAACCCCTATCCTCATTTTTCAAGGTAAGTCAAGTCTATTTTTGTGCGATTTCTTTTGTGCGCGTTTTTTGAGGAACATATCTACCACATAAAATGAGACCTAGGTGTATTTTTAAGATTTTTAAAGAATAATAAGTAATTTAGTATAATATTACTAAACTAAACTCTAATCTCTTTTACTAAAATATAATTATAATAATCTCAGGTTCTTGAAAAATAAATCTAATCAATTTTAAAATATCTACTGTAGCCAAGTATGATAAGGGATTTTGTATCATTTCTAACTACACCTAACTAATAATAATAACAACAATAATAAATAATAATCCTACTCCTCATTAAATAATTATTAATTTTATCTACTTTTTAACACTATGATAACTAATAATAATGATAATAACAATTATAAATAATGATGTAATTCTTTATTTCTCATGTGGCATCTTAATATGGTATAATCTGAAATATATGTGGCAACAAACAATATTAAAATTCTATGCAGTAAATTGTATGACCACTTATGACTATAATAATATTATTGCAAAATAAAATTATTCAAATATATTCTGGATAATTATTATTTCTTAAAATGAATAATTTATTTATATTGTGCAAATGTATCATATTTATTTTGGATTCTGTTAATCATGTATTTGTGATGATGAATAAATCAATCAAAATAACACAGACATTTATAAAACAAATTTAACAAATTTATTTTACTTTCCATTAAAACAAAAACTATTTACAGTATGTACAGGTTTCACTAAATAAATCTAACAAAATAGAAATCTAACTTAGTAAGATTGAGTTACATTTTCCAATATTAAACAAAATCAAAAGTAAATAAACAAGCCTTCACTCTGGCTTATGCATTATTTGTTATACACAATATAAAATAAAAGATTAAACATCACATGATCACATTTCCTATACTAACACATTAATTGTTAATAAACAGAGCAAAACTCTCCATACAGTAATGCCACCTGTGCTAAACAGAGTAATCAATGGATGCCAGAAGGCTTGTGCATAAAATCCCTATCTAATGCCTACTCATCCAATATCCCCAGACTAGTTTCTGGCTTGTGGCCTTCGTCAGTGAGGAGCTTTGGATCTGAGAGCACTGCATCTAGATCTTAGGATCTAATGCAACCCTCTAGTTTTGTAGTTAAGTAGAGATAAAAGGTGGTTGCTAGAGGGTTGCATTAGATCCTAAGATCTAGATGCAGTGCTCTCAGATCCAAAGCTCCTCACTGACGAAGGCCACAAGCCAAAAACTGGTCTGGGGATATTGGATGAGTAGGCATTAGATAGGGATTTTATGCACAAGCCTTCTGGCATCCATTGATTACTCTGTTTAGCACAGGTGGCAATACTGTATGGAGAGTTTTGCTCTGTTTATCAACAATTAATGTGCTAGTATAGGAAATGTGATCATGTGATGCCTAATGGTTTAACACCAATCCTGCCTAATAGGATAGTGGTTGCTATGGTTGTAAAAGAGCCAAAGACACCAAAATGTATGGGTGCTGAACTGAGTTCAGACCCATATGACTATATAAGCAATTGAGCTTAGATTGAAAATATTTTTTGTGTTTTCAATTTCATTCTCATAGTTTTGTAGTTAAGTAGAGATAAAAGGTGGTTGCTAGAGGGTTGCATTAGATCCTAAGATCTAGATGCAGTGCTCTCAGATCCAAAGCTCCTCACTGACGAAGGCCACAAGCCAGAAACTAGTCTGGGGATATTGGATGAGTAGGCATTAGATAGGGATTTTATGCACAAGCCTTCTGGCATCCATTGATTACTCTGTTTAGCACAAGTGGCAATACTGTATGGAGAGTTTTGCTCTGTTTAAAATAAAAGATCATCTAGACCTACACTTTATAGTTTAATTAAATTGTTTGATATAGCTTTAATAAGTACGCACAAAAATATAAACACTTAAAATAATGTTCATTTTGAAAATATGTTTTAAAGTTATTTAATAAATAAAAAATTAAATTCAGCAAAAATAGTGTTGATGTTATACTAGATACTATTGCTTGGCACCATTCTTAAATCCTTAAATGGGTTTTACGTTTTTTCAAAAAAAAAAACAAATAATATAAAATAATATTCATAAAATACAAGCATTCATCACAGTTTGTAATTATAAATTTTTATTAAACGCACATTATATATTAAGTAATATTTACTAAGGCTGTACCTTAGGAATAAGCGTCTGAAAAAATTGAAGGTAGGGACTTCTACAGGTCTTAAACACAAGCTTACGCTATGAAGAAAAGAGGGAATTTGTGTTATTCATCTTGATGTTTTCATCTTTAAAATATGCATTGCTTTGTGTAAAATCAAAAAATATCAAAATTATTTAAAAATATCATGAATAGTTGTAATTTCTTTTATCATCAAAATTGTTTAATAAAAATATGAAAAAGTATTTATGATCCTTTATAATTCTATTATCAACATTTACATTCAATTTCATTTGTATTTCATCTTAATCCAAACAAGAAAACTGATCTTATTTCTTTTGAAAAATAATAAATCAATCCAAAATTATTCATTATTTTCCTTTCATAAAATACTATGCTACACGATGTAATAACTGTTGAAATTAAGATAGTGATGCGATGCATAGGACATGAAGGAATGACTAGAGTAAAGATTCAATATTATAAAATATATTATTAATAATCCACATGGAAACAGTGTGAAAGAATAGGTATGACTTTTCTGTCCAATACCTTTAAAAATAATGTCAAGGCTATTTATTCAGCTCCTACAGATCATTATAAAATACAAAAATATCATTACTGTCCACAGAAGATACACACAAGACACAGGGCTATGTTAACTGTACTTGCATAAACTACTAAAATAAAATTATAGGCTATTTTCCTATCTTTTTCATATATCCTACATATAAGCATCCAAGGGTTTCCTTATGTATTTCCCTGTCACTACTGATTAAAATTTCATAATAGATCTAACAATGTACATCGCAAAATAACTAGCATTACTCCTAATAACAAACAAAGTTAACATATGACACTATCAATTCAGAACTACAATAAGAAAAGGGTTTTATTCACTTAAAACTCAGCAATAAAAATTCAAATGATGTTGTTTTAAAAATATTAAAATCAATATTCAAATATTGGTTCATTCAGTAAAGAATCATGAAAAATTATGAGCATCAATAAATTATATTACACTTTGTAATATAAAAGAAAATGTATATGCATATTTCTTTTTAAAATCATAGCTTATATCTCAGAATAATAATAAAAATCTATATGTGTAATTAACACACGCATACTCATATTCATACATTCATATGAATAAATGTAATATTTCAAAAATATTCCAAGCAATTCCAGAAAAAATAAATAAATAAATAAATGTACACCATATAATAGCTAATAATTTTAAAATTACCTAGTGACTACTTAGATGTCTTCTGGTCCAAATTTAGCATTAAAAACATTAATCAAAAATATTAAGTCATCCAGTAGATTTATACCTTTAAAATGTTTACAAAAACTTTAAAATATTAAAAGATTTTTAAAGAATATTAATGTTGTTAGAATAAAATAAAATAAAAATATTTAAAAATGTAACCTTTTCCTATCTTAACAATACATCTTAATACTATAGTTAGTATATGTAAAATAGTATTAAAACTAAATTTATGCAATTCCAACTCTTGTCTGCTCTCCATAAAGTTCAACAAAATTTTTTTTTTCATTTAAATACAATGTTTTGAATAGAAATTCCCCCTGCATGGTTGCTATGCAACAAACACCAGTTGAAAATTTCTCTCCCTCAGCACATAAACTCATAAAAAAAAAGTTGATTTTTTAAATCCAAATGAATTTGAAGTTATTATTAATCCTGTTCTTGAAAGTCCTTCAAATACAGTCTATTATCTGTTGCTTTCCAGGATAATAATTATTAATATGACTTCATTTTTAAAAAAATATATTCCTATAGGTAAATTCTGGTGTTTTTTTCCATTCACGTGAATTCTTCAGCTTCAGATGCATCTTTCTTGGCCATTCAAAAATTCATATGTAAGTTAGCAGAAAATAGCATATTTTATTCCATTCAAAATATTATTATTATCTCATAATGCAGATATATAGTCCTTAATAACTTTATGTTTAAATATGCCATGAGTTAATTATTTAGTCCTGATAATATTACTTATATTATCCATTAATTTTCTTTTTTAAAAACGTATATTTAAGAGAACACATTTTTTTTATATTATCCAAATATTCGAGTATTTTGAACAACAACTTGTTACAGTAATTATATCTGTAATAGCTTTTATTTTTACTTTTCTCAAGGAAAAAAATTAAATAATTTTTAAAAATAAATATCTCTTTAAAATTGCTGTACTTCCAAAATATAGTCAATGGTATATTAATATAAAAATAATGTTGTTGTTTTTTTTTTTTAAAAAAAAGAAAAGAAATAAAATATGGATAAAGGGTAAATAAACAATTTACAATTTTAATCTGTGAAAGTTTTTTTTACATGGAGATATTAAAATAAAATTAGAGAAATTTTGATCATTTATAGATCTAGTAGAAGCTTATATATATAAAAATAGAGCAAAAAAATTTCAATTTAATTAAAAAATATTTGTATAGGCTGTATGAATGTGTGTGGTAGGTGTGAGATGCTGATTATTGTTCTCTGTCAACTAAAAAAAAAGAAAAAAGAGAAAAAAAAAGAGGGGGGGGTATGTATATTGCGCTAAAGAGTTGAGATTGTAATTACATTTTTGGAAATTTTAATACAGTTTTTTTATTTGCTGAGAATGTTTTTAATGTTATATATATATAGTTCATACTTCAAATGATCAAATTTCAATCTTAAAAAATTGAATGCATAAGTGTTTGAACAAAAATGGGAAGTTGAGAATGATTATATTATGATGGCTTATAAAAGAAGATATATTTAAAATATGTTCAGTAATAAATATATTAATAATTCAAGAGATAGTGTAAAGCCTGTGTATAAAAGTAGGAAATGGATTTCAATTCTATATTCAATAGGCATATATAAGACTTTGATAAAAGAAGAGTTACGTGTTGATATTAAAGTAGGATAGAAAAATAGTAAATCTGTAGGGAAATGACATGGAAGCTATATCAGACTCTCTAATATAAAGTTAACAAAGAACTTAACCACTAAATACCTAACCCTGTTTAACTCAATAATGTTAATTCCATAACTCATCTAATATTATAATTGTTCATTATCCATATTTGTAATATATCATCCATATTAATTAGTTTAATAAATGTTTTGAGAAGCATAATGGAAAAAAAGGTGAATAATATTAAAAATAAGGTAGGATTAGTATATAAAATTGTGACCATTGTAATATGATATATATTTGTCAGACAGGGAGACTGCTATTGACAGATATAAGGAGCATGATAGGGCAGTTAATAGAAAGGACATAAAATCAGGTCCATATATTCATTGTTTTGGATACTGGTCATAGAATGAATTGTGTAAAGAATATTTAGGTAATAAAATATGTTAAAAATTACAAAGAAAGAAAATATTAGGAAACTTTGTATATTCAAACACATAAATATATTTAAAAGTGTGTGTGTGTGTGTGGGGGGGTCGTTATTGGACTATTGGAAACTTTAGAATTCTAATCAAAATATTTTTATATTGTTTTGTAAATTGGAAGAAAAAAAATGTAATAATATTTAAGTTTATTCATTTTTATGTATATATGTATTTTACCAGTTATGTTTATTATAATATAATGCAAATACTGTTCATTGGGGAATTGCTATAGAGTAAGGTCATGTGATTTAAAAAAAAGGAAACATCTTGATAAGATTCTAATAAGGAAGGAAAGCTGATTTGATGTATTCAATAAATTTTTATTTATTTTGAGTTGTCTATTTCAATTTTAAATTTATAATTCTTTGATAAAGATGATATGAGATATTGGAAACATTAGGAAGAGATTATTATTAATAATTCTGTAATAAATAAACAATTTTTAAGAAGATGGAAAGTGTGTGTGTGTTTATTTTTTATATGTATCGTTTATCTTATTTTCTTTCTCTTTTTCTGTTATTACAAGCATATTTATAGATCCAGAATGCGTCTCTTGGAAGTAAATACTATGATCAAACAAATGTCAATGATGGTGTATAATTATTTTATTATTTAGTGCAGTCCTTCATTATGTTAGTGTTAGACTTGAGATTTAAAGATTCTTGGATCGAAGCTTAGCTCATCACTTCTGACGCTTAAAGGACCGGTGTTCTAACCGTTCGATTAATTACTTAATTCACCCATATATAAAATTTCATTACTATAGCTTATAGTACATCACTATTATAATACACATCCATAGAAAAGATTTGTGTTAGAATAATAGTATCACAGGAATAATATTTTTTTTTTTTACAAAAATCACTAAATAATATAAAACAATTATACGTACATGTGTATGTCTGTTTTAATCGTTGATCTTTTTAAATCACTTTGTTCTGTATTTTTTGAACTTTGCACTCACAAAAAATATGCTAATAAAAGAGGTTATATAGCACAATGCACAACCAGTCTACAAATGAAGAATAATTATTTTTTATTCACTTTATAATGATTTATAGTTTCTGTATAATCTAACCACAAGTTATATATTTTTTTTACCTTTTTTTTTTAATACTACAATAAACTGTATAACTTAAGGTATTTATTTCATTAATAAATTGATACTCTTACTGACAAGACATCTAATACATGGTAATAGCTTGACCTGCAACTAAGTAGTATTTCTTTAAAGCTTGTGACAACTATTGTTTTTATGCTAAAAAGCCAAAATTGAGGTAGAATGCGTCATTTAATAAACCCTTCACTAATGTTAAATGATTAATGCTGTTTTCTATAGCTTCCTTTCAGCTAGTCGAAATTTTTATTTATTATGTGTTCAGTGCCTCCTCGACGTAGGACCTCACAAAATCTCTTAAAAGTTAACCCGCCATCTGATTTACCCAAATTCTTTACCTTTTTTTAAATAGTAAATTTGAGAGAGCAAATTGTATACAAAATGAAGTTAATATTTTCCACCTTCTTACTACTGGCTTTATTTTCTCCATCAATCATTTTCTTGTAATTCCAGATGGCAGAGGAGTTCTCTAAAAAGAAACAATCTTATTTTTTAAAAATATCAATAATTAATCATCATTTACCTATGGCATCAATAGCTTTAATCATGTGCTTTTAGGTGCTTCTTGATCTAAGAAATCAGATCAGCAGGGAAGAGTAAAACCCTTTTACAATTTTTAATCTTAACCGAAGGAATGCTTCCGAAGGAAAATAATAACAGCAGGTTAATGAAAAATGAAGCAGTCGTGCAAGGCTATCTATCTTGAAACTATTAAGAATTGATAGCGGATTTTAGATAAAACATATAAATATTTATAATCATTTATACAAAGAGATAAGTTTAAAAGTAAATACTTAAAAGTTAAATAATTATTTCTTCAAGTGACTTAAATGTTTTGAAAATGGGTTTACGTATTCAAATAAGATAATCTGCTACAAATATATTGTAATCAATTTGTTCATTCTATATCTCTCGTATTTAGCTAAAGCTGATTGTGTGTCAGCAGCATAACTGGGTAGTACATTCATATTTATTAATACAACACGCACTTCCATGAGATAGACTTCATCATCATCATCATCAACCATTATCAATCCACTGCAGGATGAAGGTCTCTCCAAGTTCAATCTATCTTTTCCTATCTTTAGCTTCTCTTCTCCACATCATCCCTGCACACTTTCTTATTTCATCCATCCATCTCACATGTGGTCTCTTTCTGGGTTTTTTACAATCTCTTGGAATCCAGTTTAAAATTTCAATTGTCCATCTATTATCATTTCTTCTAACAATATGTCCAGCCCAACTCCACTTCAGTCTTTTAATTTTTTCAATGAGGTCAGTAACACCTGTTTGTTCTCTTACCCATACATTGCGTTTTCGATCCCTTCTTGTTACTCCCAACATGCATCTCTCCATACTCTTTGAGTGGTCTGAAGTCTCTGTATTGCTCTTCTATTAAGTGTCCAAGTCTCAGATCCATAAGTAAGAACTGGCAAAACACATTTATTAAAAACCTTCCTTTTCAAACACATAGGCATATTTCCTTTTAGTATCAAGTTATTTCTACCAAAAGCACTCCAACCAAGTTTAATTCTATGATTAATTTCATCCATTATGTTTCCATCTGTATTAATAATCTGACCAAGGTATTTGTAACTGTTAACTTCTTCTAACTCATCATAATCAATCTTTATTTTCATATTTTGAGAAAATCTATTAAACATTACTTTAGTCTTTTTAACATTTATCTTTAGTCCTACTTTCCTACTTTCATCTGATAACTCCTGCAACATTTCCTGTAGCTCTAAAGCATTATTTGCAAAAACAACTACATCATCTGCAAAATCTAAATGACTTAAATAATCTCCATTTACTTTCACTCCTTTAGCTTCCCATTTTAATCCACAAAATACTTCTTGCAGCACTGCTGTAAAAAGTTTTGGAGATATGGAGTCACCCTGTCTTACACCCTTTTTCAATGTTGATTTTCCTACTATCATTATGTAATCTAATTGTTGCTGTTGCATTTTTATAAATATTCTTTAAAATATGACAATATCCTGGATCTACACCTTGATGATCCAATGCTTTAATCACTGAAGAAATGTTTATAGAATCAAATGCCTTTTCATAATCTACAAATCCTAAGCATAATGGCAACTCATATTCATTTGTCCTTTCTATAACTTCTCTCAATACCTGGATATGATCTACTGTACTAAAACCACTTTTAAATCCAGCTTGTTCTCTTGGTTGGTGGAAATCCAGTGTTTTCTGTAGACGAGTTGTAATTATCTTAGTAAAAATTTTGTATAAAACTGATAAAAGACTGATAGGTCTGTAATTTCTAATATCTTCTTTATCACCTTTTTTAAATATTAATATTAATACTGCATTCTTCCAATCATCTGGTACATCTTTATCATTTAGACATTTGGTATATAACTTTGCTAAAAAAATTTCTATTTCTTCACCTGCTTCTTTTAATATATCAATTATAATTCCATCATTACCTGGAGCCTTCCCTTTCTTCATAAATTTAATTGCATGTCTCACTTCCTCATTCAAAATTCTGGGCAATTCAGAAGATATAATAGGTATAGGAGGCACTTGTTCTTTATTACTATATAATTCTTGATAGAAGTCTTCTACACATTTCATGATGTCATCTCTCTTTTTAGTAATAATGCCATCTTTTTTTCTTATTGCAGATATAAATTTCCTACCAATACCAAAATGTTGTTTTACACTCTTTAGACTTTTATTCTCTTCTACAGCTTTCCTTGCTAGTTCACAATTATACTTTCTTATATCATTTTCAACTCTTTTCCGCACCATTTTACAAAATTCGAGATATTCAATCTTTTTTAATGCATCATTGTTGTATATCCTCATATTCCTTCTTTTCTTCATAAATTCTCTAGTCTCAGTAGAAATTTTATTGGTCAATTGCTGCTTTTTTCTACCAGCTATCTTTGTTGCAGTTTTTAAAAGTGTATCAGTTATTTTCCTATTAATGTCATTCAAATCTGAATCATGTTCAAAATCTACTAATACTTGAAACCGATTTGTAAGTTCTAATTTAAATTCATTAGAATGTTTCTGAAGATTAGGAATATCAACTGTAAATATTGTTTTTCTTAATAATTTTTGTCTCTCTAGTTTTGCATTAACATGTATCTTACATCTTACTAATCGATGATCACTTCCTGTGTTAAATTTATTAAGAACATTACAATCTTGAAATATGTATTTTCTGTTAGTCAAAATATAATCCAATTCTGCTGTACCTTCATTTGGATGCTTCCATGTCCATTTCCTTTTAACATTTTTCTCAAAAAAAAAAGAATTCATAATATAAAGTTTTTCTTTTTCTGCAAACTCCACAAGTCTATGTCCTCTCTCATTTCTATTACCATAACCAAAATTACCTACAGCATTTTCATCTTTCATTTGTTTACCAATTCTAGCATTAAAGTCTCCCATAACAATTTTAAAATGTTGTTTACTCTGATCAAAAGCCTTTTGTACATCCATATAAAAATCTTCTATAACTTCATCACTATGAGAACTTGTTGGGGCATAAACCTGAATTATCTGCATTTGGTATCTGCTATTAAGTTGTAAAACTAATCTTGCCACTCTGTCTGATACACCATCAATCTCCACAATGTTATTCTTCCATTTTTTATTTATAATGAATCCTACTCCACTTGTATTTCCAATATTTGTGCCTTTATAGTAGAGTATATGTCCACTTTTTAAATCAATTGTTTCTTCACCTTTTCTTCTAACTTCACAAAGTCCAATAATGTCCCATTTAATATAAGACAGTTCTTCTTCTAACTCTTGCAATCTTCCTTCACTTGAAAGTGATCTGCAGTTGTAAGTACCTAAATAAAAAGTCATCATCAAATGGCAGCCTGAGTCCGCAATCAGGGGATTCTTAGCACCCTCCGCCTTCGGCCACCAACCGCTGCCTTGGTTGGTGACTTTACAGCCTCCTGGGAATAAGGGCCATGATTTATTTTTGTCTGTCATGATTGTATATATTGAAAAAATATTCTTAAACTCGGAGGTAAAAAGCCAATAAACTCACCATGCTGGCTAATGCGTGTTGGTGAGCAGCCCATCCATGTTCGTATACTATATGAATAATCACATAGTAATAACAGCTGCAATGACAAGAACGTATGGAGTGGACATTAGGAATTTGCCCTGCTCGGTTCCTTTAAGGTCTCCAAGAGGAATCAAAGGGTCTCTTTTCAGTTAATAGCAAACTCCTTACTGCAGCTGAGATAGACTTATATATATCCTTTTTTATATTAGCATATTTCTATCAACTAGTTGACTTATATTTTTAGAAAAATTCAAATTTTATTTACAGTTTTCCATTCATTTGCTAATAATAACACACAGGTTATATATATAATATTATGTTTTGAAATGGTAATTATTCTCTTCTCTTCTTGACCTTCTGATTAGTAATAGTCTAGCACAGAAAGTGAGCTAATGACTTTTAGATTCTGGATTAATGAATTTTAAAGTGATGCTTTAACAGCCAAGGCTACAGTTAGTAAACATTTTGTAAGTATATCTGTGAGGGTTATCTTTATTTTTTCAAAAAAGGAAGAAGATTCTCATAGATAAATGTGTAAAAAAAAATGTAACTAATGCCTTTGACAGAATGGTGTGGTTGGTTAAAGCATAACTTTAAATTCAGTAATCACAAATCTAAAAATTACCCATTCAGCTCCATGTTAGACTTTCAGTGGTACCCTGTGTGATTTGCTGCAGCGATAGAGTAGCAGATTCTGGAGCTTAAGATCTTAGCTCAGTTCTTTTACCATCTTCTTATGAATTTCTGAACAATAAATCATTTAATTATTTGCATGTCCTATTTGGTTTGATGCAATAATAGATTGACAAATTCTATAACTGAAGCTCCCTAATTCTTGACAAAGCTTTGCCATTTATAGTGTTTAAACTTCTCATGAATTCCCAAGTAGTATATTATTTGATTTTTTTTTTTTGCCCTGCATAGTTTTCACAGCAGTAGAGTGGCAGACTATGAAGTTGACATCCATTGGTCATTGCCCAGGTCTGTCACTTTTAGCTTCGAACTTTGTGTTATTAACAGTTGAATACTTTTACAAAAGTATAAATAAAATTTGAATTTTTCTAAAAACATTTATAATTAATTAAATAATAGAATATGTAATTGCAAATGGAATGCCATCACCACAAACCTTTAGACAAACACTAAGTTATATGATATTTAAAAATTCATTTTATTAATAAATATATATATAATTAGTGTATTGAAAAAAGAAATATGATTATATAAGCAATAACTCCTCTCCTCCAACAAAGAAGCATTATGAAAGGAAAAAAAAAAATTGTTATATTCCAGTATTGTTTCATTTATATAAGGAAAAGAAAACTTAAAACTCATGATAATTCAGCAGAAAATGCTCATTTTGGAATGGAATTGTTGGTTGCGTGTGTGCACGCACTTTTTTTATTTCAGATGTGAGTGTAATTTTTATATAGTTAAAAGAAAATATAAAACTTCCTTTAGATGGTTCACTGCAAGGTAAAAATGCCCCCAATAGCTGCCGACAAAGGAAACGCTTTAGCACTAAGGTTGCCTTCTGCTGGGTGATGGGCTTTCCATTCATGTTTAGCCTTTAGCTAAAAATAATAAATAGCCAATAATGAACAATGTCGAATGACTAAAAAAAAAAAAAATCTGAACTTGTTTGGAGTTTGAAAAAATGTTCAAGAATTACCAAGCCAAATTTGAATTCCAGTCCATGGTATATGTCACAAACACTTGCGTTTTTCATAGACTCATTTAAGTATAAAAAGTTGGTAATCATTTTATATAAAATATATTACGAATTTTAACTGCATGCACACTTATATAAACAAAACAAAAATATTACTTAGAAATCAATATATTAATAATAGTTGCATTTTTTATGATCACATATTAAAGGAATTTTAAGAAATTCATGTTTTTATTTAATTAAACTATATTTAATGTTGAGTGTGAAGTTGTAGAATAAAATTAAAAGTTAATCTCAAACAGTTCTTTAATCAATAGCAAAATGCACACATATCAAAAAATAGTATAAAAGAAAAGAAGAAATATATCTAGGCGATATAAGTTGAGATGAACTCCTGACACTATTATTGTGGTGATGGAGTTCATCCATCAATCCAGCTTCTTCCCCCAAACCAATCTTTCTAATCACTATTACACTATTATTGTGGTGATGGAGTTCATCCATCAATCCAGCTTCTTCCCCCAAACCAATCTTTCTAATCACTATTATATTGTATATTTTTAAAATAATTTATATCCTATGATATGAGTAGAAAAGGACAATTTTAACTTGATCATTTATATTTCAAATGAAAGTTCAAATCTAATCTAATCAAGTTTATCTATTGTTTATTTTTTGCATGTGTTTTTCCCTCACATGTCATTCACATAATTCCCAAAAGCATCAATACTTTATATATATTTTTTCAATGTCAGATTTTCTCAGCCATTTATGGTCATAGGGAATACATAACTTGAACTATTTTAATCTTCATTTTTACAAATTTACACTTTCATTAAAAAGCTTTTTTTGATTTTTTATTGCGATTCTATCTAGTGTTAGAATTTCTTAATTATTGAGTGTTTTGTTGTTGATTAATTATCCATGGATGCAAAAACAGCCAATTATTTCTTCACTTTTATAATCCAGTTTGAAATCAATTTCTAATTTTCATGTTATAGTCTTTGTCTTCTTCATATAGAGCTGCAAGGTAATCTTTTTTACTCTCTTTTTTAGTTTTTTTAATGATGTCATCAAGATATATTGTATCAGTCAAAATTGTGTGTTCATTCAACAAGATCTAGAATTCAAGCAAGCGCATGTCCATCTAGTATGTGCAAGATACATAAGTCTGGAACAATACCAAATATCAACATATTTACCTGTGCTCCAGGGTCTATGACTATATGAACAATGCTTTTGATGATACTAACAAGATTTTCATTACTCTAGGCCCAGCAATGAGAGCAGGGAGAGCAAAATATTTGAAACAAGATAGATATTTAATGGTGTAATTAATAACCTCTATAAATTCTAACCATTTACGAATGGTACAGACAGTTGTTTGACATTGATTAATGATTCAAGTCGTAATAATATTCAAGGCAACATTAACAAAGGGGTTTGAATTTAAACATTTGATTCAAATAAAGAATTATATGTCTCACAAAATAACAAATAATAGAGATTCATGTAATAAATGATGAACACAAGAATACAGATAAATGATCTAAGAGTAAATTTATTAGGTGATTATATATATATTAATAAAACAATATAAGCTCTGGATGTCTATACAATCAAGAGTACAAAGCTGACAATAATTTAATTTGCAATTATGCACTTCTGAATTAATAAATATGTCATTTGAGACCATATACAATTAGATACATATTTATTTTAACATGAAATTAATGAGTGCAACTGCAATATAATTTAACATATAAAATAAGATTATAGGTACAGCTAAACATATGGTGGTTGGTGTAATTAATATATGAATATAAAACGGATTCGTTTGATTAACATGTCAAGATCATGGAAGACTTTTGATAATACATAGTGGCTTACCCTCATCTAAAAGATTAGAAAGGTACAATAATTGGTTAATTATACTAGAATAGATATAAGTAAGATTTTATAATGCACGATTCTAATCATGTATGTGGATGCATGTTACCAAATCATGAAGACCGACCGGATGAGTGGGAGTAAGATAGTTCGGCCTATCATAAGCTGCAATTATATATAATTTAACCTAAATGATTAAAATAAAATGGTTGGAAAATTGGCATGCCATTATGGCTGACAGAGAGCATTGTAGGTCTATAAAGAAATGGATAATAATGAAGGCGGTGATCTCACTTAAGATACACTAAGTGGCTTTGTCATGTTTGAATAAAGAAAAGATACACTGGCCCGACAACCAAAACATATCTTTGAAGAATAGTGGAACTGGATAGCATGTTGGGAAGGTTCATTCATTTGTTCCCATACATTGATTTATTGGAAGTGCCTAAAATTGAATCCCTAGTAGGAAAAGCATCTATTTTGTGGAGAATAATAAGAAGTGGGATTGGTCCTTTCCAAAGATCCCAAAGGTATGTCAAAGCAAGAAAATTAATAAATAAATGATGGCAATTATACACTTATAATGCCTAGGCATAAATAAATTGGTCACTAATGACCATAATAAATAAATTAATACCTGACTTAAACAATCTGTTCTCCAGCATAATGGAATTCTCAACACAATTCCCCCCAAGCAATTAACTAATAATGATCAAAAGTATATGGACAAGATGTTAAAACTAAGATGGACTAAATGGCTATTTTCTATACACCCCAAAGTGTCTTCTTACATATTATAACTTATGATTTCAATTAAATATTAAGCTCACTTCTGATGAGATTTAATTATAAGACAGGTAAAACAACTTAATAATGAAAGGAGGGTAAGAGTAAAATTATTAGAAAACAAATCAAACAATTTGTACAAAACTAAGCGAACTGAACAATTAGTTTTTTTTTAAAGAATTTTATGTTTCCCTTGTGTAATAGGAGAAACTTCAAATTTAAATTTACTCGCTGAGTTTTGATACAAACTTGGCAAACCAAATAAATCAAAATAACAAATTAAAGAAACAAAATGATATCTAAATTGCTGCACCAAATTTAAGAAGAAATTATATAGCATTAAAATGGACTGTATAGACATTTAACATTATATATAACAGTTTTTTTTTTTAGAATTAAATAGACATAAAAGAGAAAGTCTTAAATATAATTTGGAAATAGACACAAACTAACTAATCAAGACTTCATTGGCTGGTGGCAATATAGGCATTTTTACCTTTGAATTGAAGGCACACAAGTAGATTTGGGTTGGCAACAGGTATTGATAAATCAGAAGATCTTTGATCAGGAAGGTATTTATTAGAACAGTTCACATTTCTGGAGTAAATGTTTCAGAACCCAGCATCGCAGGTAAAATGAGGTCTCAGAGGTCTGAGGGAAGCAAACGATTTTCTTCTTACCCCAACATGATTGAGATTGCAATGTAACTGGCTTGAAGTATGGTAACTCTGAAAACAGGATTCTAACCAACTTTGATAGCCAATATTTAGCTATTTATATGATCCAGTCCTTCTCTATCCGGATTCAATACACATGACATTTACTTATGATTCTCCTCTGTGGTCTGCATTTTCCCAGTGGTCTCTTCTATTGGTTGGTTTCCCTCAGAATAGGTAGTCTCCCATCAACATTGAACATGCCCAAGAGTTCATTTGCTAATTAAAGAAAGCATTAAACAAAGTATAAAATATTACAAACCTGATTAAATTTCATAAATCATCATATTAGACAAATCCTATTTAATTGGGATTGAGACTTGTAATAAAACAATAAAAAAAAAAAAGAACTTTATTCACAAAAATTTGAGGAATTTATTACTTTCTAAAAATAAGAAATTTTAAAATACAATGACTTTTAACACTTACATTTAATAAGGTTTTAATAATAAATTTACAAAATAAATAGTCGAATACTATATTTACAAGTACTGATTGATGATAAACTATAAATATACTACTGACTCTAGTGAGATGGGCATCAGTAAACATATATAAGATTAGGTCCAAACACATACTAGTGCTGCTAATATTAGTATTAGGTGAAGTGTAAAATAAGACAATATTTACAGCTTCAATATATTATATAAGAATATTGATGCTTTTTGCAACCTAATCTGTATTTATAGACTAATACTGGGAAGATATTCAATATATAGAAAAATATAAGTTTTTATATGTATGAATATGCCTTTAAAATTGATTATCAGAATTATTCATGTTACAGTTTTTTCTGACATCTTTGTTGTTATAAAAACATTAAAAGATAGCTCTGGGTTTTTTTTTTTTTCAGTTTGTTTAAATATTATAGTGTTGATACATGTCATTGATGATTCTTTGGAATTTTCATTCAGTTATATTAAAAGATCTTTTTTATTTTTGTATTTGGCTTCTTTTTTTTACTTTACCATGTTTAGCTGCAATTTTTAATCTCTAATGAAATCTCTTGTAAGAATAGTGCTGTGTTTTGATTAACACATTTTATTAAGCATCTTTCATAATGCAAAATGATTAACTAGAATTACATCCTTTGTTGTAATCTGCAAAATATATATTGGGTTATTTTTGTTATTTCTTGGCCTTTTCAGTCATGCAGTAATATATTGTGGCTGATGTCACTAGATAATTAACATTATCTTTTATTGGAATTTTTTTTTTTTTGAAATCAGTTTATAGATCTAATAGTTCTATTCTAATATAAGGTTTTAATTTCTGCTAAATGATTTACAAGATATTTATTGCAAGTGTAATAGAGATATGGCATTATAGCGTGCATAATCAGTCAATATTACTTTCATATAGAAATATAATCCACAGAGTGAATTTTTAACTTAATTAGCCTAATTTGATCAGCATTTTTATCAAGCTACAAAATTTTTGATCCAACAATATCAATTTCATTTTTATCATTTAGGAATTATTTCAAAACTAATCTGATTTATTTTATTCAAGGTTCTTCATTGCAGAGTATTTTATAAAAATGTATTGATTGCTTTGTGATATAGATGTTTGTGTATTTTTTACATTTTTGTTACTTCAATTATAATCTGTCTATTGGTATTTTTCACAAACTACATATAGATGAAACTTCTGTTTGAAGTCACAAATCCTTTGAAAGATAGTTTTTGCTTTTCATACTTGTATCATTGCCCTTGTAAAATTATTATAATATCATTTCATCTCTTTTCTAGACTATTTTTGGAATTTTTTTAATCAATTTTATAAAATGAATCTTCACTGCTTTTAATTTTAGATTCATTTGATGTGTCTGGTTTTTTTTTTAAATCAGTTTTTTTCCACATTTGCCTTTAATTAGTTCTTTTACTTGCATTCACCCTACTTCTGATTTATCATCAATTGCATCAAAAACTATTTCTAAAATCAATGACTGGTTTAAGATGTTGGTCAAACTTATAATTCTTCCCCAGGTGTCCTTGTTTCACATTTGCTCTTATTTATGTTTTTTCTATTAAATCCGAAGTCTTCTATTTCTGGATGTCAAGAATATAATCAATTTAATCCATATAAACTCCATTCTCTATAGTTTACATATGTAATAAAATAATCAAATTCACAAAAGCATATTAATCCTTTTGCTCTTTTTACACATCCAGACCAGTATAAACTACTAGCAACTCCCCTCTCCCATTTCCAATTTTGATATTCCAATCATTATCATTAAAAGTATACCCTGACTGAAAGTTTTATTAAATTCTATACTCAGTTAATCCCCCCCCCCCCCCATTTCTTTTCACTTGTTTGAGTTGTTGGGAACATATACTTGATTTTGTAGTACAGTTGAATGGTTGTTATAATATTAAATTGATATCAAATGATCATTCATAAAATTATATTCTTCCTGACTTGAATAATGAATGGTATTTTCTCGCATATGATAATGAGATTTATTACTATATCTTCCCCTTTCAAGACTTCATTGGTTTCTAAGATGTGATATGTTGGACTATTTCTATCATTTATGAGTGAATGTTGAATGTATAGAAAATTTTAAACTTTATTTAAACTTTCCAAATACAAACAACTTGTTAGTAACACACAAATAGACAATACAGGTTAGTAATTACACAACGTTTCGAGTAGTATTATTCTCCACTCTTCTTCAGGTGTTGCTGGCCTATATGCACAATGACAATATTTGCTTAGAAGTTGAACTCGCACCTTTAGATTCTTGAATATTTAATTTAAGGCAAAATGCTCTACCAACTGAGCTATTCTGTCAAAGGCAACATATAGTAGAAATTTGATATATTTATATATGAGGGTTGGTTCAAATCCTTCTGAGTCCTTCAATTCTTTTTTTTTTTTCATTGATTTCTAGTCTGAGTTTTAGGTTCCTATGATATTTTTCTCCTTGAAGCTTCAGATTTTTTTTCTTATATAATGAAATAAGTCACAAATATCTGAATAACTTGAGATAACTTTATTATTCAATACTGTTCTATTGAAAAATATGCTAGTCTTATCCACAATAGGGATTCATCTTCCAGTTTTTAAAGCTTTGTTTATTTTTGTATTACTAATATTTTAAGAAATCATACAATAGTCAGTTCACCATCTATTCTCATATAAACTTAATCAAAATTTTATGTAGAAGATTTAAAGAAGAGATGGGGTTACCTCAATCAAGAAAGCAGGCAGAAGTTTAAAAGGATCACATGCTATATAACCACAATGAAATAAATCAAAAATATAATGAATTTGATTTCCGTGTGTTTTTTAATTCTTCATGTGAATATTTAAATATATAGCAGCTATAATTAAAATTTTAAACAAGCATGAAATAGAAAATATTTAATTATTAAAAATATATTCAAAAATTATACTTCATCAAATAATAAACATGAAGAATGTCAGATTCTGGAGTCCTGGCACTCAAAACTTTTTATGAACTTTCAAGCAGTAAAGCCATTTAATCATTTATTTTTACTTATTCATTCCTAATACTAAGTTAGCAATAATATCAACAAAAAATATCATTGTGATTTTATTTTTTTATCACTTTAAATAATTTAACATTTTTTTAAATCACGTATATTATAAATAATTAAAAATAATAATTTTAATTTTTAACTACCCATTCCATCCCCACTGTTTAATATATTGACTACTAGTTATCGACAAACTTATAAAATCATGGGAGGGAAATTCTGGGTCCCATGAAACTGAAACCTATCTGAAGCATGCCGTTTTAAAAGTAAAAATTGGATTCAGTTAACATAAGTTTATATCGCATCTCTCACTAATACATCTTAATTCAGTTTTTTTTTTTTTTTTGTGGTAGCACATCTTACTGACCAGATTAATCTGAGACTACCTTACCTTCTGGCTACAACTAATTAAATTCCATTACTGAACAATATTAGATAGATAGGTGAATTGGCTATACTCCAGATATATTTTATCAAAATATAAATTTACACCATTATCAGCGTAAAGTCTATCCTATTAACTTCTGTACAGAGATATTTATATTTTTAAAGATTTGGTAATATGCTTGAGGATAAATGATTGGGAGGTCACGTGACTTGTCAGCACCAAAATGAAGGGTCGAGCAAAACAATTCTATTCAGTTGCTCCAATTACACAAAGCAATGTATGGTTAGTTGCACCGGATGTCATGTGATGTTCGAACACCTACTAGCAGATTGAGCACCACAATTCTATCTAATATTAATAGTTGAGATTTTTTTTTTTGTTTACTTTACTCAGTTGAGAATCAATCCACACTTTTTTTGTGTTCGAATCCACTACTACACTGAACCATGCGATGATATAATATTTATTTTGTTTTCCGGCAAAATTATAACTTTAAATATTTATTAATTTTGTTAAATGACACTGGTTGAGTAAGAATAATAGGAATATACAGGCAAAAATGATCAGCGTTACCACCTATTGAATCAGACGATTTACATCCACTGAATAAGAATTAATATTTATGTGTCATTGTGTACATTTATTTTAAATGTAATAATAGATTGTTGTCTTAAATTTTTTTTTTTAATAATATATATATATATTTGGTTTAATTATGTTTTTTTAATCTTTTCCATTTATTATTTTTAATCAAAGTCGCATCTTTTTCATCAAATGTGATTTTATTGAAATCTGTAAAAAAAAAAAAATTTCTAAAATATTTTTTGCTTTCTAAATCACCAATAAAGCGGCATTCATCAAAGAAATCAAAGATTTGAGTAAAAGAGTCTTAGTAGATAGGTCAGATTTAAATGGGCAATCATTTGCTAAGCAATAAACTGTCTAAAGAAGTAAAGAAAAAAGCTTTTTGTAATTCAGAAAGTCACTAGTGAGATATGAAACAGTTTTCATAAAGAAGAGAGGAAAAAATAAGGATTTACATCATTAGCTTTTAATTCCATCAAATTGATTTGTATATTACACAGTATAGTAGTTGAATATTGTAAGATTATAAAGATTGCAAGAATTTACTTTAGCTTGCTGTCAGCAATAATTCATTAAGAATCATCTTATATATAAAAATCGAAAAAATGCATTAACATTTTATTTTTTATTTACTTTGTTTTATAATTAATAACATAATCTTGCTACCAGCTTACTCATCTTCGTTTTATTCAATATTGGGCAACAATTGTTACAAGATTAATTTATATCATCATATTACTAAATAATGGTTTAAAAATACATTCTTCTTAACTGGTCAAGTGAATTGATCATGATCTTCATAACTTAGTCTTAGACTATACAATTTTCTAACCACTGAATGAATATTAAATGAAGATCACAATTAGCGGTCACCAGTGCATAAGACTTTTTCCAGCGTTAATCTTTCTTCAATAAATTGAATTAGAAATATTATTCATCATATTATTTTGCGTTTTGCCTCCTATTTTTCTAATATAATTTTTATGATTTCTCTTACTTTATTTCTATTTTCCTTATTTTATTTCGTATATTGTCTGGATTCTTCCTTATAACCTAGTGTGAATTATCCCTGTTTCAATAAAAACACATAACTATAATTATATGTATATTTCACATTTTTGTTTATCTTTTCATAATCTGTATTTTCTATATCATTTTATTGCTTACTATTTTTCTAGTTTCCGAACACCTAGATTTTTTTATAATAAACCATTGGCCCACCAATATTTAGAATAGCCCCAATATGTTTCATTACACCTTCCCTCCTCCATATTTCTTCTTTATTATTATTATTATTATTCCAACTTCATAATTATTTATCTCTAGAATGTTTTAGTCCTTTCATTCTACTTTTAATTCTCATTGTCTCACTTCTTTTCCAAAGTATTTAATTATAATTTTTACAATAATATCCTCACTTATAAGTTAATATATTAAATATCTTTATTTTTCACCTCCTTCAAGTAAAAGTCTATTAACTCATCTCTCCCAGAGCAATTTCTGCTCTGTTCACATATTTATTTTCAGTACTTATCCCAAATTTTCTGTTTACCCCTCCCCCTCCATAAGATACATAATCCCCCCCCCCCAGCTATATCATTTCATTACCATGTGATAAATCTCTTCCATAAAATTTTTTAGACTTCACATTTCTTGTAAGCAAATAGAGCAAATCTTTTAATTATTTTTAGTGTTTATTTTTTTAAAGATTTCCCCCTTTTTTCAAATACACTTGGGTCTCGTTTTCTGCGGATTTATTTAACGCGATTTTGAAGTTACGCGATTCATGTTTCTTTGGAAGTCGAACTCTGATAATGCACTATTACTTTAAATAATAAATTTCGCTCACTTACGTCATATTGAAAATAATAGCACATTATTGGCATTCGACTTTCATCTTAGTAATTTCAATATTTTCAGTGCTTTGTAATAGTAAGATTTTATGCAATAATGGAATTAAAATCATGATTTCCACAATTTATGTATACCCACATTAAATTTTACAAGATTATAATGTAAATTTGTTCAAACATTGTGCATGTTAATTTTGCATTTTAAATCACATTCTGTTTTTGCTTTTTAAAAAAGAACGTAATCAATTATTAATCATTTAGTGTCCGCAAGTTTATTTTTAAAAGGCGAGTAATAGCAGTAGGCACAATTAAATTTGACAATTAAAAATTAAAATCTGAATTTTAATTGTAATTAACAATATAAAAATTATTTAAGGCGACCTGAAATTAATGTAATGTGAAATGAAATTTGATTTTTAAACGGAATTGAAAATTAAAAAATTAAAGACAAAAATAAGAATTTAATTTTTAGTTGTTAGATTAATTACTAATTATGTTGTCACCAGAAAACCATTAACACAACATGAGAGTGAACTTGGCGCTAGTTGTATTTCCTCTTGTGAAGAATCTGATTTTTTACCAGTTTGCAAACGAACCTGTTTATCGGCAAATAGTGATAATAATTAAAACGTTTATAAAAATATAAATTACTGTAAATTATGCATAAAAATATATTGTTTTGAATAAAATTAAATATTATAGTTAAAAAAAGTTTGTCTTGTATCAATTTTTTTCAAATTTGAAATTTTTTATTAGTCATATTTTATTTCCTTATTTTTTTTGCACGAATTTTAAAGTAATTTTACATTGGTGCTTTGCTTTTACGCGATTTTTGAAAAATCAAAGTCCATATCCTCCCTTTTTCAAGGTAAGTTATGTCTATTTTCATGCAATTTCTTGGGTGCGTGTTTTCTGAGGAACCTATCTATTGCGTAAAACGAGACCCAGGTGTACTCTCTTTCTTTACTTATCTTAATGCTCAATAAATGTATTTGTCTCCAGTTTATATATACAAATCTCTGATATCTATTTTTTTCACCCTTCATTTTTAAATATCAACATTTGTATTTATACTTATTAAACCCAACCCATTAAATAACTGACTACGCACTCATCTAAATCAGTACTTTTTTATATTTTTGCATGAATATCAACCAATTCATTGGCTAATAATAATACTTAAAAAAAAAAATTCTTCCCCAGTTTCTCTACCTGGGATTTTCTATATATGTTTAATGTAATTGCCATTTTAATTGCTTTGTGATCTGTTGGGACTACCAAATACTGCCTAAATTTTTGTTTTTGTATATGGTGTGAGTGAATATAGAAATCATAAATGTCTAAAATAAACTCTTTCATAAAGTGAGAGATAAAAGTAAAAATAAAAAAATATTAATTTGCTTAAAAGCCGTGGTGTTTGAGTACCAAAAGTGACGGGTTGATTTTAAATCCAGTAACTATATTTTTGAGTCACTGAACAATGTTATTATTAGTCTAGTATCAGAAATGTATAAATGTACAACCAAGTTGTACTCAAAAGTGTTTTTGAATTTCAGGCTATTAGCATGTATTAGATGTGTAAGCACAAGTTGCCCAAAATTTTTTTCTGGCAAAAGCAATTAGCCAAAAATTATTTGAGAGAGATGGATTATCGTATGATTATCTAATATCCATTCATTACTCAAGCTTATAATAGATGGTTTTAGATTAGGGTAAAAATTACTTTTCTGTTTACTTTCAAATTATATTTATAGATTCTTGTATTATATATATACATAAAATTTAAAATGCATAATGGAATTACTTACTTGTGAGAATTAAATGAAATGAAGGTTTAATAAATTTGTAAAAATAAAATAGAAATTCACGTTTGTAATTGTGTATTGTATTAAATATATGTGTGTATACATATATATTGAATAGTGATACTTTTAATATAAACTAATAATGATTGATCAGCATAATTAAAATTTAAAAAAAACCCTAGAAAAAATGGCGAATTATATGAAGCTTGACTTCACTGATTTTTTGATAGAAGAATAGGAAGTTGCTGAGCATCGGCACAAAACCATACCAATCAATTCATAAATAGACTAAGCAAACACAATATTATTTCTTAGAAAATATTTTGTCAGACTGGTTGCACTATCTTCTTTTTCTTGTATATCTTCAAATATGGCAAAAGCATTGCTGATCAAGATGTGATTCTGACACAGTTTGAAATAAAAACTTATGCTATTCTAAATTTTATTCCTATTGATTACCATCTTATTTTTATTCAAATGAATTTTATACTATTTAAATATGCACTAATTGAAGTTTTGCTGTTGCCTCAATTGCTTCAGCATTATCTCTCGTGCTTTTCATTACGTTATAAAATTAAATTCTAGTGTTTTGCTTCAGCATTATCTCTCGTGCTTTTCATTACGTTATAAAATTAAATTCTAGTGTTTATCTTCTCCTCCTCATCACATCTGTATCAGTAATTGATGTTTGATTACTTGTTTTTTCATGCTTATTAGCAATTCCATATATCTATTTTTCCCAATTTGCATTCTTTATAATATGTTAGGTTTCATTTTTAAATTTGAGTGTGGGATTACAATGAATTTTTCTGTATAGTCCAAGAATATCTGTACTTAGTTTTAAGCAAATGCATATGGTCAGCCAAAAATCTGCAGGTATGGCCTGTATCCATCACCAGAGAGCATCATTAGATTTACCACCTATAATTTCTTATATCAAAACATTGACCTTCATTAGGTGTTTGGCCATTGATTTTCTATATAGAAAGGTGATAATTTACTGGTGAAGTTATTGAACCCCAAACTCCTACAAAGCTCTCAACCACTACTAGTAATTTAATTATGTCCACTATGTCATAGAGATCTAGACTTCTTATAGTACAAATAACATTGATTAACAAAAGAGAACAACTAAATAAACAAAATAAAATTTATTCAGAATATATGAGATTATATAAGAACACCTACTGAACTGATTTTGACTTGTTAGATTCTATAGCTGACCTGGTTAATCTAACCATTTTTTAATCATTTTTATTAAATTACTTAATGGATACTAACCCTAAACTTGAAGTTTATATATGCACTTATATGATATTTCTTTCTGAATGCCATCTTGGATCAAGTTTCAAATAGGGAATCAACAACCTAAATTTTTTAGTTAATAAATTATTTGATTTGTTAAAGCTAAGTTTGGTATTAAATCTTAAAACATCACATGATCACTATCTTCCATGCTTGCTCTTAACTGTTGTTATAATAGACAAAACTCTCTCCATACAGTAGTGCCACTCTAAGAAAGCCAGAGTAATCAATGGATGCCAGAAGGCTTTTACATAAAATCCCTATCTAGTGCCTACTCATCCAATATCCCCAAACTAGTTAGATCCTAAGATCTGGGTGCAGTGCTCTCAGATCCAAGGCTCCTCACTGACGAAGGCCATAAGCCAGAAACTAGTTTGGGGATATTGGATGAGTAGGCACTAGGTAGGGATTTTATGCACAAGCCTTCTGGCATCCATTGATTACTCTGTCTTGCTTAGAGTGGCACTACTGTATGGAGAGAGTTTTGTCTATTATAACTAAGTTTGATATGTGTGCATTTATATATTGCTTCTGAATTTTATATAGGAGGTGATAATAGCACAGTTTCTAGTCAGACATCTTATCATAGTTACATATACAAATAATATACATTCAATTATTCTTCCTAATATGCATTCAATATCATGCCAAATGATTGTCATTGTATAAATAAATAATAGAATCACATGCCCAATTTGTAAATATTTGGACTATGTACAAAAAACGATCATGTAAGTAATTCTACTTAAATCTTTATTTTAAAATCAAGGGATATGTGCATAACTCATCAGACCACAGTAGCATGCATCAAAATGTAACTGCAAAAAGTGAGGGAAATACGATCTTTAGAAAATATTGTACTAAATACATATAACTACATAGATATATTTTTTACTATATAAATACATATGTGACACACACATATATATATATATATATATTGTAATGGAATGGATCTTAACCTTACTTAATAGGAGAATAGCTAGATCATCAAAGTGGGTAAGAGAGTCTTTCTAGGGTTTCTAAATATATATGCCCATTCCAATCTTTCCATCTTTAGTTTCCATTATTCCCAGATTTCGAACTCGGGAAGAATATGCATAGTCTCCTAATTCATGGTATATCAATATCACTTAATATGTGGGTATGTGCAAATATGTGTGTGTGAGGATATGTGAGTGTGTGAGAATATATAACAAATTGAGAACTGAATATAGAAAAATGCAAACGATAATCTTTAATTTAAAATTATATATTTCACAAATTTATTTACAGTTAACATGGATTTGGTAAAGAAATTATGACAAAAATAAATAATTTATTTAAACATCAATGGATATTCTTTGATTATTATTATTTATAATTATTGGTCCAACCCCTTGTTACCTTCAAAGAATAATCATTTGATGTCAATATTAACACATAAAAAAATTATTTTATAACTTGTGATTATTTAAGTTGTACTTGCTCGCTAATTTATTTTATCAAGATCATAATTTTGTATTACCTCCAATAATTTGATTAGTTAGTTCATACCAATCATATGGTGATGACATGGGATCCCCCTTCTATTGTGTTTGTTTACTATAAAGACAGAAAAGACCATTCATCATAGAGATAATTAATTAGGTATGTCGAAAACAAATATCTAAACAATTAATAATAAATAAAAAACATAGATAATGATGTCACTGTACAAGTGTAGGCAATTAATATATAGTAAGGTAAAATCTTATCTTTTTCCTGGTGATGTTTGGACCTATTTGCAAGCAAGTTTTCTTCTGAACCTATATTTTATTTTATTTTACAATAAAGCCAATAATGCTTATCCCTTCTCTTATGTATCAACAATTTACATCCACCCTTCAATCCATAATAAATGAAAGAGATAAACGAAGCAATTTACATAAATTAAAAAAAAATATGACATCAACCTAAGGATAATTGAGAGCTCATAAGGAAAATGTCCTAAAAAGAGATTATAATTGTCCTCTTTAATTCATTTCATGCATTATTATGGTGAGGTTAGAGTGTTCTAGAACGTTCATTATGTCAATTATAATTTCTCTCTTAATATGGCCTGCTTTGACATGTAGAATTTGTTGTTTCATTTTTCAATAGTAGAGTTAGTTGGTGTTTCAACAGCATAAATGATAAGTGCTAGGTCAAATTAATTTCAGTTTTGGCAATTACAGCTTCATGAGTGATGACTTTCTTCCCCCGATGTCCCTTTGCAATTAGTAATGCATAGTTATATGTGTTGCTATTTATATATATTTAGTAAAAGGTCTTGAGTGAATTAAAAAACAATATTTTTACTATTATATATCTCAAGTTAGAGTTAATGTAATCTCTGGTTTAAAGTTGAAAACATTTAGGATAGGAGT
Source organism: Epiperipatus broadwayi (assembly GCA_028023455.1). Lineage (NCBI taxonomy): Eukaryota > Metazoa > Onychophora > Udeonychophora > Euonychophora > Peripatidae > Epiperipatus > Epiperipatus broadwayi. Next base: position 3,936,908 of record JAQFVV010006298.1, read on the forward strand.
TGTTAAGTAATTTAAAGCTAATTTTGGGAATTTTTACTTTAGGATCCCTTAGTTCACTCCATATGCCTTTTATTCAACTTTATTTAAAGAATTATTTCCTATAATGTTTCACTTTAATGGCAGCCAAATTCTCTATTTGAACTGCAAGTTTGATTTTTCTGCTCCAACTTCGTGCAAATTGTTCAGCTGATGAGATTTTTTTTGTCTGATCTTTGAGAAGAAGGTTGTTTGTTTTTATATTTTTCTAATCACTAAAACGATGTTGTTGTTTTTAATATGATTTTGATGTCTTCAACTAGCAGATTCATGGTTATGACTTGAGATTATTTGTCATTAGTTGTGATTAGTATGCAGTACATATAATACATTAATAACAATAAAAAGTTTTGTTATTTCTTTCCTTTAAATAATTTTGTATTTTCTTGCTTGCATCTAAATCTATCCAATTATATTTCCCTAATGCATATGAGTTACATAACAATTGATAGATGTTTTTAACAAAGGTTAGTGCTCTTGTATACATTTTATGGTAAAATTAAGATAACATATTTTTCATAAAAATAAATTAGATGTTTAATTGGAGAAAACAATTAATTATTCTCAGCTACAGAGCTTGTGACTAGTTTCATTTTTTTTTTGTAATGAATTTTAATTGATGTTGTTATAATGGAGCTTGGATTTGAATTAGGCAAAAGGTGTTTTAGTGGTATTGGAGGGATGTGAGGCCACACCATTACAATATATATTGTAAAAACCTAGAATCTGTAAGAATTTTTAATGACAAGCCAAGCTTACTTTAACCAATGATAAATGAAGGTCTATTTCAGTGTCATCTTTAACATGCTACCAGTAAATCTATCAACTTTATTGCTCCCCCCCCTTTTTTTTAAACAAAATATTAGCTTATTGGTTTATTAATATTACAGTTTATAAAAACATAGCGCTATATAAAATAAATATCTTATTTACATATGTTTAATTTAATAAGAATGACATATTGTAAATTCTAGAAATTTCACAACCGTCATTCATTCAGGCATAGTAAAAAGTAATTTAAAGTGATCAATTAACATCTTCATGCTCTCATTTCCAAATACTTAAGATTTGCCCATACATAAATGTTTGGGTCGAAAAGATAAATGGATTCATTCTATCTTTTCACAAAGACTTTATCTTGTGTTTGGAAAGTGAGAGTATTCATTTATATAGTTAAATCTACAAAGCGCATGTGCATTAGCTTATTGGCTTATTAATATTACAGTTTATAAAAACATAGCTCTATATAAAATAAATGTCTTAAACAAAATATTTTAAATCCTAGTCTCAATAAAATATTTTAAACTCTGATAATATTCAGAGTTATTAATTTTGAAATAATAATCCCGATTTATGTAACTGCTTTGGTTTACATTGATATGGTCTACATCAATTATATTATTTTCTAATAAGTTAAACAATTCTCAAAATGATTTACACAAGCCTTACTATTTATTCTGATTAAATTTTTTTTTTTAAATAAACAATTTAGCTCTGGAGTTTGGCTCTCTGCAAATCCTTTCTGTTTTAAAACTCTTAAACTAGCATTATAATAATATGATCTGATTCAAATCCTTAATTATAATTTATCAAAATATTTGTTAGTTTAAAATATAAATAATGTAAAAATATTAATTAAAAGATTAATGATGAAATAAATAATATAAATATATATGTAAAAGAAAGTTCATTTAAAATTTAAATCAAATTCATGAAGTATCTGTAAATTAAAATAAACTTTCATATAATCTGTCTTGGATCAGTCTTTTTTTTTATTATCAAGAACGTTTATTACTAATGTGTACAGTGGTTAATTAAGAAAACAATCAAGAAAAATAGGGTAAGGTCTAATTTTGCTGTATCAATGTTCATCTGTCCAGCCTATGAATGTTTCCAGGTTCTGATAGAGAATTTTCAAGCAGGTTATTATCAAGACATATAATAAACAAGTTTAATATTTGTTTTTTGCTGAGTTAATCACTTTAGATATTGTTTTTCTTGATCCTAGATCTTATTCTTGTGTAATGTCAAATTCATGTAGGGTGTGGTTGCTTATTCTTTTTAAGTTGATCCTTTGAAATTGAATAGGTCCCATGTTGATTCAAAGGTCTTATTTTACTGAGTTTTTTGAGGAACATCTGTGCATGAGTAATTCTGTTCTCGTTAAATATTAATTCGCATCTAGTTAGCCAGATCTCATATATGAGAAAGGTAACACTATGTACTATTGTATATTCCCCTCCTGAAATAGCATGTATGAGTAAGTTAATAAAAGATTGCTATAGTGGAATATTGACCGTATTGTGGTTCTGCAGCCATGCAATGCTTCACATTTTTCAATGAGGTTAGTGATTGACTCATCTTTTTTGCATATAGGGCATATGGGGTCTAATTTTTTGAAGTCCCTGTATGTAACCAAAAAACAGTTGGTGGGCAGGGCATCCATACTTGATTATAAAATCAAAGAACTTAGGTTCCATTGTACCATCTTATGAATCTTTTAATTATACCAAGATTTGTGATCTTGAGCTGTGTATTCTTTGACACCGGAATTTTATTTATTAGCTGGTGTTTTGCAGTATGAGATCTTCCCAGGTTTTTGCTGCAAAGGATGCAATGTGAGTGTCATTAATTCCTTTACCATGTTATTTAGCCAGCTTGTATTTGTAGGAATTATTATTTTGGATGTCCTAATCTGTGGGAAGAGGCTGCTTAATTTTGTTAAGAAATTGAATGAATGTTGGATTCTTATTGTTTCGATAGAATGCAGCGATAGTTCATTGCACTTTGTGTGTAATTGCATATTTTTAAGGCTGAAGACTACTGTTTTCCCTTTCCATAAAAGATGGGTACAGAGGGAGTTTATTTTGGTGATGAATCTGTTAGAGAATTTGATAAATGGCTGAAAGTAGGCAATCCTGGATCAGCCTTTATGCAACAGTCAGCAGAGTTCATCAGTAATAATAAAATATTTTATGTATGTTGAAACGGTATTTATTGACTAGAATCCTGTTTCACTTGCTATGTTCCATAGTAAAGTTTATCCTGTATTTAAATCCCTCCAAGTTCACATATATTTACGTATAGTTATATATATTATAGTATATTGATGTATATACACGTGTAGAGTGTATATTTATATATTTTCAATTAAATGTGCATCTGTGTAGGCATTGTTGTATATGTATGGACACATATATATGCTAGGAAGCTCTAACACAAAACTGTTTATTAGCGTTAGAATCAAATTATTAGTTATAAATCTTTATTTTATTAAAATGAAAATGTATAAATTTATTCATTATTTTCCTTAAAAAAATCACATAATAATTTCAATTCTAGAGATGACTAGAGTACATATATAACAGAATGTTTACACAATTTAAATCTGTTTTAAAAGATAGCATGTTTCTTGGAAAATCTCACTCCACACACACTTGGTTTAATTTGTGTGGGAACCAAGAACAGATTTTAAAACAAGTCAAATAAATTTTAAGACAAAGCAAAATCATTCAACCAGCACTATTTTTCTATTCGTGAAATTTTGCTTTTGTCTTTTCTAAAATCTTAACACAGAATTTTAAAAGTAATAAAACTATGTTAAATTTTAAGATTAAAAACTTAAAATTGTAAACAAGTTAATAGATTTTGCAGGGAGGGATCATAGAGTTAATATAATCCCCCCTCCCAATTTTAGCACCGAAGGTTCGTTCACTCTGCAAATAAACCATCACTTGCTCTTCTGGGAGCTATGCCCATTTTGGCAATGGAAATGAATGGCTAGAGGCCACCAAATTTGCTATCTTTTTTCAAAAGACTGATCTATAAGAATGGAGGAGTTTGAGATCAACAGCCTACCAAGAAGACATCAGAGAACAGCCCACCTTGAGAAGTAACAGTGCCACTACATACTGGATGACTCAGCTAGAAGATTATTGGTAATATTTATTCCCACAGAACTCTTTAAAATAAATTTGAAATTAAATTATTGTAATATGTATCTAAAGCTAGCTATATAATGGACGTTCAGAAATTGTAACTTCTAAATGTTTTTTCAGTAAAATAAATGAAACTGTATTATAAATCTAATATAACTCTAAATGAATAATTATAATTTAATAATCCTCTAAACATAGTAATTGTTCATGCCTATTCTATTTTATACTATTTGTTTATTGCATTGGTAATTATGATATGCCATAAATTGGTAATATTAATAATTTAGGGAAATGATTAGAAGTTCTGTAATTGATTTATGTTGCTTTTTAGAAAACAAATCTCTGTTTTGATATCTATTCTATATGTGTATGTTTAGTTAAGCTACTATGGCTTAGCTTCTCATTAAGGTTTGCATGTTAATAAAATATGTATAATTAATAATCACAAGAATGAATATTATAAAAGCATATTATTAATAAATTAATTAAACTCTAAATATGCTTTCGCCTTCTTAGTTTATTTTATAAACTATCCAGATTGAATCTTTAAACTAGATTACTTTAATAAATCCTTTTTAGCATGTTTTAAGTATGCTAATTAGCAAATTGGGATAAGATAGTTTCACAGAAAGAACTAAAATATTTAGTGCACTAGTTTAAATTTTAATACTAATATTATTTTAGTAAGTGTTACAAAGTACACACATTCAATATGCCTTACTATATTTCTTTGTAAATGGGCTTCTGATGAAATGTCATTCCATTATTATTAGTTCAGACAGCTTCTTTAGAACTGGAACACAAAGGTCCAGAAACCAATTTGTAAAGCTGCTCTGATTCATGAACTAAGGTTCATATCTTAATAACAAGTTATATGGTCTAAGGGAACTGAATACTTGGTACTGAATCCTGTGACTAATCACACATTCAGGCTGCAGACTTTATTCAGTTAATGTAATGATTTAGTATCAGAAGCTTCTCTACAAACACCACTTCGTCCCTCCATATTATCATTCAGTTCAGCATTGATCTGAATACTGGATCTAGTTTATGTAATAATCTGCGAGCACATTTATTGCTCATTATGTATAAGTTAATCAAAATAAATTATATTTTGTCAGTTTCTTGTAAGATTTAACTCATAGCAAACCTAGAATAGATGGCATACTATATTCAGACATGATTATAGACCGCAGACATTAATTGGAATCAATTGAAATTTAAATGGTTTAAAGTGTATCATAAAGATGAGACTTTGTATTTAACTCAGCTTTACTCTGCGAGTGTAAAATCCCAATGAACTTCTGTTTGTGTTAATAACTTACAATTTAATAATTAAAGATATTAAACTTATAATAATGTTTAGTTTGTTATTTGCAATTCATTCCCAATCTTATCCAAATCTATTCTATTGTAGTATTAATTATTAATATATGCATTCTCAACAGACCATGTGTGTGCATGTGTTTATTTAGTTAATTGCTAATTCTTGAGTCTCATACTCCCACCCTGTGCTACTGCTGGCTCATGAACTAAATGAGACAGTGTAGCCTCATATATGCCATCCATAGGGTAGTAAATCACAGAGCATTGCTAAAGGAACTGAGGTGTGATCTGATTCGAGGTCTCAACCCCTCATTGAGATCAGCTTTGGGATAATTTGCCCAAACTCTGGATTTTGTTGCGTAAATGTGCAAATATGACCATTACAATGTGCATTTTTTTTTATTTTTTCAAGAACTCATTATGGTGATTCCAAGTTATGTTGATGTTATAGAATCCTTTGTTCTCCTTGGTTGACTTTTTTAAAAAACATCAAATCATGATTGGATTCACATGTTATTTTATTGAGTCATAATCAGTTTTTCATATACATGAAAAGTACATCATTGATAATAGTAGGTGTTATATGATTGGCACATGATTGAATTTATTTAGCTACTTCAAAGACCAGTTCAGTAAACCGCTTATATATTCCTAGGAAGGAATTCTTATTAAGTAACAATGCATGCAAGCATTTCCTGATACTGGAAAAGATTTTCATTAATTTCACATTAACTGGAAGATAAGTCCTCTATTAATGATTAATACATCGATGCAGAAACTAAGAAAATAAACTGGTTTCTGCTGTATGCTATTTATACTATAGTTTTTCTTGAAAAAAATGTAATTAAAAATAGGCTTATTACAAAAACACTTCTATTTTTCAACAGTCTAAAATTTTAAAACAAGGCATACAACAAAGCTTAATTACAAATCCAAGATAATAAATCTGTTTCAGAGAATTAAAATTTTGATAAATAGACCAATACAAGACAAATTTTTACCTCTGATTTCAATTTATTTTATATAAAATATTAATATCTTTTTTTTTCTTTTTACTTGGATCTCATTAAAACTTTCTTTAAATAAATCAATTATCTCATGTAAGAATTAAGCTCATAAAAGAAATTTTTTTAAATTTCCCATTTAAAAATTATACCAAAGCATTTTTTAATTTAATCTAAATAATTTTTATTTAAATTTAAAATAAGAGTATTTTTATTTAATACACATGAAATTTTTTATTGTGTGTGTCTCTATATCTTTGATAATTTTAAAATATAATATTAGACTATGTTATTTTACTAATATAAATCTAAGTTTGAATCTTAAATTATTCTCCCTATAGAAAACCACCTAACTAAACTTAAAATGGATGTTTCAATTTTAATAGAGCACATCCCTATCAAGTTGATGGTTTAAACTTTTTTATATTATCTTAATGCATCCAAGAGTAATTACTAATAGCTTCCTTTAATTTATTGATTTTTAGCCTACAATTTAAAATCTTTAGCTATCTAATAGTACAGATGCTCTTTTTATATGTTATAGGAAGTGGAAAGTTATATATGTGTGCACATACAATATTGTTAACTATAAAATATAATTCTTCAATTATTTTTAATACTATAAAATCAATATATCATTTATAAGATTTTGAATAATTTTATAAAATCAATTATTACAATATATGTATTGCTACTCAAGATGGCGGAAGAAGCTGTAAACTGGCTATAGCAAAGAAATTATTGTTTAGTTTTATATGGGCCTTTTTAATTTTGCAGAGTTATTCTGGTGTACGTTGTTTATTATATTTATGTTACTTGATGTTATATATATATATATTTGTAGCAAATTTTTTTCAAATTGTTGTAGATTTAATTAACTTAAAAATCAAGAATTATGATTGGTTAATAAATCAGTATTGTTTTATAAAGAAAGAAAGATCATTATATTTTTATTTTTAGTAAAAAGAAAACTGTCTGAAAAAGGACTGTTTAGGGAAATAATAGTAACTTTGAAGTACTAACTGAATTTAGAATCTTTTTTTTGAAACCTGCTAAATCATACTACCTTATTAACAATACTGGTAATAATTAAAATGCAATGCTATTTAAATAAAACCTATAAAGGAAGTTTTTTTACTCTCCATGAAGAAGGAAATTTCATTTTTGTATCACTTTAAAAAGAAAATATCTAGAAATTATCATATATGAAACAAGTACTATTCTAAAAGCAAATGTTACAAAAGTTAAAGCTATATATTCAGCCTGTAAGTGCATAGTTAGATAAAGAATTCTATAATTTTTTATAAAGAGGATATTTAAACTCACTTCGGTATTGATTTAAAATAAAAAAAGTTGATTCCTTATCCTCAAAATAAAATGTTCAAATGAGCTATATATCAGTCTTCATTAAAGCAAAAGCAATATAAGCCAAGAAAATTTGCATTAGAATACACTGGGAGTAAAGAAAAATAGTAAAAACATAAAGGAGCTTTTAATGAAAATTTCAATCTAAAATTATGTGGGAAAGGTCATGAAAGTCATCTTACCTTACTCTTCCATGCTAAAAATGTCATATTTACTTTTTTGTGCTTTGGTTGAAGATGCAATTTTCACAATAATGTAAGATGACATAAAAAATGATATAAAATATTAAAGTGCTCCATAAAGCTCATGTATGATAAAAAAAAACAATAAAGCCATGAAAATGTAATAATTATCATAAAAATTGACTTTAAATATATTTAAAGTGATTTATTTAATGTATTAGTTGGAAAATAAGAATTTTTTATTTATTTAAATTATTTTACATGAAATTAACTATAAAATGATCTAACTTGCACATACTCCATCTCACTCTACGAAAGCACTGAATGAGTTCTTTGACTCAGAGATTACCACCTTAGAAGAGGGACCTCAAATATCTCAACCTATGAAGAGAAAGACAAAAAACCTGATAAAATTAGCAAACCAACACCTGCCAAAATTCGTTCCAATTATATAAGCAATCATGTTATTAGCTCTTCGGACACTGAGTCTCTGGTTTCCCAAAAATCTGGGAAAAAATTAAAACCTAATTTCCTGACAAATCAGGGAAATAACCGAACCTTACCAAAAAAAGGACATTGGCAAATCTGCATAGTCTCATAATTTAACTGATGATGATACTTTACAACCATCAACAGTTGCTGAATATGCTGGCACCAGAATGACTCCAATCAATGGCTCATAATACAAAACATCAAAGAAAAAAACACAATCCAGCATTTCTCCTAACTCAGAGAACTCAGAGTTTAGTGACTGCAAATTCCATTGAAACATATACCATCCCATGAACACCCTTTTCCTATCTTCTAAATTAATCTCTTTTGGCCTCTATTTAACTATCGATTCATGAGGTTGAGAGTAACTGGGATCAACATCTGAGGCCGGAATTCCCTACACAGAGTTGATGCATTGATCAACTGGTTTAGGTAGTTCTCCCCTCCAGCTGCTGGTGTTGCGATTCTGATATCCAACAATATCCCATTTGAATCTTTCAAAGTAAATTATATACACCAACGTATGATCATCACTACCTTATTTCACAGAGCCTTTAGCCTAAATATAATCTATATATACTTCTACAAAATGAATTGCTCATTCATCAATTAATCCAGCAAATTAATATCACACTTGCCTCAAACTCCTACCCGACTATATTCCTAGGAGATTTCAACACTTTCTTATCAAGAATTTACTGTTAAATATATCCATAATCTAAACATGAATTTCATATCTGGTGAAGACTTCTTCATGCCAGATGCCTTTACCTTTTATACTAGAAGATACACCTCCCATAGACCTTTTCTACTACATCTCAGACCTTCATTTCATTATTGATCCATCTCTTCAACCCATTCCCTTCTCAGATCACCACACCCTATCCCTCATTATTTCCCTGGACCTCAATTCACACTCTATTCCAAATCTAAATACTATTACTAGAGGCCTTCTTAGATCTTCATACCCTGAAGCAATCCTCTCTGAGGCATATATTTATTTCCACAAGATAAAAATTCATACTCTACCACTTACAGATGCCTGGTTCACCTTCATCCAAATTTTAATGTCAATCATCTTATATTACACTTCACATAACAAAGGACCTTCAACTCTCCTAATGGATCCAAAAAGGACCTTCAACTCTCCTAATGGATCTCAAAATGATTAACAACACCCTCAAAAATCGACCTCTAAGCTCAATTCCCATTGATTCCATCTTAAATCTAAAATCTCAGTACAAAAGCAAACAGCTTATTTTTGCAGAATATCTATCCATCAAAAAAATCTAAGATCTACTTAAGTCACCCTCATAATTGGTCCAGAGGCTAAATAAGGTGGTTCTGGGCCACAGAGATAAGCCAGCCACTCCATCATTCATCATTGTAAGGGACATGCTCTGTACTAGATCAAACCTGATTCAAGAGATTTTTACCTATTTCAGGGATAAGCTCTCCACCTTTCTGCCAGATCTCAGACAAGATGCTCCAATTGATTCATCAACCACAGACCATGGTATAACTGAAAAAGATATTCTTGCATGTTTGTGTGCACATATATGTAAATCAATGTAACAATTTGAATTTTGAATAGTAATTATGTAAATTGCAATGTGATCATTTGAATTTTTGTGTAGCAATCAAAATCAGAAGCCTTATCCTATAAACCTTAATTTCATTTTTTATTGTTATCCAATAAACTTATTTAATTGTTAAAAATTGTTTCCATCATCTCTTGGTCACATACAATAATAGAGCTTATGTTCTCTGAGCTAGATTTATGCACAGGATGACTATATGAATGGGGATGTGTATTTAGTGCTTTGGGGCATCCAGAGATGATCAATCATCATCCTGGTTGGTGCAAAAGAGAATACTCTTTAAAGCCCATGCACTATATTTTATTTTAGTTCAGTCTTGTTAAAAATTTAAGTTTATAGTTGGCCAGTACATTAATGGTACTAAGTGGCCAGAGCATTCATGATGATCAGCAGGTTTGAATGTCTCAGCATTATTGTTTGATTCTTATGTATTCTAATAGATGAGCACTTAAATGGTGCATATAAGTTATGTTTAAATAATTTCTCAAGCTGGAAAAAGCTCAATAATTAGCCTGGTCTACAGAAGACTCATTTCCAATCCAGTCACAAAGTTGTCTGTTGGTTTATTGTACTGATTTTATTATATTTTATTGTGGATCATTCATGATGAATGGTATTTTGAGTAGTACTCATACTTGAATTATACTTATTTTTACTTTATAATGCTGGTTGAATTTATGATTATGCTTTTAGTTGCTCTTTTGAGTTAGCTTGCTGATCTCTCAATGCTCAGAGATTCTCTAATCCCATGCTCTTATAAAATATTATATTACTTATATATACTTTTGTAAATTATTGATATTTCATTTTGTATTGACTTGGGAGTGATGATGATTTACCAATCACCCCATGTTCATTCCATATCTTTTGATACCCCCCCATCCCGTTACAATATACATGGTTATACTGTTAAACATGTCCATTGCCTTTAGTCTCATGATTTACTGATGTGCTACTGCCAACACACGATTAAGGAAAATACTGCTGTGACCTCATATATGTCATCTGTAAGGTAGTAAATCTTTGAGCGGTGGTAAAGGAACTGAGGTGAGATTGGACACAGGGTCTCAACAACCTTATTTCGATCAGCCTTGGGATGATTTACTAAAACTCTGGATTTTGTTGTGCAAATGTACAAATCTGACCATTACAATATTTTAAATATACGTAAATATCTGTTATATTTTTTATTTTAGAAAAAGCACAGTTACATGATAATAGATATTTGATCAATGAAAATAAGCTAAACACTTTTTGTAATCTCTATATAAGAATAATATATTGCATTTAAAAGAGGTTCCCCTTTTGAATGCAAAAAGAATTTACAGCTTACTATTTTTATTAGTCACTCTCTATTATCATCTGACTAGTTTTTCTAAAATAAAAAATATACCAGATATCTCCAAGTATTCAACAATAACATGTTAAAAATTATTTTTTAAATATATAATAAGATATAAAAAATATTCAATTTATAATTGAACACATTGTTTTGTGTTGTTGATATTGATTAGATAAAGTATTTTTTATATATTCATGTACACATAATTATATATATTGAAGTGGTGTATATCTGTATGCAGATATACTTGCTTCATGTTCATTTTAATTCATCTATCTTTCATTGGATTTATGTAATTTATTATTAAATATTTGCACACATTAGTAATAGCTATGTGTGTGTGTACAACTTGGCATTATTCTGACATCATTCGAAAAAACTAGAGTTGTTTGCTAAAATCAGCCGATAGTAGTTATTGTTAAAAAAAAAAATTAGTAAAAGTAAAAATCAATTGTAAAAAGATGTTTGAATAAGTTTATACAATGGGAGAAAGGAATTAATTCTTAGGAAAGGGAACTTAAGTGCCACAGTTTTATATCAGTACATTCTATCTACAGAAATAGTTGCAGTTAAACACTTTTAGACATGATAAGGTGTTAAATAAGAAAAAAAATGAACAAAAGTTATGAAATGAACTGGCAACATAGAAGGAAGAAATGAAGAGTGTATGGGTAGCAATTAGAGAAATTAGTCAAAATCCATTGAAGAAACTCACTAGTGCATCCCAAGGCAGGGAACTAAACTGCCTGCAAGAAATATATAGAATGATTGCCATACCTGCAATGAGTGAGTAGCCAGGCATCAGCTTCTCCATGATTATCCAGAGGGGAGTTGTGGTATCCTAGCTGTTCCATCAAAATGTGAAGTTCAAAACCATATCCTATATCCTCAATGAAAGCTGCAAGATCACCAGTTTACCTACACATTCCTGAAACCCTGAGAGCATTAATTTTCACTGGTAAATATGTTCCAGTATTTTAGAAAGTAACTGTAACTTTATATATGTCTGCATGCACACTTTAACTAGTCTTAACCATTCAAATTATTTAATGTTTATTTTATGTCAAAATCTACTGGCTTAATTATTTTTATAAAATGAGAATTATATTTGCTATTTTATTTATGTTAATTCCTTGAATGATGGAGGGAACTTGTTTATTAAGTAATGTAGTTACACTTCTTTGCTTGCAAAGTTTCAGGGGCAGAGTGGAATAAAGAAGATGGCCAATTTAGAATCTAATTTTAAAGAACAACAATATCTAAAGGATTTAACTGATTTTTGTATGTCAAGAAAGTTACCTTTTAATTCTCAGAATTTATATACAAAATAATTAAAGAGTGGCAAGTGCATTTTCTAAATCACTTCCAAATTATTTGTTTAAAGTATGCTTTTATATATGTGCACCCTATCCCGAGTATTTGAACAACTTTGCTATAAACCAATAATAGAATAATGTATTGATCTAATTTAAATTATTCTTTATGTACTGCCAATCTAATAACATGGGTAATAAAATGATATTCCATAATAACAAAATGATTAGTTTGTAATAAAATTCATAATCAAGGGTTGTAATTATCATGTCAATACGAATTAAATTGCTTATTTAAAATGTATTTACTGCAATACTACCTCTATGTAGCTTAAATCGCAATCTCCACCAATCTATATAATCAATGTAAGATTGCACTATCAGTTTATTTTAGGAATAATCCACATCCCAATATCTAAATAAATAAATGACATAGGTTATTGAATTTGAAATATTAAAGCATCAATAATTATTGTGTACAGGTTCTTAATTAACAGAATTATTTATTGGTTAGCTAGGGCTGCTCATGGTTTACCATTATACACATGTATAATGCATTTTACAAAGTTATTATCATAGGCAGTAGGCCAACGATAGATTCTTAGTTATTCATATTTATATTCGTGTTTCTGCTATATATATATATATATTGTGCCCTTTTCTATAGGTCAGAAATAGTTCATCACAGTAAATTACTAAAAATTTTAAATTTTGGAATATGTTCTCTTGATGTATTAGTTATAGTGTATTAATAATATCTTAAAGATACAATTTGAGGCTAAATAAAATACGTAATGCATAGAATTATGATAAATCACTTAAGAACAGTTAAGTAAAGCTAAAAATATTATTACATATGGTTGCAAAAGCTGGCCATAATAAATAACTCAGCTATAAATATTTAAAAGTATGTTTAAAAGTTCAATTTTAATAGTCTAAAACTTATAGTTAAATAAATGTTATATTTAAATTTATAAATTATATTTAATAATTATAATTAATATCATATATTTTAAAAGTAAGTTTTATGGTAGTGAAAGTTGTATTTAATTCTATATTTTCTAAATTATTCTTCCAAATTTTATATAATTGTATTATTTTATTTAATACAATAAGTGTAGCAATTTATTATTTATTCCCAGACAGAAAAATCGGATACAGTCTGTCTTGGTTATATTAGTCATGTGATTTGTGTAATATAGAGTTATACACACTTGCTTGCTAGTATTTAGATTAGTAAAATTCAAAATATTTTAAAAATTGCATTATAGAATTGGATGTAATTATTATCTATCATAAAAGCAAATATTAAGTTAGTCATTATAAATGTTTAAATAATGTAATAAAGATGAGTACAGTTAATAAAAAAGTTAAATATTTTGTTAAAATAAAAATAGATAAATTAAATATTAAAAGTGGGATAAATTTATTAAATATTGTTTTTATAAAGTCATTTTAAATATTTAATTAATTTAGTAAAGTAATAATTGATTTAAAAGTAATATTTTAAATAATATTTTTAAAGTTTTAATACATCATATTTTTTATTTTGAAATTTAATTGTGTAAGTTTCTAACATTATGCAAATTTGGTATCAAACCAAAAGTAAGAATCAACCAATAGAATGACGTATTTTTTAGGATATAAATATGGATTGCATGGGGGGTATCAGTGGTGATTAAAAAATGTATTAAAGGTAGCAGAGATCATATCAGTAGCTATCAAGGTGATAGTAATTTTTAATTTTATTATTTAGTCAATTTTTAGTGCTCTCGTACAATTTTATTTGCAAAGCTAATAGGTTATTATTATTTTAAAAAAGTATTTGCAAAAAGAGAGTGTAAAATAAAAATATTAGTAATAACTTCATTTAATATGCCTTGCTAATTTTAAAAGTCTTTTGCCAGTAGTATTCGTCAAAATCTAATATATAACTTCGCAATAATAAAATGGATATACCAATAAGGAAAACGTATTCAACTTATAATATTTTAAAAATGAGTATAATATTTATTAATGCAGTTTCAATAATATTGAACAAGAGGACTATTCAAATGAATAAATTAATTTTATGGACATTGTATGGGAAACTTATTAGAAAAACTGTTTGCCCATTAAAAGTAAAGATGCATTATTTTATATAGCAAAATAGTCTTGTCTAATATTAATAAACAATTAAACAAGTATACTTTATAATAAATTTATGGAAATATCATGTTATAAGAGTAAATGTTATATCCTTTTTGAAGGAAACATTTAAAATATTTACAAGAAATTATTTTAAGAAAAGACTCACGGAAAATATTTAGAAAAGCGTATGTTATAAAAACCTAAGGCATATAGAGGGTTAATATGCATATATAAAATTGTTTTAAAAACTGATAATTTAAGATAAGAATAAACCGCTGAATAGGTAATAAATAACAATAAATTTCTTTGAAGAAGAAACCTATAAAGAAAATGAACATGTTAATAAATAAAATATGGAATTATGGAAATAAGTACTGCGCAAATAATTTATCCAGATAGATCAAGCTAAGCCAAACAGAAAATGGTGCATCACTGCGTAGATATAGAATATTCTAGGATAGTAACCTCAAAGGATTATTTTTAAATGCTATGATTTTATTATGATTTGAATAATCATCGTTCTGGATAATAGAAACATAAACTGTTGTTCTATAAACTCTTCCATGATGGATTGATTATTATTTTATTTAATTTTTCAAGATTTTCAAAGATGTGTTATTTTTTTTTATTATTCATTTTAAACCTGAGATTTTTGTACCGGAAGTTTTGGACGACACTTACTGCAGGAAACGTATTGTCTTGTTCATCGTCATAGCAACGGGGGAGGTTGTAGAATTACTCTTGAAGAGAACATTTTTAAAAAAACTTTTGAGAAAGAAAATGGAAATATTCGGACTTATAAAAACATTCATTTTCAGCTGAAGTTATGTAAATATGATTTTCATTTATTACTATTTATTTTAAGTGTAAATTTTCTAGTTTATAAGAGTAGGAACATGAACATTAATCTATTGATAATATTAAAATCCTATAATATAATAATTTAATAGTTTAAATAAGAACATTTAAATAAAAGTATAAATGTATTTTCATGTATGCAATGCTATATCTAGTGGATGGAAAAGAAGACTGCAAAAAGTGATGACCAGATAATATCACTTGGTAATAGTTAATGAATATTGATATTTTATGATGTATATTTTGTTTTCTTTTTAGATTGCCTATGAATTGTAATGTATGAAAGTTTAAATGTTGAATTGTATGTAAACACATTTTATACAACACTTTTAAAAATTATGAGATTAGGATTTATTTTGAGAATATGCATACTACAATTTTTTATACTAGTAATATAATACAACATGATGATAAAGATTTATGTGATTCTTTTAAAAACTTTCATATTATTGGATGTTCAGTATTTATATGACTAGTTTGTAAAGGTTTAGAATATAGAATCATGAAGTAAGCCAACTTTTCTTGTGGATCAGTGAGATCACTCTAATTATAAATGAATTTTATTTATTGTTTTGAATATGCAAGATAGTTATTTTGTTAATGTAAGATGTGATAAATCTTTAGGAAATAATGATAAGATAGTGGCTTGGTAGTAATATAGTGAACATGAACCCAAGATGATGTTATAATAGGATGTGATGAGGTAATTATGAATAATATTTTATAATCTTCATGGATATACAGTACAGTTAACAGTGCCCTGTAACTGATATATTTATTTTGGACAGTGTCTATTTTCTTTAAGTATTGATGTTTTAATAAAGCTGAAGGAATAGCTTTAACATCATTAATAGTATTGGAGGACATTAGACAAAATAGGTCATGCCTCTATTTCTTATAGATACACTGTGCCATGATATTTTTTGATATATGCTATGAGTTATACTCTAGTTTTTCTTCCCTAGATCCTACACATCTATTCACTATCTAGATTTCCAATGTAACTACATGGTACAGTATGATATATTTGAAAAGAAATAATAGATAATTTAGAGTTTAAGATATGCTATCATTTGAATGAGATAAGTTCATTTACTTAGAAGAAGTAGAATTTGTATAAATTGGAATTGAAAATCCAATGGATCCTAAAAGGGAAAAGAATCATAAAATATGTTTTTTGGATTTATTTTGGAAATAAAATAAAATTTCAGGAATAAAGTATATAAAACAAAGTTGTTCTTTAAAATGTTAAATAACTTTTAAATGCTTTATTTTGTTTTAAAATAAGTATTGCATATTTTTAAAAATATAATGTTATAAAGTAAAACGATATAAACAATAAACATAGGTATAATTTTGTATTTATTAAATAATAGGGAATATATCGGTAATTACAACTATATAGTATTAAAGTAATATTAAATGGGAATATGTTATATTTAATAAACATAGTGTAGTGAACAACGATATCCACAAAATCTAGTAATAAATTATTAGTAGATATTTTATATGACATCTTTTAACATTGCAAGATGAAAATTGTTTATTTTTTAAAAGATCCATACTCACGATAATGTTATTTTTTATGTTTTCCGTAGTATGTTTCTATGGATGTTTTTTAGAAAGAAAAGTATAGTTAAATAATATTTAAGGATAGGATATATATTTTTTTAAAATAAAAATAAATAAATGTAATTTATCATAAGTTTAATTAGAAAGAGATAAATAAAATGGTATTATTTTATTATTATTATTTTAAGTCAGAATGAAGACTTAAATAAATTCTAGATTGTTTAATAACTAAGTAATAAAAAAATGTAGAACGGTGTAAATTGAGGATATCCAATGTAAATATTGTAAATAAATTGTTTTGTTTTATTTTATTGTTAATAATAAACTTTGTTAAATTTGTTTTCAAAATTTGTGTGTCCTGACTGTTTCATTTTCCCATTACACTGCATGAGATACCCAGAATAACAGAAACAAACATATAATTTTGCACAGAGATAAATAAAGAATTATTTAAGAATTCGAATATTTTCTTGGTATTTATTTATCTAAGCAATCACATTTTACATTATCTTATGGTCATAAATTAGTTATCATAATGGTACATTGAATTATATGCTATCCATTGCCACATACCTTTTCTTGTCAGATTATATGAAGATAAAAGATTATATCATATTATTTTATTATTTTATTATGGTAAGAAAAATTATAGTGAAAAAAAAATATATAAAATTAGTTCATACAATAAAGAATATTATTATTACTATTATTAGATAAGTGTAGTTGTGTATGACATAAAAATCCCTTCTCATGTTTTACTACCGTGATTCGATTATCTTAGAATAATTTTATGAACCTGAGATTTTATTGAGCTAAATTATTATAAATAGAAGATTAAGATTTAATTATTAGTTTAATCTTAATGAGTAGGATTTATTAAAGTCGTAAGAATACTATAAGTTTGTTATTTGAAATAATAATAAAGGGGGATAGTGTCCTTATGCTATTGAGGTAGTATCCTGTGGGATATTGGCTCAATGTAATCTTTCTTGTCACCTGTATTTTCACTTCTAAGTCTCATGATATAATTAAATACTTGTTTAATTTATTTTATAAACTGAACCTTATTCTTATTTTTAAATTTGAGCTAGTGGAACATTGAATATTAATGCAGAATATCTTATTTATTAATTATTTGCATTTAATCAAACATAATCGGTAACTGAGCTAACCCATTTTATTTTATATTATATTGCCCGGAAGTGAATATGCACAATGGACTAGGTTAGAATATATATTGTACCAATATTGTGTTGGTACATATAATAATTTTGTTTAAAAATTATTGAAATAAAAATCTTTCGTTAAAAGAAAATAGTATGTAAAAGTTTAAGAGTTTTTTTATTGCAGTTTGTTTTTGAAAATGTAAAATTAAAAGTCAAAGAGTTTTTTGAAATAAAAGTATAATTAATTAATTAAAAGGGGGGATGGGGTTTGCTTTAGAAACGTCAAGTTAAAAGTTTATAAAAGAAGTTTAAAGAGTTTTTTGCTAAAAACAATTAATTCATCATTTTACGGGGAAAATTAAAAGAAGTTGATTTTCAAATAAGTAAAGAATATCTCTTTTGAGTTAAAGAAAGAAAAAATAATTTTAAGACTAGTGTTGAGTTTAGAATAAATGACGAATTAATGTGAGCTTTTTAGTAAAATATATATGTGCGATTGTAAACATGGCATAAATACGTGCATGTTAAAATGAAATAAATGAAAGTTAAAAAAATTAAAAACACTCAGCGATGGCTACTAAGTTAAAAATCTACAAAACATAAAGTTTTGTGACAGCTATTAAATTAAACAAAAATCAACAACGATAAGTTTGCAATGGCTACTAAATGAAAACACCTAATTGAAAGCTTATCAGAGGAATGCAATTAAAAACAACAGGATTAAAAAACATCAAAACGACAACAGGTCTTATGGATAAATAGTTCAGTTTTTCATCGCACAAACAGTTGAGATTGAGTTTAGTTGAGATAACAGTTGAGAAAGAGTTCAGTTTAGCAAAATCACATCAGATTAAATCAGTCAATCGATCAGTTGAAAATGCAGTGTTAGAATCTCGGAAATGTATGACTTTCTCTAGCCTGAGTCCAATGAAACAGCAAATCAGCACAGAAAAGGATAATGATTGCCTAACAACTTGAAGAATTGCCAGGAATATTTAGCTGTCTCCAAGAATAGTGCCACTGAATAATAAACCTCAAGAAAACATTGAATCCAGCTGGGTGGAAATATTTTCACTTGAAGCAGCAACCTGGAAGAAAACAAAACCCTATTAAAATAAAAGTTCACAGCAAATAGCAAGAAGAAGCCCACATTCTAAAATTCTAGGTAATAACATTTTTCTTATTCTCATTTCTAAAGTAGCCATTGCATAAGTTTGAAGCCTCCCAGAGTCAAGTAATAATGAACTCTATAGCATACACAAATGAACTATTGATGTGTGTGTTTTAAATGTCAAATATTATTTAATACTTTGTTATATGATATTCTAGTGTGTGAATTAAGAATGTGCATGATCATTATATAAAAATACCATTGTTATGTTAGTTAAGATTTATAAAAGTATTTAAAATTAGTATAATAAATGTTAAACTTAAAGCTTAATTTTGTCGGTCAATTCTTTTACCACTAATTGAAATAATCTGTTATTGAATTAAAATAGACTGAGCTAGTTAAGGGATTACTGTCCAAACACATTAGTTCTAGAAACTAGCTGGTGCCCAGGATTTACTCTGAAGCAAATAAAGTGTTTGGATAGTAGGGGTTTGAATCTAGCAGTCAAGGTGGGCCACAATCTGGAAATGTGATCGTGTTATGCATTGCAGAGCTCAGTCTGATCATGGGTATTGTTGACAGTTCTGCTATCAATAATATTCTCCACTCTGCTCGGATGGATGGGTTCATTCACAAAATATTTATAATATAAGATTATAAATTTATTATAAATAAGGTTTAAACCCAGTTAAACTTAGCAAGTAGAGTATGTTGGATTTCAACGGATCAAACCTGGTACAATATATATATATATATATTGGGCTTGACTGCTATTTTATTGTACATCAACTATGCACTTTTTCTTAATGGTCCATGTGTCTCAAGTCAAACATTAGCACCGGTTGAGGTTCCACAGAAGCCGGAGACTCTGTGACACCAAATTCTAGATTTAGCATACCACGCTTTCTCCACCTTATATGCATCCTTTGTCAAAAGCAGAGACACCTATCTATTTGGATCAACCAGTTGATCATTATTGTTTCTAAGTTATTGCCCACCCTAAGATGGTTAGTACTGCCATTCCTTCATAATGGCCATGTTTCAACCTCTGCCCACTTTCATTAGTGTTCCTGAATGACCTTACTTCAATCCTGTACACAAGTGTTCCCTTTAATAATTAATGCATTCATTGTTGTATTAAAAGGTGAAATGAGCTGGTAGACTATGTATTTGTTAATTCTTTATAAATAGCACATATCAACTAGCAAGCTGCCATGACCTTCAAATAAGTCTTGTAAAAACTGGTGGATAATTTTAGTTAATTCTTACAAGCCAATCTCTCTACATTGATAATTGATAATAAATTATATACCTTGTATTCATTAAACGCATGTCTTTATTGTGGGTTGTAGCATGGATGATTTACTATTTATTTTTAATCATTATTTCTTAGCTGTTAGTCATGTTTTAAGTATTCAATCATATATAACACAAGTCACATATCTGTGGGTTTGTAATGAAATAATATTCTTTATCATATCATTTCACCTATTATGTTCCATAGTAGTATATTTTTCCTAGTTTAAACCTTCCAAGTTGGCATATATTAACTAAAAGCATTTAATAAAAAGGTATAATAGTAATGCATACTTCCATGATTAACCAAAATAACTTAACAAAATGTATAGCAATGTATGTGCATATATCTTATAAATGCGTACTTCAAATAATGTTAAGTAATTTCTATAAGTAAGGCAAACATAATTCTAAAGTTTAAGGTAATAAAGTAAAACATTACCGGGTATGTAAATTTTCACACATACTTATATATGAAAGAAGCTTGCTAGGTTATAGATTTCAAACTTTGTTATTTCTTTTAAATTTTATTTATTTCTCGGTGAGAAATCTCTTATACTAACTAGATCTCTTTGCCTAAAAGTTATAGTTTCTAAGATGAGAGACTCACATATATCTTAGAATGTTTACCAAATTAGCCTACTGCCCCTGGGTTTGTTAAAATTGGTAAAAATAAGAGTAAACATAAAAGATATTAAATTTAGTTTTGTAACAAAGAGAAAGCTAGATAACTGATGTTATTTTTCTCAATTAATTATTTTTCTCAATTACAGAGGTAATATTTTTGTTTGTAAAGCTTATAACACAGATGTAAAATAAAGACTAAATTTATCTCAACTTGTAAATAAATCCTGATGTTTTTCAGGGGGAAGTGTTTTATTACAAAAACCCCTGGTCTGAATTAAAATAGGTCACTGTAGATAATTTTAACTTGTAATGCTGTCATGACCTATGCCCACTTGTACAGTGAAGAGCCAAGGCTAGAAGGCAATCCATTGCTGTTTTCCTTGGTGGAAGACAAGTCCACAGTAAAGGGAGAAGTTTGAACCTGCAGCCTGCCCAGAAAATAAAGATGAAACAGCCTAGCCAAGAATAGCAGTGCCGAACACTGTGGAAAGAAGACGCCTCAGCAGAGAAGATTGGTAAAATAATCCACATAGCTTTGTAAAAAACTCTCAGTATAAATTTCTTAAATAATTCTAAGCTAGCTATATATAAATGTGCACAAACTTATTATTTAAACTTTCTCTATTGAATAAATTCTGTGATCAAGCTAAATTGTAACTAATTTTTTAAAATAATTTAAGAATAACTCTTTTGTAAAACTTGCCTAACTTTTTAAAATAAAATAACTTAATAATGTAACTCTTGATAAATTTAAATTATACTCTAAATATATTTCTATTTGCAATTATGCTTTTTTTACTTTATTATTTTTTTATGAATTTATGCTATGACTTATTCGGAGTGGAGATTGATACTCAGCTTCTGCAGAGAAGAGATGAGAGAGATGATTAGAAACTCTCTATAAATAACTTACATGCATCCAAGCATTCACATACAATCTCCAGTCTGAAAACCTATTATATATAATAAAAATAGCTACTATGTATTAGCTGACTAATTAGGTTTGCTCATTATTGAGAAAATACATAGTTGATTAATGCAAGAGATATATTTTAAAGCATATTTGTATTAAATAAGTAAGTCCTTATTGTGCATTATTCCTCCCTAGCATTATGGTATGAACTATAAGAATTAATTATAAGCTAGATCACTTAATTAACCCCCTTTTAAAGCATATTCAGGTATGCTAACTTATACAATGGTTTAGTGGTAAGAAGCTATAGATTTAGTGCATCTTAGGTTTAATAATGATTGATCATCATTAGTGTGGTGAATGTGTTCATTATAAAGTACACAAATGATTGATCATCATTAGTGCGGTGAATGTGTTCATTATAAAGTACACATACATGCATATGCGCCTTGCTATATACATATATTGTATTAAATAGAATTTGATTTAAGGCCATTCCATATTTTTGTTTTGATAGCTTTTCTTAGAACTGGATCTCAAGGATCCAGATTGTTCATGTTTCAAGCTAATCAGACCTCCAGAATGAAATGTTCTCTTCTCATAGCAAGTCGTATAGTCCATGGGAACCGATCATTGAGTTGATAAATCTTATGAGGAAACATACATTTGAGACACCAATTTATTTTGATTAATATTGTGCCATAGTATCAGAAACTTCACTATAACAGATCCCAGTTTATTCTGTCATTAATATTAATAAATTAAACTTTGATTTGAGTGCACGATCTAGCTTTGTAATAATAATCTCTATAGAGAGCTAATTTAGGCTAGCTTCGAAGTACCTAGAGTAATTATAATTATTAATTATCTCTCTTGCCAGTTAACTGTTTGCAAACCTTATAGGCATCTCATAGCATGAATTAGGCATAATTAAAACTAGATTATAATGTAATAAAGTTGTAAAATGAATTGTCCAGTGCATAAGATGGGATTCTGTAACTCAGTCATCTAATTGTAACACCTGTGGTGAATTCCAATGCACAAAGAGATAGCTGTCCTAATAATTGATTTGTTGCCCAGGTTGCGGGTTCGTGTCCCGGCCGATGCTATGACACTTAAAAAAAAAGATATAAAATATAATATTGTTTAATATATTCTTTCACAGTTTGTTTCACTCCATTCAAACCATTAATTCTAGTTTATTTAAATGAATTATGTAACTATGCATTATCATTCTCATTTGGTTAATCCAATTATTAGTTATCTCCACATTTTGCTATTACCAGCACGCAAATTAAAGGAGTCCAAGTGTAGCCTCATATATATTATTCATAGGGTAATAAATTACAGAGCGTTAGTGAAGGAGCTAAAGTGCAATCTGATTCAAAGTCTCAACCCCTCATCTAGCTTTGAGGAATTTGCCAAAACTCTGGATTTTGTTGCATGAGGGTACAAATATGACCATTACAGTAAACAAATATGATAGCAGTCACCTGAGGGTAGTGGTAATCAAACCTTGATAATGATAGTATTAATACATCTCTATAGAGTGTAGGTGGTGTAGTCAGTGTGGAGAACTCTGAGAAAGAGTCTAGGCTCGTTTCCTGAGTTATGTTGCACTGTATGAATAGGGAAGGCTGTGCGATGTCAAGGGCATTAATTAGGTGTTTGAGGCTTGGAAGTTTAAGTAGATGTTTAAACTAGGGACATGGGCCTTTCCCACACCAGCTGGTTGAGAGTCCCTACTTGGTCTTTGGGTCTTGTTGACTAATTATACAATCTTGACCATTGCAATGTATGAGCATGAAGAAGACTGCTGGTTAGTCAAAACTGTTAGATTGATTGAGTAAAAAATAAAATAACAATTGTTATTGAGCCAAATGAAAGCTGGATTTATTTAAATGCCTAAAACTCCAGCATTTGTCAGACATATCCTTACATTTTTACAGTAACATTCTCACATTTCCTAATCATTAAATTGCCTAATAATAAATTATCTCTATTTTTATTTTCCATATACCTCTTATTTATCAATAGCATAGTTTTATTATCTTATAAATCAACTTTTATAATGGAACATATTCCTTTCACATTTTGTTTTTTTAAAGTTATTTTTTGTACTATTGTTAATGCTAACTGGCAAAAATTCAATGATCAAGTAATAATTTTGCTAATGTAATACATACATTAGATATTGACATCTCACTTAATGTTTAATCCAAACTAGGAAAATCATATTTTGCCTGTTAGGTAGGCAAAACATGATTTTCAAAATTTTAAATACCAAGTCAAAGCATAAGTCTGACTTGGTACATTTTTTTAGAACACAGATAATGTTTAAATACTTTCTATTTGCATAATCCCATATTTGTCTCATGAGACTTGCTATGAAACACCATATTACAGTTAATGTATTTAGAATGAAATTCATGATTCAGATTTTGAGTTGTAAATGTGATTATATAAGACAATGAAAAGTGTTTTTGTTGTGAACCAGGAATAATTTTAAAAAAACTTAGAAAATGTGAAGAAATTATTAATAT
Organism: Epiperipatus broadwayi; assembly: GCA_028023455.1. Taxonomy (NCBI): domain Eukaryota; kingdom Metazoa; phylum Onychophora; class Udeonychophora; order Euonychophora; family Peripatidae; genus Epiperipatus; species Epiperipatus broadwayi. The sequence continues at coordinate 3,961,723 of JAQFVV010006298.1, forward strand.
TTATTTTTCAATGTCTTTTGGATATTTTTTTAAAATTTTAATTGTGTAAAATAATAGCAAAATAATGTAATTCATCTATTAAAAGAGTATTATCCACTCCTTAGCAGGTCAAATGACATTTGGACAGTAAACAATTGCAACAACTCTATTCAGGAATCTATTCAGTATCTTTAATTTTCACTATCACTATTATATCAAGCTCCCAAGACAAAAACTGATCCCCCAACCTAAACAAGCCAGCATCACAATGTTCATATCCCTTCAAGTTTATGAAATCATGGCCTTCATTTTCTGGAATGCTGATAACATTTAAATAGCATAGAGGTATTCAATGAATTGTCCAATTGCAGGATAAATTTGCTATATATTTATAATCAGTTAATCAATAGAAACATTAAAGAAGGATTGATTACATTAAATACAAAAGAAAGAGAGAGAAAATTTTAGAGATGATGGGATTTTATAACTGAACTAATAGTGAAAGGACTGGTGAAATAGGCTTCTTACTAGACAATAGTGTAATGAAAATTAACACATATCAGAGTTAGGATTCAAGTAGTACAAAGTTCTCAGTTGTAAGTAGTTTAAGTTCATTTTTAATGAGACAATTAGAAACCATTTTAAAATCATCATAATGATTTGGAATGCTTAAATTGTTACAAAAAGAAAAATTAAAATCAGAAAGAAAGTTTGAGTTTATGAAAGGAAAAATAAAGAAAACAGACTTATAAAAAATTAAAAGAAAATTATTTGAATAACTTAGTTAATTGGAGCATTACCTTAAATTCAGTAGTCACAAATTTGAAGATCACTAGTTCTATTCCAGTGCTAGTACTGTTACCAGTCAGAGCAGCAATACCTAAAGAAGAGAGAATAATACCATTTGAAATGTTGTGTTATATATTAACTTGTGGGCTATTATTAAATTGCTATTAAACAATTTAAGGAAATAATTTTGAAATACATTTTACAATTTAATACAGTAATGATTTTGCTTTAGTCATTTCTTTAGTTCTTTATTTAAATTTACAGTCTATGTCTTTATTATATTAAACAAAAAAAAAAGGCAAAGCATTATTTGAATGTATGATTATCCTATTACATTTAACTTCTGCATTAATTTGCAACAAATTTATATCATTTTATTCTAGAAATATCTGCATACACATAAGCAATCAAATGCTAATCAGATATCTATATCAGATTTATCAGTGAGAAGTCCTGGGTTTTTTATATCACCCCTGAAGCCATTTTTGCTTATTTTATATATTTAACATCTTAAGCTTTTGATCCCAAACCAATTTGTTTATCTAGCTCTACAAATCTGATAGTTATTTGAGCAACTATAAACTTTCACAACTTCTATTACATGTGATTCTTCTATTAACATCTGCATTAATTTTAATAGTTTATTATAACATTTTACTTTTGGGACATTTAAGTAACATTAATAAATAATGAGCTCCAAATAGTAGTATCTTTATTAACTATAATCCAGTATACTGTTGCATCATCTAAAAATTTTTCATCAAAAGTACTATAAACAGCTAATCAATGTAAGAGGACTTAATTCACTAAATAGAGTTTGTGCAATTAATGACTGGATTAAGAAAAATTCACCCAATGTTCTTTTAATGGGAGAAATGAAATTCCACTGGGGTTCCAATCACAAAATCAAAGAAATGCTTAGGAATCTGGGTTATTGCATATTAGCAATTGGACAGACCACATCTGGTGGGATGAGTCTATGGATCAACAAAGAAATCGCTCCCCAGATGATTTTAAAATCCTGTTCATAGATTATAATATAATCATTAATGTCAACTATGGCAGATTTCCACTAAATATCATTTACATCTATGCACAAAATTCCACTACAGTATTTCACAGATTAATCCATGTTATAAATATGTCTCTTGCATCCAATTTATCCCCTTCATTATTTCTTGGTGACTTTAATTTAAAATATGATGTCTTCAATAAGAAATTTTTATACTTATTAAACAGGAAACTGATGAATGGGGAGGGTTTCTTTCCCTCAGGGTCATGCTCCTTCTACACCTGCAAATACAGCTCACTCATAGACCTATTCTATTACACATCAGAAATCCACTTTCTGATTGAAGCGGCCCTCGAGCCGGTGGCCTTTTCTGACCATATGGCACTAGTAGTGAAAATTGAGACCAATGGTGAAGTGGATTCTGGGGGGAGTTGTGGTAAAACCTTGAGAATGTTAACTAAGGTGGGCATGACAGAGACTATCATATCAGAAGCCTACATTTATTTTAATAAGATAAATATCCTGTTTATCCCAGCCCAGGAGGTCTGGTTTTCACTCATCAGAATCCTCCAATCCTTGATTGGCCATTACTCTCAGAGACTGAAAAGTCCGACTAGACTTCTAAGAGAACTAGATCAAATAGTGTATCAGTTGAAAATGACACCATCCAATACAGTAAGCATTGATGAAATTATCAGACTTAAGTTATAATACAAATTAAAACAAAAATCCCTTATGGAATACATATCTGTCAAAAGGGCTAAGATTTACCTCACAGCACAAAACTTCTGGACAAGAGGATATCTTAAATGGGTGCTGGGGGTAGTACGTAAGCAGGTGACACCAAAAGCCATAACAACTGAAGCTAGAACTTATCAAGGAACATTGATGCTTGAGGGAATTTGAGAGTACTTCAAAAAGTACTTGCAGAAGTCAGGTGCAGGTGGGGGGGGGCTGCATGAGATTCCCACAGGGGGGTTGAATGGTTCATGGGATAATGGAGTTGGTGTTGAAGAGCAAGTTGACATCACTCCCTGACCGGGTTTGAGGCTTCATGGAATCCCCAGGTTTCTACTCATGCATCTCAGTCAATTTGCTGTTCTTATTATGTTGAACATGATTAACCTCCTGGAAAATGGACAAAAGGATATAGCTGATCTATATTTCATTGCTCTCATACCCTTCCTTAAGAAAAGCAAATTACCAACAGAACTATCCAGTCTAAGGCCCATTTCAATGACTCCTCTGCTAATCAAAATTATTGACTCTGTGTTTAAGAACAATATTCAAGGGAAAATTCTACAATTTATTTCTGATTCTCGAAACAATATTCAAGGGAAAATTCTACAATTTATTTCTGATTCTCAATTCTCAAAAAAAAAAAAAAAAGGACATCGGACGTTTAACATAATGGACCAGGTAAAGCTGTTGGTCGACTATGTAAGATTGAAAAAAATTCAAAACCTATCACAATACAGCTGGATATTGCAGCAGTTTTCAACTCAGTCAAGACTGACAAGTTTTTGCAGGTACTGGCTGAGTACTCCACCTCAGGTGCATATATCCAAATGATAGACAACCTATTGAGGAACCGAGAGATCTTTGTCACTCTGAATGGTAAAATAACTTCTGGCTTCAAACTTTCACTCTCGGTTCCACAGGGTTCACCCCTAAGTGCCCTATGATTTATAGATATATTAACCCCCTCTTGATAGACATAGAGAGAAGGCTCCCTGGTACTTATACCCTGGGATTAAAAAATCAATTAATGTAATAGCATATATGGATGACATATTAGTAATTTTGCCATCAATCAAATATCTAAACCTGCTGTATGAAATATTGGACAAATACACAGCTAATTATGGATTCATTTTTAATATTCACAAATTGGCTGCTTGGACAATTGCTACTGGAAAGAAAGTTACAGCCAAATTTATAGCAGAACTCCAAAAATTTCTTGGTTTTCCCATATCCAGGTCGCCAGTAGCAATGACAAAAGAAATACAAAATGCAATATTGGAATCAACAGAAAGGTTAACCAACTCATTGTCCAAAATTTATCTTTCTCTCCAGGGAAAGGTGACATTGCTGAACATTAAAATATTTACAAAGATTATCTATTTTCTCCCCATCATAAAGCTGTATAAAAACTTTATAAACAAAATTAACTCTATATGTTCCAGGCTACTTTGGGGTAGAGTAGCGGTGGCCATAGGTTTAAGTAAAATGCAATGGTGTAAGAAAATGGCCTTTTTTACATTCAATCCCAGCCATCTATGCCCCAAGGACCTATAATCTAATTGTTAATTGGACACTACTATACAGGTATCACAAGATTATGCAAATCATCTTGCCCACAGACCAGCCACCACCAAAGGAAGTTTGGATAATGAAGCTGAATAAATATCTAAAGAAATTCGCCACACCAGAACAATTATCCTTCATAAATATGATCAGACTATGAGAAGCATATCACATGATGAATCCCAAGTTACAATGTTTGCCAAGTAAACTAAATCTAACTAACAATAAGTTCTTATCAAGACATAAATTCTGGGCATTGGAGCCGAAATTCATTGATTTTGTAATCAAATTAAATTATGATACTTTGCCCACCAATTGGTTTCTTGTATATAAAAGGGATTTCAAAAAACTTGACCCTATATGTCAATTATGTGGATGGGAAGATGAAACAATTGAACACCTAATTGGAGCATGTACGCAATTAGACAAAGTCAGGAAAATCATCCATGACAACTCCCAAATGTGAGTAAATTGTATCACTTCAATATGAGACTGTATAAATTACAAAATTTTTAGACCGTATTCTCATTATGGAAAACCAGATGTAAGATAGTTATTGGAAAATCAGAATGAGAAGCAGTTCAATTGTTTTGTAACAGTTTAGAGAAAATCAAGAAAAGGAACAAAGTTTATTCATAAAATAAAAAAGATCAAAGACACATGGTCATACCTGAACACTGCACTCTTAGACTAATATACTCTGGTCTTCATTGATTGTCTTATTCATAATTACAACTCTTAATAGAATGAGAGGTGCTAAACCTTGTTTAATGATTGATTATATGTAGAAGTTTTTATTGTAAATAAATATATATTATGAAAAGTAAAAAAAAAAAACAGGTAATAAGATTAATTAAAAAACATAAACTAACAGATAATCATTAATCTGGTTTATTCAGAAATTTAAAACAGAATTCTTAAAAAAAAAATTAATTTGTATTTGCAAAACACTTGTATTTTCAACCTATACTCTATTTTTTATGTTCCAGATTTTAATTTATGATGTTATAAAAATCTATAAATATAATAAATCATTCAGTATATTATAGAAAAATGACAAGTGGCATGTATATATTTATATTTCAACAAATGTTAATACCATCACCAACAAATTTTATTCTTTTGTAAATACATAAAACTTAATCTTAGAAATTATTTTATTGTAAAAAAAAAATAAAATAAAATAATATAGAATTAATAAATATTAATAAAAAAAATTCATTGTTTTTGCAGTCAAGGAGACAAACAGTCTTGGCAGTAACCGTTTTTTCATAAATAAAAATCATTTTGTCTAGAGTTGTTAAGTCATAGCTTGGCCCATTTCTTCTCACTAATTTTGCTTTTATTATTATTTATTTTTCTCATTTCTACAGATGTCTAAAAATTTGTGATATTGTAGCTCTATGTTTTCTTTTACTATCTAGCCAATTTTCGTATTAAATCTTTTGATGTAGTTGATCGAAATGACACCTTGTATATATATCCACTTTTTGTTACTTATAATGGTATTAAAAAAAATATTATCACTGACTACATCATTTAACCATAATTTTAGCACAGTTAACATATTTAAGGAATTTATACAACTACTAATCTTCAGTTTATCTTGATATTTACTTTTATATAAAGTTTAGCATGAGAATTTCATTGTCTTAGCTGTATAACATGTCTTTTAACACATGCATTCATTGCATATTAATACATAATCAATAAAAATGAGGGAAGTCATGGTACTTTGACATCAGACTTGGTCTTGAATGTTTTTTTATAAACCTCGATCAGACCCAAAAATTCGTATACCAATGTCAGGTCCTTAATATAAAGTGTGAACAAAATCCAGATAAATGATGGAATGTTCTAATAACTTGAGATTTATATACATAGGCATTTTTTCCAAAACTTAATCTATCATTATTATCTAAATATTGCTCAATGCCTAGTCAATAAAAATTCTTTTACATAAAATTGTGATGAATTTCTGTATTTTCCAAAATAAATTTTATATTTCTATTTCATATCACATCACCCTAGAAATATATTTCACAGAGGCAAAACTCTCCATGCAGTAGTGCCATTCAGTGCAGCCAGATTAGTCAATGGATGCAGGAAGGTTTGTCCATAAAATCCCTATCTAGTGCCTATTCATCCAATATCCCCAGACTAGTTTTTAGATTGTGACTTTCATCAATGAGGAGCCTTGGAACTAAGATCTAGGTGCAGTGCTCTTAGATCCAAGGCTCCTTATTGATGAAAGCCACAAGCTAGAAACTAATCTGGGAATATTAGAAAAGTAGGCACTAGATAGGGATTTTATGCACAAACCTTCCTGCATTCATTGATTACTCTGGCTTGTACTGAGTGCTGCTACTGTATGGAGAGTTTTGTCTGTGTGAAAAACAGCTTGTGTAAGCATAAAGAATAGTGATCATGTGATGTTTAATGGCTTAATACTAATCCTTCCCAAATTAGGATTATGATCACTGTGGTTATTAACCAAAGATATCAAAAAGTATGAATACTGAACTGAGTTCAGATCTATACAACTATATAAGCTAATGATCTTATCTTGAAAACATTATTGTGTTTTTATTTGGACTTAAAGTTTACAATTAGCTAAAAAAAGTAGAAGGTGGCTGCTGTAGGGTTGCATTAGATCCTAAGATCTAGGTTCAGTGCTCTCAGATTCAAGGCTTCTCACTGATAAAAGCCACAAGCTAGAAACTAATCTGGGGATATTAGATGAGTAGGCACTAGATAGGAATTTTATGCACAAACATTCCTGCATCCATTGATTACTCTGGCTTGCAGTGAGTGACGCTACTGTATGGAGAGTTTTATCTCTGTGAAAAACAGCTTGTGTAAGCATAAAGAATGGTGATCATGTGATGTTTGATGGTTTAACACCCAAGAAAAAAGTCATTAAAAATTTTTTTTTTCCCTGCATCATTTTAAAAAGAAAATTTGTTCATTTTCTTCTTTAATTGCAGACAAGAGTTCAATTTCTGTATTAAATTATTTTAATAATTTTAAATAAATATTAACTTTCTCAAATTTTTTAAATTCTAGTTTCTTATATATTTTTATTTTTTTTAATTCTTAATTATCATTTTGAAATTATAGAAAATTGTGTGTTGCTTCTTTTATTGCAACCATCTTGGATAGAGAAGTATTGAAGGTATTCACCTTTTTTTTTTTTGCAATTTTTTGAAATATGACCAATGTATCACATCCACATTACTTTTACAATTTCTTTTTGCTATCCTTTATGATCATAATCTCTTCAGTTTCTTTTTCTAATCCCCTCTCTGTCAATATATGTAATAGTAAGAAAATCAAGTCATACATTCTGATTGAACTTATGTATAGAATCGGGGTATTCTGTCTCCAGCCTTGTAGAATTGATTATTAGTTTAATAACTATTAAATGCCATATTCCATCTTGCTGATATATTAATTTCACTCTGAATTACTAACAGTGTTGACAAAGATATATTTATAAAGATCAGAACTTCAAAAATAGGTGAATTCATGCTATACTTGAATCTTTGTTCAACAGAATGCTTTTAATTCATAGTCTGAGGGAGGTAATCCTTTTGTTCCCATATACATTGAACTATCTTAAATTGAATGTTTATATATATATATATAATGCATATTTTACAATCGTTTCATAGGTTTCAGTTTAAAATAGTTTTTTTAGTTTGGCGAATACTCTTTGTCTAGTACATTTTTTCAGTCTTGCTTTCTTACAGTATTTTGATTAATTCATTTTATATGATATAGTTAGCATATCTTTTTCTTCCCTGTAAATATGGAAGTCATTGCAAGCTCTCTGCCATTTGTTACCTCTGTCATAATTTTTGGGACTTTTAATTAAATAAGATGTATTTTGTTTTGTTGGGTTTTTTTGTTATTAAAAAAAATTCTAATCTAAGTTTGTATTTGGTAGAATCTAAAATTTGTGTGTGCATGCGTATATTTTAATTAAATCAAAATAATTGATTATTCAAATTGGGATAAAATATAGTTTGTATAATCTAATATTGTAGTTAGCCAAGTATATAACTATAATTATACTACTAAATATCACATGATCACCATTTCTTATGCTTGCTCAAGCTGTTAAAACAGACAAAACTTTCCATACAGTAGTGCCACTCAGTGCAAGCCATTGTAATTAGTGGATGCCAGAAGGCTTGTGCATAAAATCCCTATCTAGTGCTTACTCATCCAATATTCCCAGACTAGTTTCTAGGTTGTGGCTTTCATCAGTGAGGAGCCTGTATCTGAGAATACTGCACCTAGATTTTAGAATCTAATGCAACCCTCCATTAGCCACTTTTTATCTCTATTTAATTACAAAACTATGAGTTTAAAACTGAAAACATAATATTTTCAACCGAAGCTCATTAGATTATATAGTCACATAGGTCTGAACTCAGTTCAGTATCCATACATTTCGGTGTCTTTGGTTCTTTAATAACCATAGCCATCACTACCCTATTAGGCAAGATTAGTATTAAACCACTAAACATCACATAATCACCATTTCTTATGCTTGCACTGAATGGCACTATGGTGTGGAGAATTTTGTCTGTTTTTACAGTTTGAGAAAGCATAAGAAAGGGTGATCTTGTGAAGTTTAGTGGTTTAATACCAATCCTGCCTAAGAGGATAGCGGTGGCTATTGTTATTGAAGAATCAATGACACTAAAATGAATACTGGACTGAGTTCAGAACTATATGACTATATAAGCTAATGAGCTTGAATTGAAAACATTTAAACTCATAGTTTTATAATTAAGTAGAGATAAAAAGTGGCTTTTGGAGAGTTGTATTAGATCCTAAGATCTAGGTGCTGTGCTTTCAAATCCAAGGCTCCTCACTGATGAAAGCCATGAGCTAGAAACTAGTCTGGGAATATTGGATGAGTATTGGATGAGTGGGCACTAGATAGGGATTTTATATATAACCCTTCTGGCATCCATTGATTACTCTGGCTTGCATTGAGTGGCACTAATATATGGAGAGGTTTGCCTGTTATAATTAGACTTATAAATAAATTACAGTATGGTATATGTTTATTACTACAATATTTGAAAATGTGAAGTATTTATCAAAGAAAAATTTGAAGTATGGTGTTTTTCAAAAATTACATCTAATTGTTTTGCATTATTTCAACTATATTAATTTTATTTTTAAATAAATAAATGGGGGTGGGTGGGTTGATAATGTAATTTTTGGGGGGAAGGAAGCAGATAATTGACAGTGTTACATCCAAATCATTTTTTATTAATAGGTATTATATGCAAAAAAAAAATAATAACTAGATTGTTAGAAAACATACAATTTCAAAGGTTCACAATTAATAGTAAATCGATATTTGAATTTTCTAAATATTCGTGTGTGTACTATATATGTGCCTGTGTATTTATTTGTTTGTACAATATATATGTAGTTATCTGATATGTTAGAAGACAAATTCTAAAAATACATTTAAAATAAGAATACCTTAGAGAATGATTTTAAAAATGTTTAAGAGAAAATATATGAAATGTCATGTTTTTTTCATTGTCAATTCATAATCTTTAATTATAATGTATTATAATTTGAGTATTTCAAATAAAAATGGTAAGAAAAAAAAGTTGAACTATTCAATTCCCACTGAAATTACACATTGAAATAATTTTTTTTTTTTTTTATAAAATAAAAAATGAAATTTCTAGTATATATAGTAATTTAAAATTTCAATTTACAAAAGAGAAAGATTGGTTAATGGATATTTTAAAACCTCAATAATTTAATGCTTTTTTGGTATTTTCATATATTCTTTATTCTGGTAATTATAAATCAAATAAAAATAAGACTTGCAAGTATAATAAAAGATAGTAATAAAAGAAAATCATGATTGAAGGGGGGGGGGAGCAAGGACAAAAAACAAAAATGGAGATAATAGAATGAAAAGTAACAGATATTTGAGTTGAGTAAACATTGGTAATAAGAAATGAGAAAGAGCATCCCAAAATGATATTCAAAAGAGAGACATGAGACAGAAACAAGTCAAAGTTTTGCAACTTATATATTTCAGCAATTTCCCAGTTTGAATTTTAAGAATTACAAAATAGCATTCACTCTTACACTATTATAGGGCAGTGTTTTATGTGGCAGTTGTTATCTAACAATATATGTTTGGTAATATCACCATATTTATTATAGAATTCTCAGAGTTATCAGATGTAGCTTTATACATTAGCAAGAATTTTAAAATGGTCTGACTATTAATATAAATAATTATACATCATGTCTTGAATATTGAAAATCTATTGGCAAGATAATGATCAAACTGTGGAATAAAAATTTATTCATGATCTTTATCAATTTATGTGATAGAAAAGTTAGACATGCCTGGATCTATTTCTACTGAGGTAAAAAAAAAAGTTCAACTTGGTCAGCTGTTTGGAATTATTGATTACCTTCTGACTAACTGAACAGGTAATTTTATGCCTTCAAGAGGAATATAGTATCTCAAATAGACACACAGGATATATGGTTATTTCATTTAATACATATTCTGGATGAGGTTCTCAAATGGTATAATTGGTAGCACGTTTGTTTGGCATTACCACTACTTAGAGTTCAAATAAGGGCTGTATAAAATTTGATTTTTTTTTTCAGATTTCAATAAGACTTGGCTCCCCCCCCCAAATAATTGTCCTATAGAAAACTAATGGACAATTTCATAGATCTTCAAGCACATTTGGGCAAAATTGATAGTTAATGTCTTCTTCATCATTGATTCTTTATGAGTGAGCAAATCGTTCTTTTTCTATATACTGGTATAGTGTTAAAAAATTAGGATTAAAGTTTTGTCTTAAAAGGTTAGTTTATGGCATCTAACAATTCTATCATCACTTTAGAAAGTTATTCTTGAGGAAATAGTTTTAATTGCATAGAATGACTATTAGACATTCAGTCCAACACCATTTATTTATGGCATTGAGACCTGTTCATGCCAATCACAGTAATAATTAAAAAAATAATCGAATGGTTAGTCACTCAAGAGATGAATTAGTATATGATTATGGTACACGGATGAAAGAAGTGATGAGAGATTAAAAACAATAATTGTTAACATCTATATAAAAATGTATCGTAGGTAATTGATTTATATTAAATTGAACAGAGATTATAATAAATGTAATTAAGTACAAATTTATTATTAAAAGATGATTGTCATGGATAGATAAGTGCTTTTTAAGTGGATTTTATAATTTATATGTGTATTGGGTGACTAATTACGTCTGAATTTTGCGAGAGCTTTAGATACTTTTAACAACAAATAGACCACTGCTGTCATGATAACTTGGCATAGTATTTTTGTTTTAAATGTCTAGAATTATTTCTTCACCTTAGTTCAAGAAATCATATATATATATTAGTTGCCAACAATTTATTCCAACCACAGGATCAATTGATCATGCTAGCACATATTTATATATCAATTAGATTTTTTAATCGATTATTTTCAGAAACATTCTGAAAAAGTGCTGTAGAGGAATTAAACGCGTGTAAACACATACAGATATGTTTGTGTAAAATGTTGTTTCTGCTAATCAGGGATGGTAATTGATAAAGATATCTATATTATCTGGATTTTAATATTTTGTGGTGTTAACAGCGTGTAATTAGATATAGCGGATGCCTTAAAAATGTAAGCAATTTATATAGTTATAGTTGGTGTCTGACTTAAAAGTTTCTTGTTAAATTTCTAAGTAAATGATTTAGTAAAATAATTCAATTTTTAACACTAATATTTTATCATAATTATTTTTAAAATCAATATGGAGAGATATCTTCACTCATTTAAATTTTAAAAAAATAATTATCTTAACTTTGACTGGTTTTTCAAAACAGGCCATGTGGCTGTATCTACTTTCTCTCCATCATTCCCCCACTGTGTGCTATCAACGACAATTCCCAGTGTTATTAGCTAAAGAAGTTGGCTCAGCTTTGTAAAAAAACAGCAGGAAAGCTAAAAGGTGTCAACTTAACCAACAAACCTCTCAAGCTTGACAGAAACCACATTTTCTCAACCAACAGCCAGCATTATAGTTCATATTTTTAATTAGCTACTTTTCAATCATCTACCAATTAAGTGGAGCTGTCTGGCAGCTGTAGATTTTTATGTTTTTGTCATTTTCAAGGTCTGTTGCAACTCATAAGGTCCCAAATATACTGAAGTCTTTAAATCTAGTCTTGCCTTCAATGGGCTCTTAATCAGTAGCTCCTTCTGTGTTTATGAACTATCCTTCTTTAAAGTTCTCTGCAGGGTTGACCATTCCTAAAAGCTCAGAGCACCCAGGAGTTTTTAAGGTGTGGTATAAGAGCTGTCTTGCGGAGCTAGCTAACATTTGTGGGAGTAAAATAGAAGACAGCTCTTAGCAATGGCTTTTTGCTCATTTGTTATAATGCCTGTCTGCTCTGTCCACAACACTGTAAAATATTAATTTAAAAATTGGTCTAGGTGCGGTCTAAACAAATCTTTGTTTCAGCCTCAGTAGGGTTATCTTTTAAATTACACCAATCATAAACCATCGCAATGGTAAAATAATGGCATTTTAACGTGTAGATAATAGAAGCCATAAGGATTTGATGGGAAGATAACTAAGATCTAGTCCAGTATAGTTTCGTTTTAAAACTGACTAGTCTCAGCAGGTATTGGCAAGGTGTGTGACCGAGCATGCTCAGAATGATTAGTTGGACTCATCTATAACGTGTGTTCAGAAACTTTGTGTGTTAAAATTAACCATGTGAATTCGCATTTGAATCTGAAGAGAACAACTGTGTACTAATCATTATGGGTATTGACCAAGAGCATAATGCATCATTTCTGATATGACAGTTGTCACTTTAGTTTAACTATGTTTTGAGTGGCATATAATAGTATTCATTTGTTACATCGTCACCAGTTTATTCATAGTTTACGTACTTGTCTGCTTTAATAGTCCCCAGCAGTAGGGGACTGAAGCCGAGATCAGCTGTTGATGAAGTGCGATGAATAATAATGCGCACAGTACAACTCAGGTAATATTAGCCAATGCTATAGTGACACAATACACATGCTCTCTTTGGATTTAACAAATGGATGTTCCTTACCAATTTAATTTGTATAATCAACTACGTAATTGGAAATAATGTTTCATTAAAAATATACTCTCTACAACTCCTATGAAATTTTAATTCAGAAGTTATAACTTAGTCGCCGCATGACTCAAATAATACGTTAAATGTATGCTTTTTTCTTTCTTGTTTTTTTTTTTTTAAATAAAGAATCGCATTAAAAAAAAAAAAAAAAATCCCCAAAGCGATATTCTAGATTTTGTGAAAATGATTTCCAGATGGAAATTTTGCATTTTTAATGCAAATGGGGGATACTAAGAAAATATACTGCACTATTTATTATTATACAAATAATTTTTCCACATTGCTAATTTATCATTCAGAGTTGGGTCGAGAGGATTTGTGGAAAGAAGAGTCGTTTAAAAAGTGAACTAATTTACATCGTTGATCAACTGTTTAATGTACTAACATATGGCTCAGGTACACCGTTAACGAGTTTAGAAGGCTGAGGGTTAAAATTAATTGCAGTTCAGTTTTAAAACAATTATTTTGCGTCATCAGAGGATTTATTTTTAATCTTATTATTTAATTGTTTGGATTTATTTAAAAATAATTGTTTACTTGTATTATTTAATGATAAGGAGGAGAATGCAATTTTAATTCTATAATAAATAGCATATTTTAACAGATGAACATACTATATTATTAGATATTAATTCACACTATTAGAAAAACTGTACACATATGTGGGTCATGAAATGATTCAGTAATAATCATACAAGCTACCCTTTACACTGGAAAACACAAGCCCCTGGAAATATTAAAATATAATAAGCATTTGTATAACTTCTTAGGAATATTTTTGTTTAAAACTTTAATTTTGTTTATTATAGACTTCAAACTCTGGAGGGGGGAGGGGTACACGTATTATTTATAGTGAAAGCTACAAATAATAAACAATCTCTTAAATCTATTATTCTAATCTTACGGTACACAGCATAGCAAAGCACACTACAAGTATCATTCCCTGAGTGCTGGAAGAGTTGATACCATTTCATAGGCTAATAAATTGCTGGTTAATTCAGATTTTACGTTTTTTTTTTTTTTACTTTTTTCTCCAGCTAAGAATAGCTAGGTGTCATATGCAGACTGATATTGAATGCTTTTTGGTTATCGACTAGCTAATTGAAAGAAACTTCTAAGCTTAAATAACAAATATGTATATTTCTTTCAGGTAGTCAACCCATAGTCTTTGAATTTTAATCTTTTATTATAAGTTTGGTTATCAAGAGTATTAATACAACTATAAAAATAAACAACATGAAATAGCATTTTTATTCCTGGTGAGGAAACTATCATATATTTCTAACGTTGTTGAATGCAAGATTTATCTCTGCCTTAACTGAAATTATGTTTTATTCACATATTCTCGTTGCATTTTATTGTAATCTGGTTAATGTATGCATTAAATTATATGCAGTCATACACACTATATATGTTGTTAATATCTATAGACTAATTTGTAATGCACAAATTAATGTTTATACATAAAGAGATTAGGGATTGTTAGTAAAAAAACAAATAATTACTTTAATCTCCTTATAGAGATGAAAAATATGTTACTTAAAAGGTAAGATGTTGATTGTGATCCTAGATTAATTACAATTTTAAAAAGTATAAATATAGTCTAAGATATTTCTAGAACTATAGGCTTTTATTAAGCATAAATCTTAATTCCAGGAGCTCAGAGGAAAAAGGAGTACATATTTTATAGATCTTTAATATTATTTATATAAACAATATAGGTTTTATAGAGCTTTAATAATATTATTATTATTATAAATCTTTGGATAATCATTTAATAGTTAAATAATTATATTTGGGTCTAACTTTATATGCATATATGTATATTTATTAATAGGAAGTTGGAATCATATTTGGTTATATTAAAAGTTTTATGCATTATATACTTGTCAAATTATTAATTGAATATATGAATTTTAGCCTCATAAATTTATGTTTAGGTCCAACTAACTTGGGATTTAAACTAAACACATTGGAAATTGGTGTTTTATAGATAATGCTGTGATGCAATTAACATTCTTTTAGATCACCAACTCTGATTAAAAAGTGAATGCAGGCATATATAGAAGAAATTTAATTCCACCGATTGATTAATGCAAACATTTATTATGTCAATTTTAAGACTAAAATAAACATAGTTAAGTTGACTGAGAATAATCTTTTTCCACATACTTATATAGAAATAATTAATGGAACAAAATTTATTGGAAATTTTGATGTAAATAATATCATTGAATGACCCTTTTATAAGGCAAAAAATATGTATATATTTTTTACTAAACAAGGTTTCTATGATACATTATTTTGTTTTGCAGAGGATGGGATGGTTGAGATCAATAATAGATTTGTCAAACTTTTTACATTTAAGAAATAATAAGAAAAAATAAATAATTATGCTAATCCTCCATCATCTAAGTATATAGCAAAATTACATTTCAAAAATAGAAAACAGTTTAAAAGAGAATGTATAATATATAATTTCAGAATCTAGCTGAGAAAATGGTATATGGAAATATTTCATGAAGATGATATTTCTTAAACAATTTTCATGAGATGTTAAAACTGAGAAAGCAGTGATAGAAATTATTTAGCAAATTGAAAATCCTTAGATGTTATATTTTAACAATGTAGTATATTCAATAACAACTTAGTTTGAGATAACATTTAATATATACATTTTTTTTAGGTTATAGAGAAAAAGAAAATGAAGATAATACTTAAAAGAAAAATTAGAATTATGTTTGTCATCAGCAAAAGTGTGAATTGAATTGATGTAAATATCATTTTTATATGAATAGAAAAAAAAAAGAAAGAAAATATAATGAAAATTGTGTTTTCAACATTATTAGGAAAGATATTAGATAAATCATTTATAATAAATGGTCCTGATAAAAAATGAATGTTCATTTGTAAAATTCAGATAAGGGAATTTGAAAATACCTGTCTAAAAAGTGTCCTATGTCAATTACTGAATGAATGTAGACCATTTCTCTGTAATTTAGGAATTGTTTGATGAGAAAACACAGAAAGTCAATTTCAGAATTAGCATTGCATATTTTCAAAAACTATAGTTAAGAATTCTACCAGGCTGGGAAAAATATGTTTGATAAAATATGACTTGACTGGGTAAAGGAAGAGTAAGATGAAAGACTAGAAGAGCTACAGCTTATTAAAGATAGCCAGATCTTAATTTATATAATTATTATATCCCATAAGATTTTGCGCAGGTTGATTTATACATAAATAAAAAATATGTATTTATAAACTTTTAAACCACATTTGCTTTGAATAGTCTTATCTGTCAGTTGTTCAAGAAGTTATATAATAGACCAACTACTAAAAATAAGTACTTGTTTTGATTCAGAAATTTTTAGCTCTTAAGCTTCTTTGTTACAATGTTAAATGTACTATTTGTTTTGAATAGTTATATTTACAGAGCATTATCATATTGAAAATGTTTTTATATAATCTCTGTTATTTGAAACATCATTTTCTAATATTTAAAATAATGGATTCCTTAACAATTTTGTAATTTTAAACTGAATTATTATTCAGTTTTTAATATTATAGTGTATTTTAAATATTGAATGCTTTTATATTAACTTACCCTATCTATGTTTCTGATGGGATGTTTACATTTTTGAATTTTTAACAGTCAAAAAAAAATCTGTTCTCATTTAGGATTCAAATTTACATACTTATACTTCCCAAGAAAATTTTTAACAATTGAGCCAATGGAAATATTGTGTTTGTAGAATAAAATTTTGTTAATATTGATTTAACACATACTTAATTATTTAAAAGTAAATATTTTCTACTATAATCTGAATTTTTCTTCTGTAATAATTAATATCTCATAAATATTTTGTGAAAAAAATAGTGTGTAAAAAATGTTAGAGAATTATATGTTTTCATTTCCAAAATCAAAACAAAGAAATAAAACTGTCAATCATTGACTGCAGATGCTCTTTTGTGGAGAGAAGAAATATAATAAAAAAGAATGAAGAAAAATATTTTATTTGAATTGAAATTTCATGTTTTTTTTTATTTGTAATTAAAAATAAAAAATAAATGAATGTTTAAAAAAAAAAAAAAAAAAATTAAATAATGCTTTTATGAAAACAGCCAATTTTTTTTTTTAATATTCTATTTTTTTGCCTGTTTTCTATACATTTTGTGCATGTCCTATGTATTTTTTTATACTGTCAAGTTGAATTAATATTCAATTCTGCATTATTTGATTAAAAAGTGAAATTAATTTGCTATTAATAAATATTGTATATATATAATAATTTACATATTATTAAATGGAATTTATTATTTAACTCTGAATGATAGGATATATTCAAAATATTATGTATAGTTACTAATTATATATATATATGCTAATTTAGAAAAACATTAATAGCATTGACATTTATCATTATTGATAATATTGTGATAATAATTTTCATAAATTAAGCATTTTATTTTATTTTTTTCAGGGTGAAGTTTCATGCAAAGAATGCTTTTTTAGGACATTTGAAGAAGAAATTTATAATACTATTATAACAGGAAAACTTTTTAATAGGAATGAAGTAATTGGAATAGGTGCATCTGGTGGAAAAGGTACGTGAATTGTATTAAAATATATGTGTATATTTAGTTATGAAGATATTGGATTATCTCTTGTTTGCAATATGGGGTAAGTTATTAAAGAATAAAATTATATTCCAGATCTTTACACATTGAAATAATTTAGTTTAAATAAATTATTTGAAATATTTACAAGTTTAATGTAATGTAAACAAATATATTTCTCTTCCCAATTAATGGTATAGATTATTCCATATTTCAATCATGTTTATTATTTTTGTGATCAGTATATAAACTCTTTTGACCAATTCATATTATTTTGAGTCTTACTTGCTTCCAGGTAATAGTAATTTAAAATCCATTTATTGATCAATATTTGATAATTATCAGGATAAGTCTTTGTTTGGCCATCTAAAATAGTATGTGCTCACTTAGGATTTTTCAGATTCCTGGGGGAAAAAAGCCAGAAGTTAAGCACATCAGATTAATGCACTAACTTCTACTCTGTAATAATATTATTAAAGGATTATGTTCTAAAACAAAGGTAACTGCAAAAGTATTATGCCACATTATAATTGTCTTATTTTATTTTTACAATCAACATATTGACATTCACTAAACAACCTGAATTAATGATGAATTTATTCTCTAGATAAGAAATGCTAATATCCATTTACTGTTTATAAACTATTGATTATTGACAGCCTACTTGAAGATAATTCCTAAATCTATATTTAGGACATGAAAATAATTTTAAGATTTGCCCAGCCTGAATTGTTATGTTTATAGATTGTGGTAAAATTTCTTTATTATAAAGAAATTGCTTTGAAAACTCCTATATATTGTTTAAAATTTTATACAAGTGTATATATTGAACCATAGATACACATATGAACTAATTGGTTATTTTATGTTAATCATATCTCCTCACCTAACATAGAAAAATATCAAGTCCAATCACAGTGAAAGTGAAATATTTTTTATCTTGTCACAGTATCAACTGACCAATTTCCTTAAAAAATGTACATTTTAATAACATTTCATTTTCAGCTGCTTTGGAGTGACATCACTAATGTCATAAATATAGAAATCCCATCAAGACATCTGAAGATAAGATGTTCTTCTAAAAATATATATATCTGACAGAATAATTGACAATTTTTTTCACATGGTATAGTGACCAAATAGCTAATCTGCACTGCGATTGGAGCTGATATATTTCCAGATTATTTCATTATTTCTAGGTGCATTAACTTATTATGTATATTGTATTATTTTATTTGGGACTCATCTGATCTAGAAATTAAAACCGATTTAGAAAAAGACAGTGATAGGATAAGAGGATGTGCGAATAAGTGATATTGCTCATGTTATTGATGATGACTTGCATCTTTATGATTTGGTGACAAAACATTATTATTTTATGAATATAAGTATTTACTTCATATTCAAATAAGATCTATTATTTTATAATAATCAATAATACATTGGCACATCCAAATTTATACCTGCATTCAAAATAAAAGATTTAAATAATACAACCTTTCTTATTCCACAATTATTACTGGTCTTCTATCTATCTAGTTAATAATAGTTCCAACACAATTGAAATAAAACAACTATATAAAAATAATAAATATTTTCTTTATTGAACCAGTTTTTGCCCTATATTAGGGCCTTTTCAAAATACACTCTTGTAATATAATCACATGGCTCTTATATATGTATCAATATGTGATTATATTAGAAAAGTATATTTTTAAAAGGCCCTAATATAGGGTGAAAACCAGTTCAATAAAGAAAATATTTATTATTTTTATATAGTTGTTTTATTTAAATTGTGTTGGAACTATTATTAATTATTGAAAACAACATTATCGACAAATTTATGTTTGACCTTTATTAAGGATCTATCTAGTTATAATAATAATCAGAAAATAATAATGAATTCTTTATAACAGCTATGTAAATCTCAGTAATAATATTACATATAAAAAGTTTTTTTCAACACCTAGTTTGGTGCCCATTTCAAATGTTACTAATCTGTTTGACATTAACAAACTATTTCAGACATAAAATCATCTAGTGTTCAGTAATGGAATTAAAACAAGCAATAACAATATAAATCATTAAAATAAATGAAAACCCTCATATATAAATCCACTAATTACAAAATAATTGATTATATTATAACAATATATTAATATCAATAATTATGCGCTTATAACGCTCTTAAAGAAGTTATATATATATTACTAAATTTATTTAAAGCTTAGCGCTTTCAAAGCTCTATGGCTTCATAATCATGGCTATTACATGCATTTTTTTAAAAATAGATTAGTAACATTTGAAATGGGCACCAAACCAGGTGTTGAAAAAGGCTTTTTATGTGTAATATTTTTACTGAAATTTTTATAGCTGTTATAAACAATTCATTATTATTTTCTGATTATTATTTCATGGAATACAGCATAAAGATTTTTATTCTTTTCTATATAGTTATTTATCAGCATTACAATATAAATTATAAAACATTAAGTAAACGAGTCATACCTCTTTTCATGAATGATTTCTTCATTTTACCACGCATAAATTGAATTTCATTCATCTTCTTCCATAATATATTGAGGACAACTTCACATTTCTTTGCTGGTTAATTCAATCAGTGTAAATCAAGAATCATTCTGATGTTTTCTTCAAAAAAATATATTACATATATAAATGCAGGTGTTAAACCTGTACAATGTATTAAAACTATTATAAATAATTTTGAATAAATGTAAAAAAAAAAAAAAACATTATTGGACTTATTTCTAGTAATTTTGATAGATATTTTTAAATTAAAATTTTTGAATACCTTCCATTGTTTACAATAATATTGCAATTAGCTTATTTAAAAATTATCATACTTTATTATTTTGAATAATGTAGAATATTATTTACAATAATCTGAGAATCTTATTAAATTTTTACAATAATTTGTTTGCAGGATATATTTGATTTGGATAAGAGAATCTTAAACTTTTAAAATAATGAAAAGAGCATTTAGTTAGTAATAATATAAATTTCTAGATTAATTAAAAGTAAGAAAAGAAAACAACATTGATTAACTCCAGAGAAGAATAGAATAGAAACAAATAAAAGACAGGCTTCTTGTTTCTGCCATTGCAGTAGTAAATATACTTTTCCAGTTTGTGTCTAAAATATCTTCAGTGCAGATTATCATAAATCTCATTATCAGCAAAGTGAGAGCAAGAGATGGGAGACATCTGTACCCTAAAGTAAGAAAGCAGATTTAAGGAAATCTTAAAGATCACCCTGGCCTACAATATTATTTTTGTTAGCCTATAGGTGAACTGGATATATGTAAATCATAAGCAGCTAAACCTACAAATCTTAATTTTCATTTTTTATGTAAAAAATATATATATACATTTAATTATTTTTGCTATGTATTTGAAATTAGTTTGATAACAAATACACATACAGATACACACACAGAGAGAGAGAGAGAGAGAGAGAGAGAGAGGGAGAGGGAGGGAGGGAGGGAGGGATTGTTTATTGAATTGCAAAGTTGCAGTACCACAGATGATTTTTTATATGTATAGAATTTATATATAAATTGAAATTATACTATAAACAAAATTTTTAAAAAAGAGTACTAATATAGTCATTAATAATAAATAGAAGGAATATATGAAAAGTAAGAATGAGAAAAAAAAACTTCTGTAGCATATTTAAGTAAGTAATGAAATCATTGAAATTAAATATATTCTGTGCAATATTCTATTTTTACAATAATTTTTTTCTTTTATAGAAACATAATAGACTACTTTCTTTATGAAGAAATTATAGTCACTTTAATTATTTTAATGTTTTTAAATCAGTGTTAATTTTAAGTATATTATAATATTTTCTAAAACTTTTAGCATTACTCTTAAAAAATATTTTATTATACAAAATATTGCACTGAAAGACTGATAAAGGAATAATAAAATGTATGTAATTTCAACATAAACTGAAGAAATTTTATTAATATATGCAATTGTAAATGGCACTCCTAAATGGGAAAATGGCTATTGACATATTGTAAAATTTATTTACAAATTTTAATTTTTTTTTTTTAACATAATCCTGTATGGCACCCAGAAAAGAAAAATGATTGCTTGAATATCATAAAATTTCCAAATAATATTTTTTATTTATTTATATTCTTGTTTGTTTGTTTACATTTTTACTTGGATAGCTTAAAAGTGAAGTCATGTAGTTAGATACAGCATAGTTCATGGTTCTATTAATTATATATTCAATATTAAACATTTTGAGGTATTTACATATGTCTACATGAAATTTTAGTCTTCATTACTTATGATTATTTATGATTGCTAAATATTTGATAGTATGTTACATCTTCTTGAAAGCGCTCAGCCATTTAATTTATTTTTCTATTTGTTGTTACAGTTTTACGTGATAGCACAATTTATATTATCATATTTAGACAAACATAAAGTATAAATCTACAGGTTATTATTTAATTAATTAAGTAAATTTAATTTTCACAGATTTAAAGAATCATTTTTAATAAAGTTCTAAATAACAACTCCACTTTCTGCATTAATGTTAATTTATTTACGCGGCAAAAGATGGTCATCTTTAAAACATAAATTGGTCAGTGGTAGCTAGAAGTTAATAAATAATATACAGTAGATATAAAAATACTCTAGATATGTTCAACAACTTATATTTGAAAGTTAAATTTATTTACTTAATTAAGCACTATCAAATAATTAGCAATCATAGATAATCATAATGATTTTAATGACTAAAGTTTCACCACTGGACTAATACATAAGTACTCATTTTGATATACAATTTATTGTGCAGAATTATTTACTTATTATATTATGCTTGCCCATTCTACAATGATGGTATTTGACGGTATTCAATTTTATTATTCTTAAGTTTTTGATCAGTCAAAGCAATTTGTTAAATGTCAAGGCAAAGAGGCATGTGCAACACAACCACATGATTATCGGCTGCTTATTATTTTCACATTTGATAATTAGTCATGCTATAAGTTGTGGTATCATGTTATAGAGTTTGTTTCTGAAAATAAATATCTCTGTTTTTTCCAAGTGTATATTACTTAGTATTCCGCAAGATTCACAAGAAGATATATATATATATATATTGTAATGATCATCTTACAAATGTTTCAATTATTTACATTTAATTAATTGTTTAGAGCATAGGAAACAGACTAAAATATATGTATTGATACATATATATTTATATAAGCTTTAAAAATATTTTCTTTAATATAATGATGAGGTCTACTACTTGGCACTATTTGCAATACCAGGCTAGATCCCATAGAACATAAGTTACTCCTGATGAAATGGACATGGAATAAATATGCAGACTAGACAATATTACATATAAAGAAGTTAGCACACTATTTAAGACAATATTAAAACACTAGTTTTTTTTACAAAATATGATAATTGTCAAATAAATATAATTTTCTTTTTTTTCAATAAAACCAGTACTCCAATCTGTCTCTTCTTCTTTTTTTACATGCACAGTGGAAAACAATAGTTATTTATAAAGTGTCCAAGGTTATTTTGATTAATTTTATAACATTAATCTTTCAATTAAATCTTGTAATACAACTTTTTTTTATGATTGAGCATATTTTCCATAGAGTAAAATTTCTGGTCTTCAATTTACCTCAAATATAATCATATGTATGGCCAATCCTCACCAATATAATACATTTACTTATATCATTTCACATTAAAGAAATTTTTTTTAAAAAAATTGTTAACAAATCATAACTTATATAGTAAATATGAGATGAAGTGAATTCTTTTTTTTAAAAACATTCTATTGCTTTAAAATGCAACTACCTCCTCATTATCTTTCACTTCCTGTTTTAATTAATCAAAAATATAAAATATAGCTTGTTGGAATTAAATATATACTAAAATAAAACTTGAAATGGTTAATAAATTAGGATAACAATCTAAACAGTTTTTTTGCTTACAAAGCAAAAGTTTTACAGCTGGAGTTTGATTTTTTCTGTGATGGCAAATATTAATTGATTCCATTTGTATTTTACCATAATGTCCTTTAACAATCTCCTGATTTTGAAATTTGTAGTTCAAACATTGATTCTTTATTTTAATTAGAGATGCATTCAAAAAATATAGCTTGATCAAGTCTATTAGTAATGCAGGGTAGATTTCAACAGTTGGCAGTTTCCTCTTCTACTCACTCAGCATAGCATGAATCAAATGAGAATCCAAATTTATTGTAGCTTGATTAAAACATGAATCCAAATTGATTGCTTTCAAGAAAAACTGTTCATATAAGTTTAATTCTTGTTTTTGAACATCTTGATCTTGTCTTCAAAACTTTTGATTTTGTTTTTCACAGGCTTTGATAAATTTTGATGATTGATTTTATTTTCATTTCAAATTTTTTGAACACTTTCATTATTTGATTGATTGAACTTGCAAATATCATAATTATTAAATTGCCTGAATTTTTTGTTTTTATATCTCATAGCTAAAATATACTTAATCCTTTTTTCCTTTTTATTAACTTATTTTCAATTTAACTATTCAAAATCTATTTCTTAACTGAGTTCCCCTGCAATATATTTCCTACAATTCTTGATGAGAAAATCCTAACAAAATTTATGAAATTCACAAGTTTCTCTCAAATTCAAACATTCCTAACAAACCCATTACATTATTTAATATTATTTTACAATATGATATCCAAAAAAAAATAACATTTTAATACACATATTACTATTACATTTAATTTTTTTTTTTTACCTTTGAACTTTTACATTTAGCAATCCTCACAACTCTGAACCATGTGGAAGACTCATGGCTGACAATGGAATGAATAAAACATTATTCACTTATATAGTGGCAGTCTTGGGATTAGGATTATTAACTTTAAGATTTTCATGTTGATCAAAATATAAACTCTTTTAAAATTTGAAAATTTAATACGATATTGATGGGAGTTCTTCATCTTTTTGCACCGACTTAAAAGACTAACACATATGCTAGTTTTTATTATATACCATTTTATGATGAAAGGAAGTGATCTTATGGGGTGTTCCCATTTACTGATCATTTTTATGGCAGATTTCCAACTTTAATTTCTACTACTTGACAAATTATTCCAACATATAAATTATTTCAAAGCAACACAATTTGTCATAAGACCATATACATTTGAACTACATTGGCCCCCTTTATTATAATATATATGGTTGCATGGAGTCTCATGTAGCACAATAAAGATTTCACACTTTTTTTATTAATTTTTTTTTTTTTATGAATTTATAGCTAAAATATGATGGTAATGATAATGTAGTAAACATATACTGGTATATTAGTTTGCTTTACTCCTAACTTTAATTTTAAATTAAATTAATTCCATCCATTTGGTACAGAAAGTGCTATCTTATTAGAAACATAAATATTTATGTATCACATTTGTTATGATATTATCTGAAATTGATGTGTTAATATGTCTTATATCATAAATCACATATTTTTACTTTTTCATTAAAATTTTAGGGATATAATTCATGTTTAATGATAAGTTTTAAATCTTAATTTTGTTCTTGTTTTTTAATAAAAATTACGTAAAATAATTTTTAATAAGGATAATCATTATCCTTCGTTATATTTACTAAAGCATAATCTTTTACTGAATAATTTTGATCTGCCACATATCTTTTTATTTTTATATTGATAAGTAACTTCAAATTAAAAAAAAATTCAATATATTTATAAGAGTTTTATTGATAATAGAAATATGGATACTTAATTTGGATATGGGGAATGTAGTTTGTTAAAATATTTACCTCAGGTTATTAAAACATGGTAACATTTTTGCAATTATAATTCACATAACAGTAATAATTTTGAAAAGTTTTTAAAACTCTAGAATAAAAATATTAGATAGATTAAATCTGATACATTCAATCAGATACTAGTGGCTTACATATTTAATTTTTTTTGATTAGTTTTATAATCAGTTTTTTTAAGGACCTATTGAAAATAAAAATAGCAATGTTATGTTTTTGTTTATGGTTAAACAATGATATCATAACATACCTATGATGTGATTTACAAGTGTAATAGGATATCTTGTTTGAAATTAGGGATAAATCTATATCATTTTATTTCATTGAATTAGAAATGGCTCAAGATAACAGCCTGTTTAGTTAGTAATAGATATCTCTTTTAATGATTACAGTTAAATATTTATTTCAGAGATAAAATTTCACTTTCCTATGAAAGTTATGCATGACAAGGTCTTGGAAATGGTTAAAAGTATGCCTTGTTTTTTTTGCCAATTTAGTTCATTGATATGTTTCATCTTGAAAAGATGACATATATCAAGTTTTATCTTTAAATTATGTTGAAATTTAGAATAGAAAATATTTCAAAGAATTAAATTTCTGAAATAAAATTCTTATTTAATTTTAAATATTTTTAAGAAGAAATTTTAAATTGTTTTGGATTTCATGCCAGTATTTTAAAAAAATATTGGAAATACATAATGCAGAACAGCCATTAGCATTAAATTATGGAAACTATATAATATTTTCATAAAGAATATAATTTTATCATGGCAAATGTACTTGATAAAATTATTTAGAATAATTTTGGAATTTAATTTGAAAAAAATACATTATCTATTAATTTTCAACATCTAAACTCAGTGGAAAGTAATTTTTTTTGAAAGTATACAGGATTTAGAGTGGATATCATAAAGAATCTTTGCTATTTTAGTCAAACATTCTAAACAATTTAAATATATACCTGGAAATAAGATGCTTTTAATTTTATAGAGTTTTACAATATTTTGTTTAAAATAGTATTTGTATAACCATTTCCATGGAGAACAAAAAGCTAACTTTTTTTATTACTATTACCCCCATGGATTTCAATGAGCAGTTGATCAATTACCTTATTAGCTCTATATGGATTGATGGAATGATAGATGGGCTGATCCTGGAATGCAAAGATCAGGACTCAGTTCTGACATTTCACCAAGCTTTCTTTTGTTACACTCCCATGTTACATGTATCCATTATTCCAGTATAAGTTTTTTGTCATCTTTTTTGTGATATATCCAACCCAAATCTATATCAGCGTTACATGTTTGATTTTTTTTGTTTATATAGTTTTCTTTTAATCTCTAATTATTAATCTCAGTATTCATCTCTTCATTCGTTTTTTTGTAATATAAAGTCTTTATATTGATCTTTTATTAAATATACAAGTCTCATATTCATAAGTAAATATTAGTAAAACTTTTATTTAAGTTTTCTTTTTCAAGTACCAGATACATTTTCTTTTAATATTAAGTTACTTTGGCTAAAAGAACTATACCCAAATTTAATTTTATAATTCGGTCTTTCATTATATTCCCATCTGTTTTACTAATATAATCAAAAAGATATTTTTACTTGTTATAATTCATTATTATCAATCTTTATTTTTTCCTTTATTGAAAAGGCACTGTATATTTTATTTTTAATCCTGCTTTCTGATAGCTTTTGTAATATTTTTTGAAGCTCTGAAGTTTTATTTACGAAAACAATCACAATATCTAGAAAATTTAGATGACTTATAATAATCTTCATTTATTTTTATTCCCATAACTATCTATTTTAATTCACAAAATATTTCCAATAAAATTGCTGCAAAATGTTGTAAGATTTGGAATGACTCTATTATACATATTTCATTCTTATCCATATTAATCTTCAAAATATCATCAGATAATCTAAAAACTTTTTTACATTTTGATAAATGTTCTTTAGACTTTGACTATAGTCTGGATATACATCTTGATGGTCCAATGTTTTAATGTCTACAGAAATGCATGTCTTTTCATATTCTACAAATTAGTGCAAAATGGCAACTTACGTTCATTGATAATCATGTTTAAGTTTGTTTTCGTTTAATCAATTTTGATTTCAAAGTTGAGTATAAATTAGTTGTAATGATAAACAAAGCAAAACTCTCCATACAGTATTGCCACCCGGTGCCAACCAGAGTAATCAATGAATGCCAGAAGGCTTGTGCATAAAATCCCTATCTAATGCCTACTCAACCTATATCCCCAGACTAGTGTCTGGCTTGTGGCCATCGTCAGTGAGGAGCTTTGGATCTGTGAGCACTGCGCTTAGATCTTAGGATCTAATGCAACCATCCAGCACCCACCTTTTATCTCTATTTAACTACAAAACTATGAGAATGAAATTGAAAACACAAAAATATTTTCAATCTAAGCTCAATAGCTTATATAGTCTGGGGATATAGGATGAGTAATCATTAGATAGGGATTTTATGCACAAGCCTTCTGGCATTCATTGATTACTCTGGTTGGCACAGGGTGGCAATATTGTATGGAGAGTTTTGCTTTGTTTATAAACAATTATGTGCTAGTATAAGAGATAGTGATCATGTGATGCTTAATGGTTTAACACCAATTCTGCCTAATAGGATAGTGGTGACTATGGTTGTTAAAGAACCAAAGACACCAAAATGTATGGGTGCTGAACTGAGTTCAGACCCATATGACTATATAAGCTATTGAGCTTAGATTGAAAATATTTTTGTGTTTTAAATTCATTCTCATAGTTTTGTAGTTAAGTAGAGATAAAAGGTGGGTGCTGGAGGGTTGCATTAGATCCTAGGATCTATGTGCAGTGCTCTCAGATCCAAAGCTCCTCACTGATGATGGCCACAAGCCAGAAACTAGTCTGGGGATATAGGATGAGTAGGTATTAGATAGGGATTTTATGCACAAGCCTTCTGGAATTCATTGATTACTCTGGTTGGCACAGGATGGCAATACCATATGGAGAGTTTTGCTTTGTTTATAAATAATTATGTGCTAGTACAAGAGATAGTGATCATGTGATGCCTATTTGTAATGATCTTAATAAAAACTGGTATAAAATTTATAGAATACTAATATCTTTGTTTATCTTTCTTAAAGCCCAGTACAGTTTAGTAATTTGTGCTAAAGGTTCTGAATCATTCAACTTTATCTTATCAGGGATTCAAAGTTTACACTATTTCTTAAATGATAAACCATTTATTTTTTTATATTTTAGTCAAATTTTAATGTTACTGCTTCATCTAACTATCTGATATATCTTTATAATTTAGATGTTTGGCATATGATCATTTCTGTATTTTTTTTTAGCTATTTTTTAATTTTTTTTTTTACAATAATTCCATTATTGCTCATAATTTAAAATATTTAGTATCTCAAAAGATGTTATTATAATTGTTTATTATTGTATTGTTTTTTTTTTTTCATAAAATTTATTTATATACTTGATAACCTCTTTCTCCTTTTTAATAATAATGCCATTTTTTATATTGCTTAAATAAATTTCCTTCCAAGAGTAACCATAACTTTTTTCCATTTGTTTATCAGGATAAGAATCTGTTATGGTTTAAATCTGAATTATTCACATTTTTATGTTCTATTCACTTGCCTAACTAATTTGTCTTTATAATCAATGTACTATCACAGTTTCTTCTTCTTTTATTTGTAATTAATCTCACTCTCCTTATGCTTTAAATATTTATACCTTTATGTAAAAAAAAAAAAAGATTATTTTTGAAATCAATTATCTTTTTACTTCTAACATAAAAAACAAAACAAAAACAATGTCTCACTAATATTTCATTATTTTGCTTTCAATCTTTTTTTTACTTGGAAGTGATCTATAATCATCAAATGGAAACTTAGATTCATAACTCACTGATTTTTTACAAGTTTTTGTTTTTATCAATGCATCATTCATCTTTTAACTCAATCCTATCACAACCATCCATTAATCCAGAAGTCAGACTAATCTCTCACTATAGATACATTAGAAACACAGAGGCTAAACTCTCCATACAGTACTGCCACTCAGTGCAAGCCAGAGTAATCAATGGATGCAATGTTTGTGCATAAAATCCCTATCTAGTGCCTACTTATCCACTATCCCCAGACTAGTTTCTAACGTGTGCCTTTCATCAGTGAGGAGCCTTGGATCTGAGAGTTGTGATCATGTAATGTTTAGTGGTTTAATACATTAGAAACATATACTTTTTCAAGCAATCCATATAGGACGTGTTCCAATTTAACTTCACATAAACGTTATTTTTAGATATTTAAATTTAACTTCATATAATATGTATTGTGCTGAACTAGCACTCTCCAATTTTTTACACATATCTTCATCATCTGTTTATAACCGTTAGTATATGAGGATCATAATTTATTTTTGTTTATTATCATAAATAATAATAAAAAACGTGTGAACATTCACTTATTCATTTTGTTTTCAGAAAATTCAACTGTTTCAGTTAAAAGTTATAAAATATCTGTCTGAAGTAGAAAATCTTGATAATTTACTGGCCTTAAAGAGCAGGTTAGTGAGTAGCTTATTCATACAGTTTATTACATGAAAAGTGGCATGATAATAACAACTGCAATAACAAAAATATATAAAATGGACATTAGAAATTAATCTAGCTTAATGACTCAAAGGGAATCAAAGAGTCTCTTTTTAGTTAAGAGAAACTTCTAATTGTAGCTATATTATTAAACAATAATCTATCAAACACTTTGACACTTAATGCATTACCATATGACATAGGAAATATTTGAAGACAAACTCAAAATAATAGAAAATCTGAATGTGTTTTCATTTTGAGAACATTCATCTCTGCTCTGTGTAGCAGATTAATGAAAAAGCTGTAGGTGTGGATTTTTTGTCAATCATCCATCATTACTGCCAAAGTCATTTCCTAATTTTTTAATTCTTAATGTTTTTATTTTTTCATAGTTTTTTTTTTTGCTGAAGACTTTCTTGACTTATTTTAACATGCACAAACTAAAGAAGAAGACCACATAGAATAATCCCATTTCTGAATTTTCAAGTAATGCAGAGAAAGTATTTTGAATGCCCCCCTCCCCCCCACACACACTTGAAGGAAATGTCTACCTCCAAAATCTTTTTATGGGAAAATAGTGCATGTCTCCAAAGGAAGCCCAAAATAGGTACTTTATTATACATACATCCATGGATTATGCCAAAGAAAGTATTGTCGTGTTTTTATGATTAGGGATCAGTTAGATGTCTTTTTTGCTTTACCCATTACAATGTTTTTAAAATAAAATGTCTTAAATAATGAAGCTTTTATTATAATAATAGTATAGTTATTTTAGTTATAAATATGGTAGTTAATTTTAAGCATCTTACAATAAAAAATGAAAGTGTATATGGTTTCTTATTTATGTAAACCTGACATACATAAATCTATATCATCAAAATGGAAAGAAGTTTAATCTATTATGCTGCTTTTACATATATTTAAATAAATCATACAATATAATATAAAATATCTTTATATAACAGCAACATATATATATATATAATAAGACACATACAAATTCTTTTTGGCAAATCTTAATGTTTGTCCTTTTCAATGTATTGGGACTATTTTACAGTTATGATCTATCATATCATTTACAACTTTCTTAAACACTTTCACAATATTATTTTTATATGAAAACTTTATTCTAACAGTTTCAATTGTCCTGTAGTTATCATCAGAGCTACAAAATAGTATTGTTAAAGTGTTTAAGGAAGTTGTAAATGGTATGATATGTAAAAGTAGATTTCAGTACATAAGGAAAAGAAGAAGAAAATTATAATTATGATCTATATTGCATACATAACATCTATCTTTTCTATGTAAAATTAATTATAATATACATAAAACCACATATTGAAAAAGGCAAAAAATAATATTTGTCAAAAAGAGCTTTTTTGTGTATTATTATTATTATTTTATATATTATTGCTTTTATATAAAGATATTTTATATTATATTATATGATTTATTTAAATAAATCTATTTAGAAAAATATATAACATATACAGAATTTACAGAAATGTGCAAAATTTTCAAAATATATTTTAAAAAATAATAATTCATTTTAATGCTATGAAAAAGAGAATATCTTTTTCACTCATAAGTAGAGACTAACAAATCAAAATTGATTGTTATAATAAACTTGCATTTGTTGAAATATTTTTTATTTATTTATTAGCAATGGCATAAACTTTATTAATTAAAAAACTGTTAATATGTAAGTTATCCATTATTTTAAAACTATTATAAATATGTTTTAAAAGAAATACACATTATAAATTTTTTTTTGACATATTCCTACTCTGTAAATGTAAAATTGTTCTTAAATACATCACAACAAATCGTGAAGTGTTTCTCTCATTGGATGGTCGAGTTGCTCCAAGATTTTGGCCCTGTGTTTCCATCCCACAGGGCTTGCCACTAAGTGCACTCCTCTTTACAACCTATGTAAACCCATTACTGTTGCACATCACGGCTATCTTTCCTGGGATAGCCATCCCTTTGCTGAGAGAGAGCATATGTCATATCTCCTACATGGATGATGTAGTGGTGTTTCTCTCATCTCAGGATGAGTTTGCAAGGCTCGAGGAACTTTTGGATCAATTCGCCAGTGAATTTGGTCTGAGAGTTAATGGAAGGAAATCAGCAATTTCGTCCATCATGACAGACAAACAAATTTCAGGTAGGTTTAAAGCCCCCCTCAGAAATTTCTCAGATTCCATCTTGCCTCTCCCTTCATCTGTTGTGAGGAGGGATTTGGAAAATTCATTGCTCTCCAGAATAGAATGCATGGTTACTTCGCTATCTAAGATTTACCTTTTTTTGTTAGGGAAGGTCGCACTCCTGAACACGGTGGTGTTACCCAAAATAATATACTATCTGGCCGGCTTTTCCCTGATAAATGCCTTCATTAAAAAGATCGAGTCTTTATGTAGAAAGTTGTGTTGGGGGGTGGGGGTGGAGGGCTCCTGTCATCAGCCTCAACTTGTTGCAAAAACCTAAATTGCTTAATGGACTTGCCCTTCACTCACTAAAAATATTTTAGATTCAATACATGCACAACATGTTGTTCAAGATGTTCAAGGACAACTTGGATATGGAATTCCACTTCCATTAGAAAAGGGTGGAACCTATTGATTGGCCCCCTCCCAAATGAAGAAACTTGTGGTTGCAGCAGCAGGTGACGATGGTGATTAAGAATGTCATGACTTCTAGTGCCCTGTTTCAAGCTAAATTGTCATATTGGGAGACTTATCAATTGATTTTTAA
This sequence comes from Epiperipatus broadwayi, assembly GCA_028023455.1. Lineage (NCBI taxonomy): Eukaryota > Metazoa > Onychophora > Udeonychophora > Euonychophora > Peripatidae > Epiperipatus > Epiperipatus broadwayi. Next base: position 3,994,852 of record JAQFVV010006298.1, read on the forward strand.
TGGGAAAATCAAATCTGATAATTTACTTCCAGTCAGAATTCCATGTTTTACGAGGTTGACCAAATTTCTTAAGCTGGAACCCAAGTTTATAGATTTTTTATTGAAGGTCAACCTCAGGGCCCTCTCAAATGGGGCTTTCCTTTGTTACCAAAAGGGTTACAAAATTGACCCCATCTGCCACCTATATATGAAACAGGAGAAGTCCATGGTTCATATACCTACTCAGTGTGATTCATGGACCTACCTTTGGAACCTCATTTTGCGGAAAACTTCAGACTCTGACCTGTCCAGCATTTGTCTTACATTTTCATTTAAAAAGGGACTGTTTGGTACGATTAGACTTGCCACGTTCATAAACTTTGTAATCTGGTCAGTAAGATGCAGGATCGTGTTTCACAGAGGATTGAACTGCCCTATTGATGAACTGTTTTTTAAGTTACTCATTAAAACAGGAGAAGGAGAGAAGCATACTTGTCAACCATGGTTGGCAGAGCAGATTTGGGGCCAGTTGAAGATATAGTTCGATCTTTGTTGCTTATTGCCACTTTGTCTGGCCCCGTAAACTTGGGGTTGATCTTATTTATATTGTACAGTATATGCTTATGATTAATAGATTTACTAGTATTACCTGTTATTAATTGATTGCTGTAATTTGCTTATCTCTTTGTATTTGAGACATTTGGTTTATTAATATATTGCAAATCCTATTTGTGATTATCTTAAAATTGTATACTAGAAGTAATCTTATGTAGGTACTTATAGAGATATTTAATTGGTTTATCCTGTATTTTTAATCATTTTGGTTTTTCTACTAGTCACATGCCTTGTATTCATTCTAAATTGGTATTTTGTTGACTTTGTTTAACTAGTCATTGTGATTTTGGACAAGTCATATGCATTGTGCTCAACTTAGATTTGTATTCTTATGTACCTCTTTGGTACATAAAGTGTGAATAAAATTTGATTTTTGAAAGTAAAAATAAATAGGTTTAAAATTTGTTTAAGTTTCACAAAAATCAAGTCACATAAAAATTACAGAATAATTTACATAATTATATAAGCAGAAAACTATCTGTATCCTTACACAATTTTTTCTCTATCCGTTTTAACCATTTCTATTGATATACCGCTTTTCCTATGTGATTTCTCATTTTCATATTGAAAATTGCATTTTTTACTCCTATTATTGAAATAAAATTTCATCTTCTAGATAATACTATTATACTGTTAAATAATATTATTTTTGTACAGTTAATTATTTTTATTTACCTTTTTCAATTAATTACGTTATTTATCTCTATTTTTCAAATGAAATATATATCTTTTTATTTTATCCTCCTTAATTTTTTTTGTAAGTGCTGGAAAGGAAAAACGATTTGTACGATAAGTTTATAAATTTGATGCATTCTATTGATAACAGTTTACTTTTTACTTTGTTGAAATGACTATTTTTTGAAATTTCTTTGAATTGTTTTTTAAAAAAATAATTTCCAGTAAATACAGCATCCATAAGAATTAGTTTATTTCTTGAATTACCCTGTCTAGTTGCATGCAGGGATAGAATAGTGGACTGGAGCTCAAGATCATCTTCATTGCTAAGAATTTTTCACAAGCTTATTGGCAATAAACCATTTGATTATTTTTGCCCTATGTGTTTGGCACAATGATAGAATGGTGGACAATCTTAAAGTCTCTGGATTGCAGTCCAGTCCTGTCATTTTCAGGGTTCAAACTTCAATGAATTCCTAAGTAATAAACCATTTGACTTATTACTTATTGTCTTGGATTATTTAAACTAATTGATTTAAGTGTTGAAAAATTTTAAACAAAAAGTTCTATATTTGTATCCGAACAGCCTTTCCATGTTTGTGTTGAAAGTATCTATAAACTATGTAAACATCATCAGTTATTATATTTTGAACTATTTAATAATGTCTAAAATGCATATAGTAATAGTAAAATGCAAAGAGTCCATAGCAAGACTAATATTTTTGTAACAACCTATCATACATGACAAATCATTATTTGTTGGGTTTGTTATTTGAACAATTCTCCTTTCCTGTTTCATTCACTAGTTAAGAATAAATGGATACACATTTTTTTATTTGTTTTATGATAAAAATCGTAAGTTTGATTACAACCTGATTTTTTTAAAAATTTTACCCAGGCTAGATTTACAACCAGGTTATAGACATTAATAGCAGTTAGGTTCCCATCACATCACAAAGTTCTTGAAATATATATATTATTATCTATTTATGCACAATACAAATTCCAATATTCAGCACACTAGTAACATAATAGCGTATTACTTTTTAATGAAACCTAACAAGATTTTGTAACAATAAATTTATATTCAGTTTTTAGTAAAATGATTTATCTATTACTGATATTGATAAATAGCTTTTTGTTGAATATTTGCATTACAGTCTCTGATTATTAATTTTTGACTAATTTTGATTATCTTATTATTTTGATTTTTTTTCTTCTAGATTCTACTGTTCTTGCATATATTTTAAAACTTCTTAATGATCGTTATGATTTGGGAATCAAACTTATCTTGCTGAGTATTGATGAGGGTATCACAGGATATCGAGATCATGCATTGGAGGTGAGCTGTTTAAATGTTTATACAGTGCTTTAATATTCTTTATTTATGAGCATTTTCATATGTAGTAAAGGATAGAAGATGTAGCCATGAAATGAAGAGAAGTGAGAAAGGAAAATGATGTGATAGTGATCTGTGTGAATAGAAAGAAGATTAAACACAAAGAAGATATATATATATAATTACAAATTACTAATGTAACAAATGATTGTTCTAATTAAAATTGAGATTTCATGTTTGAATGATCCACATCAGTTACACTACCATGCATATAATAACAGTATATGTATGCATATGTGTAGCCATGATTGTATAAAACACGCAAATAAATGAGATTAACTAAAATGATAATAGAAAGGTTACATAAACAATTGCATTTAAAAAAGTAATAATTTTAATACATTGAAAAAAAAAATATATTGATAACACATGGTTACATATGTATCAGAAATAGTCTATTTTAAAATGTCTTATTAGAGTAATTTTGAAACAAAGTTGACTGCCTTATCTGATAAGAGTTATAAAATATTTGTCTAATTAAGGGTGTAAATCAATTGCCAATCAATGTGAAAGGTAAAAGTTAAAAACAGCAATCTATACAAAAAAAGTTTAGCTCTATCTTATTTAAGAATGAATCGCCTTATAGCTGGCAGAATTATTTAACTATTGATTGTACAAGCTCTTGAAAAGTCTTCTGAAAGGACAAAAACTATTTCTATATTGGGGGGGGGGGTAGTTCTGGAAAAGCCTTATAACATAAGTGGTTAAAAGAATGTTGCTTTGTCTCACCAGTATGGAAATATTTCTGTATTCATTTGGAACCAGATTACATTGCTATTTACAATTATGATGTCTAAGTTTGGGAAAAAAAAAATTTTTCAGTTGCCTATCAGATCAGTAATTAAACATGTAAATGTCTACAATATACTAAAATATATTAGAATACAGGGATACTTTTATCCTAGATTAATAATCAGCAAAATGGAATAAAGAGTTATGTTTGTAATTAATGTTCAGCACCAGGCATTAAAATTTACACATATGGAAAGATCCCATCCCAATGCCTTAAAGAATCATGCTTGAATACCATGCCCAAAGATTATAAACTTGGCTTCTTTACTTGGGTCTATAAATTATTTTATTTTAATACTACGTGACAGATCATTGGCGAGAACTAAAATTAATAAAAGGAAGGTTTAAAGATAACTAAACTATGATGTGATTTATAAAGAAAAAAAAGAAACATCCATTAAAGAAACAAAGAAAAAGAAAATATTTGTAGACTGAATATTAAAATGATATGACTATTTAATAACTTTTATTAGACATTCATAAGACTAGAGATTATGCAATAATGAATAATATTTCTGAAGTAAAAAGTGGATATATAAACCAGTCCCTATCTTGTGTGAGAGTGGTGTAATGAAACTTACACTACAGAAATATTATTCCGGATATGAGTATTTATTTGGAATTTATAATTATGTCTGCTATGGCACTAGAATATCTTAATACTGTTCATGTGTGTAATTAAAATTGTATTATTGTAAATGTCATCTGTATATGATACCACTAATTGAATAACAAAAGGCAAGCCTACATTAACTCCTAAATTTCTTAACTCTTTACATATCAAGGATATACAATTAATTTCTATCAGAAATTTTTTTTATTTTAAATATGGTATATCTACCATTATCTGATACCATATAATATGTATTATTGCCTTTTCACATGCATTAATGAAAAATATATATATATATAAAAATAATGAAAAAAAAAATATAAATCTTTAATATGTATCTATTTTATCATTTTAAAATATTACAATTGAATCAGTTTAGATAAATTTCAAAAACGAAAGAAAAGCAACATGGATAAATATAGAAAAATAAATGTCAGAATTTTCTTTTATTAATTATTATTAATAATCATGCTGAAAAACCAGGTTAGGGAATTGTGATATTTAAAATTTGTGCATCTATAAACATGATAGTAACAGCATATGTAAAAAAATGTAGGACTAAGCTGTGTGAATGAAGATAGATTGTTAATTCAAATTTCTATTATTGCTATGTAAGAGGCAATGATAATTTAAATCTTTATAACACTATATAAATATAATATATAAGGCTGCATAGTGATAAATCAACCAGCTAGCAGAAGCATCATTGGTTGTGGAAATTTTGTGCATGAAATGAGCTACAAAGATGGTGACAAAATGATTATAACTGATCTTATTCGAGAAGTTAAAATAGTTTCTAAATGTGATATGTAAGCACCATGAGAAGCATCTCATAATCATTAAAATGCACCTAATATGCATATATAATCATGAAATCAACATGGGATGGGTAACAAATATATTACTCTCTGATGATGATCATATATGGTTTAATACTATCCGTGATAAAGTGATAAACAGCTTCATCTTTAAAATGATATTTACATTTACTCATTCTCATAAATTGAAAAATTATAATCTTCCCTGATGGTGAACTTGTGGTCCATTAAATGCAAGCCCTTTTAAGTAAAAATTCAGACCTTATGCCAAGTGAATTTATTAAAAAAAAAAAAAGAAAAAAAAAAGCATTTAACATAAACTTTAGAGTTTAATATTGTGCTATAATCATAGCAAATAACTACATCATACATTGAGATGTCAACATACCTTCCTCATAAAAAACTTATACATATCACTTTTTAATCTATTCTTCTTGTAATTGTCTAAAATAAATAGGATTATGTGTTAATACAGTTATATAAATAGCCATAGACTTTTGCTTCCAAGTATAACTTTGAGGAATGTGCATTTTATTTAGATTAGCATATTACTTAGTTTATTTAGTCATTGAATATCTACAGATCTGTAATCATATGAATACTTTCAGGTAAACAATGTAAATTAAATACATGCGGTGGAAATTAATAGGAGATAAAGTAGAAAATTTATTGCATATAAATCTTACATTAGTAAAACAATAGTGGTTCAAACTGTAAATCATACACATATTGTAATAGAAAAAATAGCTAATTATCCATATCAAAGCAATGAGAAAATGAATTATTTTATTCTGAAACTGGAATTTTATCAGATGATCTTAGAAAATGATGTAAGCTCTTCCATAGTAAAAAAAAAAAAAGAAAACTCTTGAAAAATGCACATTTACATATATTTATGGTTTATGTTACAAACTACAAACAGTATTCTAGGAGCCATATCCCACCAAGTTAATTATTATACATACGTGATTATTATATGGGTAATTATTGATGAATGGTATGGAGGTGGGTGCAGACTGATGTTAATTTCCAGGTTCACTTGATGGTATCTCTGTCTTGGATGTAATACTATATATTGATGGCTATTGAGTTTTCTGGATGACTAACCATTCATTTATATGCTTGTATGTAGTTTTAACCAATTTTTGTTACATATATCTAAGTGTGTTTTGCATTTATTTATCATAGTATGTGTTGTTAAAATTTTGTTCATGTTAAATCTTTATTTAATGTGTCAATTTTTTTATTTGAGGTTGTACTTGGTAGGTATAATTTTAGGTTAGCAGGTCTTTGTTGTTCATGAATGGGCTGGGTTTACATATATTAGTGCTGCATAGGAAATGGTAGCTTGTTGAAGATGGGCAGATTCAGCTGAGCAAAATGTTAGATGAGAGTGATGATGTAATTTACCTTGAATACCAGATATCTTTCCTTATATACTGTCATTTATGCACATTTGCATAAGTGATTGATCATAGTTTGAGATGGCTGCAGTAGTAAAAACTCTCCATGGTGGCACACAAATATTTATAGCCATCAATTACAACATCAACTTTATGTTTGTTTTGCTAGATAAAAATAATTGATTTAATAGTGCAAGAAAAGTCGTATTATCTGAAGTTGGCTAAGTGATCAGTAATCTTCACTACAATGCCTATATCATTAAACAGTAGATAAGGAAGTTACCAGAGAATCCATAATGTTTGAATGAATTGCTCCCAAATCACTACACAAGCTTATTAATGATGAATACAATGTAGCCTTTCTGTAATATATTATTAGTGTTATATATTAATGAGATCTCATGCATTTAATAATGTTGAGTCACCCTGCTCAGTATTTTTTAAAAAATTCCAAAATTTATAAAAGGGCCTTTATAAGATTATTGAAAGATAAGGAAGCAATTTGTGTGTCAATACAGGATGATAAGAAGGGAAGCTCTTTTGAGAATAGAATAAAGAGATTTGCTGCTGGTAATATGGAAAGAAGTGTTGGGAGTGTGTGATTTCAAAAATTATTTGTGATATAAGTATTATATTATGTCAATGAGTGTTGCTGAGAAATTTATTCAGGAGAGGTCATTAAAAATGCACGTGAGCTAGTTATACTATTCTTCAATAATTATATATCAAATATCAAGGAAATAGTACTGTCTTTATGAGGTATAGCTTGAGATAGGAAATATCTCAACATTATTTAGAATATCACATGATCACCATCTCTTATGATAGCACATAACTGTTATTAAACAGGCAGAACTCTCCTTCTGGCATCCATTGATTACTCTGGTTGGCACAGGGTGGCACTACTGTATGGAGAGTTTTGTCTGTTTAATTATTTAGAATGTTTATTAAATTCTTAACCTGAAATTGGAGAGGTTATATGTATATAATATTAACTGCTGATGGAGCTGTCCATGATTGCAGACATAGTGCAGATAAGCATATCCATTATCTGGTAATATGTGTATTCACAAGGACAGCTGAACTATATTTTTTTAATATTTTTTTTTGATTGTGAGGGGTTCAGACTCAACAAGTAAAAATGGCTTATTATCTAATGTATATTTTGATATATTGATCATGATATATTTTCCAAACATATCATTTAATGTATTATCATGTAAATTTAAAAATAATAAAGTATATATTGAATTATTGTAAAGAAAATAAAATAGAAGGAATTGGTATTAAATATGTACTATACAAATAATTCTCGAAAATTTATTTATTGCAAAATTATTGCTCTTTTTATAAGGTATAAAAATAAGAAAATGACTTGGTGTTAGTAACTCATTTAATAAATAAAATTAAAAGATTAAAGGTATTTATAACATCTTAGTCAGATAAGAGAGCTGGGTTTTGTGTTTTTGGTAAACATGTCATTTGGTCAACAAATAATGAATTTATCTTTAAAAAGAGAACATGAAAGTATTTTTTTAGTGAATTCTCAGATGTGAAGAAGAATTTTACTGTAGAGAACAAATCAAGATAAGAAAGATCACAAGATTGGGAGTTGTCATTGACTATTTCTAATCTTGGATGCCAATCATAATGTTGGGAAAGAAATAACTTATCATTTGAGAAAAACCTATGATACTGCCTTAGTCCCTAGAATATCTGGCTAAAGGCTTCTGGAAATGTATTGTTTTCCAGCCATATAGCTCCTTGGAAATGGAAAGACATATGGGAATATACCATAAAATGATAGTCTATTGCTTGTATAATTATCTGACATATTAACTGGATTATGAGTATGATGTATAAATTACTTGCCTAAACTGTAACTATGAAATCTGGCATTATATACAATTCATGGAACAATTTGAAAATTTAAGGCATTAACTACATAAAAATTATTGATAACCTTCCCAAGAATATGAACCATGTTAGACTAATTTGGGATATTTCAATTTAAAAAGAAGCAGACCCTTCAACACAGTTTTGTAAGAGTAATTATAAGTGTGTGCATAAAATCTCCAAGTTAATTGACCAGTAAAAGCTTTATTCATATAAAGTAAAGGGTTTAGTTTAATATTGTTATTTATCTATTTTTCTTTTTTTAAATCTTTAACAAACATGTATATCAACAAATGTATTTTTCTCTGGAGGTAAAATAAAGTATTTCTTTTTCTTTTATAAATTCTGAAGGAAGTAATATTGTAGAGAATTAGATTTTGATAAATTTTCTCAATTTTTCTCTTTCCAGCACGTTTTGATGAGTATTATTATTTATGCTATACTATAAATGAAATAGAACATGTTCAACACATTTTTCATTATTTCTTATTAATGGAATAATAATTCAATATGAATTAATGAATAATGGAGATAAAAATCTAGTTTTTGATTAAAAAAGATATATATATTAAGAGTAATAATGCTCAAGGCTAAATGGTTTTGTAAATAATCATTCTAAACTAGTCAACACTTAGACAATCCCAATATTAATAACAATCACCAATTTCAAGCTGTTATCAAGGCAACCATTTAACAATAAAGGTGAATTTATTGTTAAAAGGAACACTCAGGCAATCCCAATATCAATAACAATCAACAATTTCAAACTGTTGACAAGGCAACCTTTTAACAATAAAGGTTGCCTTGACAACCATTTGAAATTGTTATTGTTATTGGAATTGTCTAAGTGTTGACTGGTTTTTAATATATATCTTTGAACATGTCTATTATTATTTGAACATAACTATTATGATTATTATATATAATTAATGTTGTGATTAACATTTGCATTTTATTATTATTAATAGATTGTTATTGTTATTAGTAAAGCCTATTCCCAATTAATTCTGAATTGTGTATGCATGCTCATCTTATCTTTGTGGCATACATTTATTTAATTAAAGTAGTTTTGTATTTGCAATCATTATATCTCTGTATTTAATGGTTAGCTAGAAATTAAAAATTCTAACAAAGAAGGAAATTTAATATAATATGGAATAGTTAAAATATATTTTTATGTAAGAGAGTTCTGCCAACTCTTGATGTAATATTCATTTAAAATGCCTTAAACTATTTAAGTATAAATAAAGCTGCCCCTACTAGTTGTTTTTTCAGTTAAATAAAATAGAATTGGATTACAGATTGATGATAAATTAGACCCAATATGCTTTCAGATAAAATAATATCTCATTTGATTATTATCATTATTTTGTTGTTGAACTAATTCTCTTACATAAAAATAAAATACAGTAAGGATTTGAACACAGACTTTAAAGCTTCCTTAAGCTATCCACTCATATAACTAATACACATGACCACCCACATGTGAAAAAGGTAAATGATCTCCAATATAAGTATTTCATGCTAAATCACTACTCATCAGTTAGTCCAAATCATCATCCACATATATATACATAATCAGTGCTTGGCTTATATTAACATGGCAAATCTTCAAACTTTAATGGACAGGCTTCAATCTATTCCACCCTCCACCTCTTCAGCCATCCATATCATTGAAAATCTGATGATGGAGTGCCCAAATCTTTTGTTGATACCAATATTATTTCATGCCCATGTTGACCTTAAGTTATTCTGACCCCCTCATGTATAGGACTTTATTCATTTAAATATACAGAAGAGGGATGGGCATGATACAAGTGGACATGGGGGGTCAGACTGACTTAAGGTCAATATGGGCATGACAATAATATAACATCAATAAAGGATTTGGGCATTCCATTATCAGATTTTCAATGGGATGAATGTCTGAAGAGTTGGAGGGTGGAGTAGATTGAAGCCTGTACTTTAAAGTTTGAAGATTTGCTATATTAATATAATCCGAATATTGATTATATATATGTGTGGGTGGGAGATGATGATCTGGACCAAACTGATGAGTGCTGGTTTAGCACAATATATATATATATTGGAGATCATTTATATTTTTCACATGTATATTGGTTGTATGAGATAGAATGGATAGCTGAAGGAATTTGAAAATCTGTGTTCAAATTCTTTATATAATTGCATCTAAAACTCCAAGTATATAAATTATAATTGCATTCAATCAAATATTATAAATAAAATACCTAAAGTTCAATGTTTCAGCCAATAATATGTTGTTGTTGTTATCATCATCATCATCATCATCACCACCACTACCACCATCATCATCATTATTATTATTATTATTATTATTATTATTATTATTATTATTATTATTATTATTATTATTAAAAATGGAAGCTTGTAAAATGGTATTTGAATGGATTTTAGTGTAAAATTTCATTTTTATTTTATGAGCAACAGTTTAAACTTTGTGGCTAATTGTTCTAAAGTGCAAAATATAAAATGTGCTAACATGCACAAGCACACAAAGCTGAAGACAAATAAAGAAATATATATATAATTAAGTGGCTAAGCGCTTTCAAGGGTCAGAGCCCTCATATTCATAGCCATTTTGTCTATTTATAAAATGTCTATGAATATGAGGGCTCTGATCCTTGAAAGCATTTAGCCACTTGATTAAATATATATATTAAAATAATATATATATATATTTCTCTCTTTGTCTTCAGCTTTGTGTGCTTGTGCGTGTTAGCACATTTTATATTTTGCATTTTTATTTTATCCATAACGAAAAATTTAAATAATAAAAATAAATTATTTTAATAAATCAATTTATTCTATTTTATTTTATTTTTCAATTTAAATTTTATTAATTAATCTATTGTTTTAATTGTCTAGTAATTTTTTTAAAGATCTAAGCCAGGGGTGTGGAACCTCCATTCAATAAGCCATCTCCATCCCTCGAAAGTTCTCAATCTAGCCCACAGACAATTTATAAAATAGCTTTGTGTAAAACTTTTATTTAAACATGTGCATCATGCAAATATTGAATTAGTAGTTAAATAAAATGAAATATTTCTTTTCTCAACAATATCTCTTTCTTTCTCCAATTTTTATAATAGTTCTAGTCCTTTATTCTGTCAGAAGTGCAATATTCCAACAAATTATTTATATTATATGATCTGACTACAGATTTAATCTAAAATGCAGAGGGCATTTTGTTGGCTTTTAAACTGCTTTTCACATATGAATGTATAATAACAAAAATAAAACTCATATTTTACTTTATTATTATTATTATTATTATTATTATTATTATTATTATTATTATTATTATTATTATTATTATTATTATTATTGTTGTTGTTGTTGTTGTTGTTATTATTATTATTATTGAAAGAAGAAAATATTACGATAAAAATATGTTATTAAATGCATCTGTTAATAATTTGGATATAAATAAAAATAATGATTATAGAAGCACAGACAGAAATTCTATTGTTTTTAATAAAAAAGAAAGTCAACTTATTTTAAAGCATAAAGAAAAGCAAACGCCTGAACTTATTGTTTCTGATTTAAATTTCCCTCCACTTTCTACTATAAATAGAAGTGAAGGAGTTGATCAATTAAAAAAGGAGGCAGTTTTTAGTGTCACTAATAGATCAAGTTCTAAATTTAATGAACAGCAGAATAAAGCAATTAAAGTGAAGGTTGGTCAGTCAGATATGAAAACAAATGTAACATCAGATGAATCGTCTGGGATTTCTAATCAAGATAACATCTCTAAAAACTCATATGCCTTTTATTTGAAAGATTGTGCAGATAAAGAAAAGGATGGTTTTAAAACTGTATTTTATCATAAAAATAAGAATAAAAATATTAAAAATTCAAGTTCTTCACCTATTATAGGAAATCAGGTTAATCATGTTTTAAAAGCTGTTAAGACAAGAAAGAAATTTAAAAATTTTTTTCTAACTAGAATGGATAATGACACCTCTGTTGAAGATGTGACTGCTCATTTGAAAAATGTTTTAGATATAAATAGTGTGTGTTATAAACTGAATACAAAATCTAAAAAATATTCTTCATTTTATTTATCTATAGAGGAATCTGAATCTGATAAAGTTTTGGTTGGTAATGTTGGGCCTTTGTCAGGAGTCATATTGCCCTTCTATGGAGATTTAAAATATTTAAGAAATTTTAATGTTGATAGTACACAGGATAATGCTATATTAAATATTAATAAGATTATTGAAGAAAAGACAGAAGATAGGTACTTGTGTATAATTCAACCGATGATGTATTACCCTGAAGGCATATCAGTCTAATCTTGCGATTTTTAAAATAACGTCTCCAAGTGATCTGCGGACACATGTAATCGCTAAAATGTGTCCGCAGATCACGTGAACACGGTACGTTAAAAATCGCAAGATTAGACTGATATGCCTTCAGGGTAATACGTCATCGGTTGAATTATCCAGGTCACATGCTAAAAAATTTTCAAAAATGAAAAATATCTGACGCAGGTCAGGCAAATACTAAAAAAAAAAATGTACATGCATGCGTCAAAATATTATTCTCAATTTTAAAATACAGCAGCGCGTAGCGCTGGAATTGGCGGGGGGGCCTCCGGATGTTTTTGTCGGGCCGCAGGCCTGGCGTACACGTATATCAGACATTGTATTACTCTCATAGCTGTATGATATAATTCAGAAATTAAAAATAAAATTAAAACGTAATTCAATGTAAGTTTGAGAATTGTAGAAATATTAACAAATATTTTTTGTAAATTTTAAATAAACACCTAAATAAAAAAGACGCGATCTAATGCAAATCTGGTATTAATGGTGCCGCACTTTTACATGCATTTGGTAATTTTAAAAACATATTGCAAAATTGATTTAAAAAATTATTTCAAATTATTAACACATTAAAAACGTAATGTAGAAATATTAACAAAAAGTTTTTGTAAATTTAAAATTGCTGCTGCTGCTGCTGCTGCTACTGCTACTGCTACTGCTACTACATTTCAATAAAGGCTTTATTGATCTTAATGGTTTACATAAGTTTACATCTAGAAAATTTGAAATTTAACATACAATGAATAATATTAGGGTAAACACATATAAATGAATTTAGTGATTACACTTTGTGGTTAATGGACTATAACAATATAAAAATTAAAAAAGCAAAAATAATCAGAGTTCTAAAGTTTGGGGAGCTTATTTTGTTTTGTCCGCATGTCACTTTGAATATTAGTTGTATGATAGTTTTCTTTGCAGCATTCACAGCATTGATGGTTGTTTTAATAATGACCATGTTGCTGCATATAAGTGGGGGTTGGTTATTATTTTATCTCTTTCGAATGTGTAGCAGTTTATTACTAAATGTAGCTGGGTGTCGTCTGGTGTTATTGCCAATTAAGAAAGTACATCGGGTGCACCAATACACATATAGAACAAATATGGCTGCCCTAATGCTAGGTGTTGATTTTCCCTGAAAAGCAGCTATCATGTGATTAATGATTGTACCTGGTTTTCTGTAGGTGTTACACATCATCTGTCGTGTTTGGTTAAGTGCTACACATTGATAAATAAAGTGGTCCAGTGTCTCTTCTGCTCGATGGCAGAGTCCACAGAAGGGGTCAATAGATATATACATTCTTTTATGATAAAGAAAGTGGGTTGTTGGCAAGGCAATGAGATTGATTTTCATGATAAAATCAAAGTATTTGGGCTCTAGAGCCCATTTTTTATATTCCTTGAGTAATCTCTTGTTGTTAATTCCTAGCATAGGTTGTATAACATTAGTATCTGCTTCTCTGTTTATTAAACCATAAATATCCCAGTATGAATACTTATGCAAATACTGTTCTGGAATCTTGTCTGTGGTTTTGCATTGGTATATAATGTTGGTGAAAAAGGAACCTTTTGGAGGTGGTCTATCTGTTGGAGTAACTTCTAGCAAGTGGTTAAGTTTGGGGTATTTGGCAAGTATTGTGATTATTGAGTTCCTTAACTTCTGTATATGAAAAACATTGATGTTGTGCAAACCAAGTCCATTTTTTATTAGAGGTTGGCTAAGTTTTTTTGTGGAAATTGCTACTGTTTTTCTGGCCCAAAGTAGTTTATTATATATGGTTTTAATTTTTGAAATGAACCCCTTTGAGAATGAAATAACCGGTACATAGTAAGTTATTTTGGTTGTGATAAGCTGGTTAATTAACTGTACTTTGGAATATAGTGAAAGATATGCCTTGGACAAGGAGTTTATAATTTTTGTGGCTTCTTCTTTAAGTTTATTTTGGATATGGCATCTCATTCCTGTAATTCCCATATGAAATGGGAACCCAAGAAAAGAGTTTGGTTTTGATTTGTAAATTGATGTACATGGTTTACCAGTGTATAGAGACCAGGCTGTGGTTTTTGCTGGATTAAATGTTAATTCATATTTTTGTGAATATTCTTGTAATATCTTTTGGAGTTGCGGTATTTGTTTTTTTGATGTTAGGAATATGGTAACATCATCCATATAGGCGATGCATGTAGGGCGCTGTGTTGTGTCTGGTATCTCGATCCCAGTAAATGCATTTGTATGCTTTTAATAAGGGGATTGATGTAAAATATAAACAATAGTGAACTAAGAGGGGATCCTTGGGATATAGATTTGGTGGGTGTGAAAGATGGTGAGTTTTTTCCATTTAAAGTTATATGGATCTCTCTGTTCAGAAGCAGGTTAGCAATTATATATAGATGTGTTCTAGGAATTTCTGTGTCTTTTAGCATTTTTAGAAGTGTGTATATATTGACCGAGTCAAATGCAGCTTCTATGTCAAGCTGCACAACAACGGGTCCGTATTTTTTCCGCTGTTTTACTATTGCTAGAATTGCTTTGAAGAATAAAGCTGCTTCTGTTGTTGAAGAGTTTTTCTTTGCATATTGTGCTTCGGAGATAAGTGGCATTATATACGGTTCAATTTCATCTTTAATAATTTTCTCCATAATTTTGATCGGCAAAGGTCCCATAGATATTGGTCTGAGGTCTGTAATAGGTGGAATAATTGCTTTCTTTTTATTATAGGGTACTATGGCTATTGGATAGACACCCTCCATGGGTTGAATTTGTTGCGCTAGATGGTTTGCTAACTGACACAAATATTCTGTTGTGAATTTACTTAGATGCTTTAATACAAACAATGGAACTCCAGGACTACCTGGATGGCAAGCGTTTCGAATAGTATTTAGTTTTGTTGTGAATAGATCTTTTGTGAATGGGGTTTTTGTCTCTGGTGGGCCAAACAGATTATGTGGTATTTTATATGGTTGTCTTTCTTGTAATTTTTCTTTAAAATATTCAAAAATTGGCATAATCATATTGTGTCCTGCATATATATGTTCCACTATTTGCATATAGTGCCATTGGCACTTTTACATCTGGTTGGTTCCCCAGCGCCCATCTTATATAATCTCTTGTCCAAGTGTGTGGCCTGGTTAGACATACCTTGCTTTTCTTTATTTTCAGATAGCTTTTGAGTTCTTCACATGCTTTATTGTATGCATGTGTAAGCTTGAATATATACTGCTGGGTGCAGTGTGATGGGTTAATCATGATTATTCTCTGGTGTAACTGATCTGCCAGAGACAAAAGTCTTGATGGTGGAGGTTGTTTTTTTGTTATATGGTTGATGTTAAAGGACAACATTTCCATAAATGCTAGATATTTCTGGACTGGGTTCAAATTCATATCTTTGATTTTGTTTAGCATTATGTAGGTCTCAGAGAACAGAAATTCAGGGGTTGTTTCTGGAAGTAAAACTCTTATTGTTCTTGTAAGTGGAAAGGGTGATATTTGAATTTGGGCATAGTCAATTGTGACTATTTGAGCTGAGTGATCGGAAAAAGTTGAGGGAGTTAGTTTTATTTCAATAAGGTGGTGAAGTATTGGAGAATAAAAGCACAGATCAATAAGTGAAGAGAAGCGATTATTGTGGAAAGAGATGGCATCATCTGGCAAAAAACCTTGGCCACTCATTAGTGGTATGTTTATTCTGTGAAGCCAATGTTGGGTAAATTCCTGATATGTTAAATTAAAATCTCCAATTAAGATGGTTGGGTTTGAAGTTGTAGTTAACCTTGAATTAATGTTTGCAATTATGGTATCTATTTTTTTACCCTGTAAAGGCATATATACAAAAACCAGATTTATTGTTATGCTTTTTTGGTTGAAGGTTGCAATTAATAAGTTCATGTCAATGTGAATTATTTTGAACGTTGTGAATGGGCAATTTCTAGCAATTATGAGTCCAGTTCCAGCTGAGGGAGAGGAAGAGTCTCTGGAGCATGCACAGAAACCTTCCATATTTAAATGTTTGGCTGGGTCAGTTTGTGATCCAGCATAAATTTTTGTCTCAAGTATACCAAGCAAGTGTGGTTGTATATCCTTGATCCAATGTTTTAACTTATTAATTTTTGAGGTTGAGTTCAAACCCCTGACATTGATTGCCGCAATTTTTATTTTCATTATATGTTTTTTGGTTGAGATTTAAATATTAGGGTTGATCTGGTGTTTCTTCCCATTCATTCTCATATTCCATTTCCAGATCTTCATCTGTTTCCACTGTAGTTATATTGTTGCGATCAGAAAGGCTAAGGTTGGATTCTGTTTTGATTTTTTTGGGCCCTCTATTTTTCTTTCGTGGGCAGCCTGGTTTTCTTTTTTGTTCTGTGTCAGCTTTGGTGATTTGAGGCATATTTGGGGTGATAGCTTCCATAATTTCCATTGCTGTATTATTTTTAATATTGGGGGTTTGGTGTGTTATATATATTTTTTCTTGATCACTATTACTGTGTGAGTTTATTTGTTCTTTTATTATCTCTTTTTCATCAGTATCTTTGGTAGGCTGACTTAGATTATACGCTATTTTTTCCATTGGAGCCTCTTGAGGTTGTTGACTTTCTGTTTTTTTATCAGTGGGGGTTTGAATTCTATTGGTTGATTTTGTTGATAAATCCAGAATTTCAGGTGCTGGCAATGTGTGTGCGGTTTTTTTATTATTCAATTGCTGTTGATCTGTGGTTTTATTATTAATTTTTTCTTGTTTATTAGTTGTTTTCGTTATCTGTTTTGTACTGTTTGATTCCGGTTGGTGAGCTTCTGTTGGTTGATCTTCAGAGCTCGTTTGGTTTTTCTGGTTGATTTTGGTGTTGCAATCGATTGCTAAGTGTCCGGTTTCACCGCACACAAAACATCTCGGCCTTAATCCTTTTATGTGAATAGTCAGTATTGCATTCTGGTCAATTATTTGTGTTGGAATATCCTCCGGGTTCACATTGTCATTCAGCTTTATTTTGAAATGAAAGTTGTTGCTGAAAACCGGTATGGGGGTGTCGGATAAGTAGATTTGTTTTATATAAATAGCTTTGCCAAATGACTGTATTAATTTTTGAAAATCCTGAATGGTATATCCGAAGTAAGTGTTTTTAATTATTCCGTTACAATAGTTTTGCAAGCTTTGATCGACTATTATTAGCGCGTAGCTTTCCAAGGTTTTTACTTTAGTTTGAAATCTTGCAAGCTGATGTTCATCGAAAAACTGAATTGCAACGTATCGCGAGTTTGGATGCTCTCCAATACTAGAGACTGTATCCCACAATGCTGTTGCTGTCAGCTCCTCGTAAAGAAGCTCTCTGGGGAATTTATAGAGTGTTAAATTCCTATCAGTGACACACTAATGATCTCGGTGAAAAAATTTTTTGGAAAGTTGCGATTAATTTTTTTGGGATGGTGCTGTTGAAATTAACGTTTATTTCTTGCAGTTCATCTTGATTCCATATCTTTGGGGAGGGCTCTTCATTATTGTTTTCTATGAGGTTTAAATTATTTATGTCGGCTTGATTTACCTTCCTAAATCTTGCTGTCTGTGTTAATGCTGGACTTTTTTCGGTGCTATGAAGCTGCTGGTTTATTTTTGTTATATTTGCGTATGTTTTTGCGATAGTCACAGTTTTCATTTTATCGCCGTTTGTTTGAGCGCAATTTACGTCATTTGCTTCTTGACGTGACGCCATGCTTGTTTATGACGTTAGAATTTATTTTTTGTTATGAACGACCGTATTACTTACTTTTTGCTAGAAAACAACTGTTCAGTAATCAGCCATCGCTGTCTTTATCTATCACAGATATATATCACAGTTTTTAAGTGTGAAAATGATTAGAATATGGGAAAAAAAGATTATTAATAAGACCTTCATTCTTGATGACTTAGGCATACACGCGCATGCACATTCTATTTATTATTATTATTATTATTATTATTATTATTATTATTATTATTATTATTATTATTATTATTATTATTATTATTATTATTATTATTATAATAGTAAGATAAAAAAAATGAACACACAAAATTCAGTATTTCAAAAGAAATGGACCAAGCATTTTTTTTATATACTGAAAGAAATAGTAAATCAATGTGTCTGATATATGTGGAAAGTATTTCAGTTAATAAAGAGCACAATATGAAAAGACACTATTTATTAAAACATTGTGATTACAACAAAATTGTTGGCGGAAGAAACAAATATTAAAATAGAAAACTTGAAAAGTAGCTTCATCACATGGCTGATATGTTTCAAAAAAAGTACAAACAAGCCAGAAAATTATGTGAAAGGAAGTTGTATTATTTAAAAAAATCAGAAAGTTTGAAATTATTATGTGAAAGAGAATCTATAAAAGAGTGCATCCTAATTGCTATAGAAATAATCTATCCAGAACATAAAAATAAATTTGAGAATATAAATAAGTCACAGAATAATTATAAAGTGAATTGCAAATTTGTCATTAATGTGGAATAGTAATTACTAATAATGGTGTCACTTTATTTTTAATTCACAATAAAATTATGGCCCTTATTTAAAAAGAGAAAGTTGAAACTGGTCTGTTAGGAAAAGGTTGCCTGATCTTTAATTATTAGGGAGAAATTAATTAAATTTTTGATTAAAATAAAGCTGGCTAATATTTAATATCATAACTTTGTATGATCCAGAAATGATATAAATATCCAATTGGCTCTTGGCAGAAAAAAGGTGTCTCACCTCTGATCTAAACCAAATAAGTATATTGTTATTTAACATGCCCATAAATATTACTTAATTTTAAACTTTATATAAAGTTAGGCTAAGAATTATTACATTTTAAAGACACATATATTGACTAAAATTCTCAATAAATTACTATTAATTTTTTTAAACATTATACACATATCAAATAACTCTAAACAAGCTTTTTTTAAGTATGATAAATGCTGTCTCTCATAGCATTTATCATAAAAAAAAAGATTGTTTAGAGCTATTGGAATGCTCTTTATATTACATATTGGTAAATGCAAGCTGTGACATATAACATGATTTTATTACTATTATATATATATATAACTATATAACAATCAACTCTTAAGCAATCAGCAATATTTGGTGTCTATATAAACATATAAGACTATAGATAAAGATAGTACCATTTTTATTGTTAAAGGAGGTTGCCTTGACTACAGGTTGAGATTGTTGATTGCTTAAGGGTTTATTGTTATCATTTATATTTATAAGCATATTAAAGCCTTGAGTAATTGACTTTATTGTCTTAATAAATATATACTGTGCCAGGCATTATCAAATGTCCATGCACAAAATCTGCTGTAAAGAACATTACAGCAGATACATATATAAATTTGTATATATATTAAGCACAACAAACACATAAATGTGCTACATTAATAATGGAAGTTGGGTCTGAGCATTAGAATACCTACACACATTAATTTAAAACAAACATTCAATTGACACAGAAATATTGTAAACAAACAAATACACATATAATAAACTCATGTATGTTTTTTGTTATTTATTTATTTTATTTTCATTTTTTTTGTATATTTTCAGTATATGTCATTTTATGTATTTTGCTTTTCTCTGAAAAATTCAAATAGAGAAAAGCAAACTTTATTGAACTAATAGATCACATGTTGGAACATATTAGTAAAATAAATAATTAAAGTAATTGTTCCAACATACTTGTATATATTTTTTATTTATTTTTGTAATTACTTTTCTAAAAACTGTAATTTTATTCCGTAAGCAAAGAATGTTAATTGCTTTGGCAAAAATCTGACCAAAAGCAAAATGTTTGATAATCAATGCTGTAATTAAAATGTTATCTTTTTTTTTTATATAAAATAAAAATTCTTTTGAATTTTTATCTGTAATCAAGTGGTCTGAGTATTCAAGATGGAAATGAAACATTATATCAAACCCTGCTATGTAGAATTTAATCAGAAAAATAGAAAGGAATGTTTATAATCTGAATGATAAGCTAAATTAAAAGGATTGGCTGATTCATACTTCTCAGGGGGTGCCTGAATTGGCTATGTATGAGTGGGGTGGATAGGTTTTAGTCAGTGCTGTGGGATTCAGTTCATTCTTTTTTTGCATTCATTCTGGCCAAGTTGTTCACTACTTTGGCTCCGGAATTCTTCAATCATCTAGCCACTTAGAGATTAATTTATGGACTAGACTATTGCTGATATTTTCTAAAAAGAAATCCATTACACAGTTCTTTTAAGAACTCTTGTTTTCTTAAGGCTTTAATAAACCATTTAAGATAGTGATTAACATTTAATAATAATTATTCCATTATACCAGATAGAAAATATGGATAAATCTACCAGAACTTCCACTAAAATGACCGTAGGGTAGAAAACCAGCCAGTGCACCTGCCCTTTCTCTGTCCAAATCACCAAGATGTGATCATGCCAGTTCCAGCCGGCCACGATGATGACAAAATCTGCCTTGCCTATGCCTGAATGAGATGAAATTCTCACCGCACAGCCGTTTGACTTGAAGCCCACTCAAAATCCCAGTCAGGAGAAGATGAATATGCCTACATAAGTTTCTTTTAAAAATATTTTATTAATATTGAGTTAATTCATTCTGATATTCCCGATAATTAGAAATATATTTTTTTCTTATTACTATTAATCATTTAAAAAAAAAGAGGGAATTGTCTCTTGCATATATATATATATTGAATTTATGGTTATTACATACTTAAATCTTTTAATTCATTTTTCTATCCCAAATTCTAGTATTTTCAGCAAAGGTTGCAATTAGTTTTTTTTTTGTTGCTGCTTGTTTTTCTTCTTGTTGAAAATTGTCATATGTAAATATACATGTGTATATATGTGCACATTCAGTAAATATGACATCTCATGTTGAGTGTCTGAATATCTTTAAGTTATTTTTGTCACTGCGACACCTTATGATGAGTGTCCAAGGGTTTATTCATTGTAAATTTCCTGTAAGCAAGTCCACTAATAACTTTATATTTAGAATAGTAGTGAGTGTATAATTGTGCTGCATGTATATTGAAGCTATACATATATACATATTAAATATGTTTGCTTCACCATTCACTGTGGTTTAACTAAAGACCCTGAGTCCAACCATAGTAAATGTAGGCTAAATTTAAATTAAATAGAAAACTTTAAAAACATTCCATAAATTTTATGAAATAAAATTAAAAGATTTTGTTTTAGATAACAAAATAAAGTTTTTTTTTAGAATCACAGAACTCATTAGAAAAAAAGATTAATTAGATAGGAATAATTAATTAAAAAGTACTGTAATTAAAAATAAGATAGCAGAACAATGGCTTTGGAATGTAAGATGGCCTACAAGTTAGGTATAAATTGAGAACTTGTGTATCAGTTCTGCAGCTTGGACCGAAAACAGCCACAAAGATATTTTTATTGGAGAAGTATAATTAACTTTTTTGGAAAGAGCTCTCTGCAACCAAGAAAATATTTTAGCTCTTTGCTGAATAAATTCTTAATCCACCAGCATTCTATAGACAAGGAGAAAAAGGACTTAAAATGGGTGCTGTAAGTAAAATGGTGGAGTAGACTTTTTCTCTCTATCTCTTGATCGTTTTCCTGTCTGCTGGAGCTTGAAAAATGTAGCCCAAGAAATGTAGAGTGTTAGAATGATTTTGCCTGACAATTTACTGCTGCTATAAATGGATAACCGAGGACAAAAATCACCCTAAGCCATCAGTACGGACTGCTGACCAGAATGTCTTCATGGCTATCTAATAAAGATGTACGCAATCTTAAATCATTAGCGGTAGCTTTAATTTTCACTTGTATTTTATGTTGGTTTAAATCATAAACTTAAGTCATTTATGTATTATAATTATAATGTGTTAATATATATAGCCTGATAATTTTTAACATTTTCATTGTAATTTTTTTTGTTTGTCCAGTATAATGGCAATTCTTAATCCCACTAATGCATACGTAAATCTTTTTGTTTTTTTGGTTAATGGATTGTCATTATCCATTATTTGAATTGTATACTACTTATATTTTTTTTAAAAGAAAGAAACATGATTTCTTTCTTATTGCTTGGCATAAACATATGTATATTGGAGGAACTGGGAGAAATAATCTAATTTTATTTATTTCTATTTGTTCGACCGCTACTAAATATGGGAATATTTCAGATTTATTAGAAAACTCTTTGAATAAAATTTCTCCTTCCAATTCCCTCCTGCCATATTAGTTTCACTAATTTTTTAAAAATATATACACCTGGGTCTCGTTTTACACGATAGATAGGTTCCTCAGAAAACGTGCAAATGAAATCGCGCAAAAATAGACGTAACTTACATTGAAAAAGGGGGGATGTGGTCTGTGGTTTTTCAAAATTTGTGTAAAAGCAAAGCACCAATTAAAATTACTTTAAAATTCATGCAAAAAAATATAAGGAAATAAAATATGACTAGTAAAAAATTTCAAATTTGAAAAAAATTGATACAAGACAAACTTTTTTTAACTATAATATTTAATTTTATTCAAAATAATATATTTTTATGCATAATTTATAGTACAGTAATTTACATTTTTTATACACGTTTTAATTATTATGATTTTCTGGTGACAACGTAATGAGACGATTTTATTAATTGTTTATTTAGCTCTCATAGGAATTTAAGAGCACGTTAATGATTAGTGTCATTAATAAGAAAATAATAATTGATTACATTCTTTTTTAAAAAGCAAAAACAGAATGTGATTTAAAATGCAAAATTAACACACACAATGTTTGAACAAATTTACATTATAATCTTGTAAAATTTAATATGTGTATACATAAAATGTGGAAATCATGATTTTAATTTCATTATTGCATAAAATCTTACTATTATAAAGCACTGAAAATATTGAAATTACTAAGATGAAAGTCGAATTACAATAATGTGCTATTACTTTCAATATAACGTAAGTGCGCAAAATTTATTATTTAAAGTAATAGGCATTATCGGAAATCGACTTCCGGTGAAACACGAATCGCGTAACTTCAAAATCGTGTTAAATAAGTCCATGTAAAAAGAGACCCAGGTGTATTAGAAAGAGAGAAAAAAGCAGAACATGCAATTGTTGTTATTTTTTGGGAGGAAATAATTCAAGATTTCTTTTAATTCATACTTAGAAATATAAAAGAAAATGACATTTCAGTATATATATTAAAGCATTCAATTTTATGCATTTTGTAAGAAAGATCCAATTCTGTCTTATATTTTTTATACTTTCTTAAAGTCAATCTGGGTTTTTACTAATATATATCTATTTGTCTAAAACAGATATAGCTTAAGCGTTTTATAATTTGATTAAATATGAGAGGGTACAGTTCAGTTATATATGAATAAATTAAAATCTTAAATCTTCATTAACTCTAAGGGTGAACTAGTTAAATAGTGATTAATTAATATACCTATTTTTTTTATATATTTTAATGTTAGTTAAAAGGTGTAAAGTAATTATTTCTAATAGTAGATATTCTCTCAGTCTCAGAAAGATTTTGAAGTCATATTATTTTATATACGTATATTTTACCTAAGGTTTTAAAGTTTAACGGTCAGTTGACCGCATTTTCTCTTATATTGTGCTACTCAGTGATTTGTGTGGGGGTCTTGCCACATATCCATAGCTCCTGTCATCTTCAATTCATAGGCTAACACTGCTTCGAGATTGCCATTGATGATAAAGTGGATCTCGACCCCTTTTTCAAATATTACTACTGGACACAAGCACGTATAATCTGTCCTGAGCTCGGATCATACTGAGGTGAATGAGCTCCATCTCTCTAACTCTTGTGTTAAAACTGGAGTGTTATCCAGACCTCAAGTTAGCCATATATAAAAAACTTTGTGCCTCCGAGACTTGCTTCTAACCTCATACAATTAAATCACCAAGGACCACAGTAATGTTTAATTTCATTATAGATAAAACCCCAACTTTGTAATATGCTCAAAATATTGCTGAGTAAGCATGAGAAATGTCCACTGGGGGAGAGGGATTTTCTTTATTTTGTCGTTTAAATGCAGGCTATATTTGAACATGGCCTTAATCTATTTAAATAGTTTTAACCAATTATCCATTTTTGTAATTTCATTCTAGAGTTATGTTTTTCTGTCTCTCTTCTTTAAAGTAAAGCACCCAGTTGTTGGCTAAGTATGTATGGTATTGTTCTCTAATTATCATACTATTGTTTACTTATATTAAGTGGATCTTACTAATGCATATCAATACATATCCATGTCTGCAGATGCAAATGCAACATTTTTTTTTGTTAATTATTTCTTCAAATTGTCATTTCTTTTAATTGAACAATAAACATTCATTCACAAATCTCATCAATATCTTGTCTGTGTCATTATATAGTCTAAACCTGATTTTTTTTTTGTTAAAATTTCCCTTTAGGATCTCATCTCTCCCTGACCACTGGGCATACACAAAGAAGAAATTCTAGTGAGGTTTGGGAAGTAAGCTGCTTAGTAGCAATCTGGAGGAGTAGGTAAGGTTCGAACTCCCTCTACCTGCATCTCTTGATTAGGTTAAACAGCTCTACTTTTCATACCATTACAGTATACACGTATAAGAATTTATCTATCATAAAAGGCAAATAGATACGGCATCTCATGTTGAGTGCTCTATGGTATCTGAGCTAATGCAACCTTATTGACATGTTGAAAAATAAGAAATTAGTGAAATATTATATAGTGCAAATATATGTATGCATATTTTTTTTTATATTATATTTTCTATCAATAAAAAAGGTTTTAAAGTCCTGATTAGAAGTGTATGCCTGTATCACCGACAATCTTTTATATGAGAAATATATATCAAATCACACAAAGTATAACATTTCTACAGGGTAAAAAAAGCTCAGACCACTTTCATTCATTATGAAACACAGTAAATAGCTTTAGGGATTTATTATTTTTCGTATTCATTTAAAATTGTATTTATACTTTATCTATTTCAAAGTATCAAATATATATACGGGTTTGTGATAATAATTCATTTATTTATTTTTATTATATCATTTTAAGTATGAAACGGTGGTGGATATTTGGGATTAAATAAATATTTAATCATAATATTAAATTGGTTTTGTCTTTGTATTATTATTTATTTGATAAAATGTACTCTTTCCTTATCAATCATGTATCAATTATAACCATTTAACTTATCCATTGAAGACCCTAGATGTAGAACAGACTGAGCTAGCCACATGGGATATCGCTCTACCGGGGTGTTAAATCTTATTCTCATACTCCGCTGTACATATGGTATTACATATCTTTCCAGGAGGGGGAAAAATTCATTTTTATTCTTTTCTAGGAGTGGCGTGCAAAAGCTATTTGTAAATAGACTTTCAAAGATGTGTACTTACCATAGGTCCTAAACATTCGGGCATTCGAGAAGGATATATTAACTAAAGTGGTTTTTAATTGGCAGAGTCCTGTCAATTCACTCTTTCTATCAGTTTAGCTGGAAGTACTAATATATATGAGTACAGACAAGTGGTTAAATTGATATTCATTTTTTTCCCTGTTAAATCTTCATCACTTCATTGAGCTCAGTGCAAGATTAGGAGCAGAATTCTGCAGGGAAGTATGGTCCAGTACAATACATTATATGGAATTTGGAAGTTATAAATTATTATTTATTATTCTACTTTCAAAATATGTTATATTTGCCTGATTAATGAAATTTGTTTAAACTTCTTTGCATTATTAATTTCACAGGTTTTTGTTCAAGTTGCAATCTTTAGAGTCTATATAAACGTATCAGACCATAGATAAAAATGGTACCACTTTTATTGTTAAAGGAGATTGCCTTGACTATAGATTGAGATTATTCATTGCTTAAGGGTTAGTGTTGAGTAATTGGCTTTATTATCTTAGTTAAAATAACTATATTTTAACATAAGCAATATATGTATATCTACACAATTTATATCTTATGTCTACATAATCAAATATTTTTCAAAAATTTATACCATAATTGTCACTAAGTATCCAATTAATTAATTTTCTAGTTCTAATCTTATTTGTATATTATCCATATATTTTTATAAATATAAGTATGCAAAAACTTTCAAAAACTTTATAAATTATTTAATATTTGTCAGATTTTAAATTGTAAAAAAAGTATATTATTTATTATAATTATTAATATTAAACTATTCACAATTATTACTTATATTTAAATATATCCATTTCCATTCTCCTATTAATAAATTGGATATTTAATGAAAATTATGATATAAAGTTTAAAAAAATGTTTAGTTATCTAGGCATATAATATATATCATTTAAAACCAATCAATCAATACACAATCCCAATATCAATAACAGTCAACAATTTCAAATTTGCCAAGGCAACCTCCTTTTAACAATATATATAATGTATGTACATGTGAAAACATTGTTTGTGTTGTACATAAAATTATATTTGTTTGTGTATATATATAGTAATAATTTGACTTTTGCTTTTATATTTGCTACAATCTATTGGTTTTTGTTTATTTTAGTGATATTTTTAATGTAGTATATTTTTGTTTTGTTATTAAAAATACTGATTTTTTTTTTTTTTTTTATGTTTTGTGTATTTTTTATTATTAAATTTCCTGTTTTGATCTTCTTTCATACAGGTCATTATTACTCCCATTAACATTACCACACATTTTATGTTTTTTTTTACATATTATAAACAAACAATTTCCTATTGCTATTCTAACATTATCAATTTTCTATTGGTTTATGCATTTATAATTTATTAAATATGAAATTTTTTATTTCTATATTATTTTTAATGATAAATTAAAACAAAAAAAGAATTACTTACACTATTTAAAATATTTTTGCTGGTAAATTTCTAAAATATGCTGGATTGTTTTAGTTATTTATTATTATTTAGAGTATGGATTTTTGACAACTTAACTACTAAAAAAATATCATAAAAGAATATGCAGAGATTCTCAATCATTAACTATTTAATTCACAGTTGTGTTTGCCCACATTTATATAGATCAGTAATTGATAAATTCATTTATGAAGCAGATAAACACAATGATTTATAGGTTGTCCTGAATCTGTTCTAAGACTCCAGATGTATCTAGGAAGATCAAATACAGGTTATTTTATTGTCAGATCTCCAAAAAAGAAATATGTTAAAAATGTTATAAGAATTCTATTTTTTATATTGTAATTCTTTAATTGCAGATCTTGATTTGAATGATATCTTGAATTATTGACAAGTCTGATCTGCTTAACAGCTTTTATACATTTTTCTGTGAAGCAATTTTTTTTCTCATATTTGGTGGAGGAAAATATGAAAGAATAGGAATCTACTGTGAAGGAATAGAAATGAATGTATCAATAATATTTCTTATGGTAATGTTTAATTAATTATCTAGAAGTTTAGTGTGGGAACTTTTTTTTTGAAGCAGCAATGAAATATTCACCAGCACAATATGCTAGTACTAAAAAAGTTATCCTTAAAGTAATTGCATCACAATCTCACATAATACCAGCTAAATTCCAAGAAATTTCTTCTTAGACATTGATTTTGATCTAACATTAACTAAATGAGAAAAATAAGACTATGAATCCAAGAATACTTCTAAACATCATTGAGTAGGATTGTATTTCAGTCTATAATTGCAAAAAGTTATATTCAGATTACAAGATAGATTTGCTGTTGTCTAGATGAAAAATTGAGATACTGTTTTTATTGAATTAGGAATAAGATTTCAGTTTTTGAAAAAGATTATCAATCTTTTTATATTCTTATTGAGAAACTTTTCTATTTCAGGAAATGATTTCTTTTGAGAAATCAAAGCAATATTATTCGCATAAATGGATTTTATGTATTCAGTTTTGGAAAGATCACTGACAAATGTATTAAGTAAAGTAAGTGATTGAGCAGAACCCTGAATAAAAACATTCTATAATATTTTGTATCTGCTATGATTATCAATTAGTGTCACTTGAATTTTTTTATTGGAGAGCATTGTGTTAAGTAAATTAATGGTTTTCTTCTTTTAAGAATTATAAAAACTTAAGACAATTTTCCAAACAGATCACAAGCTGAGGTTAGATCAAAAAAGATTTACACCAGTTTTTAATTTAGTTAGCCTTTTTCAATCTGAGTTGTTAAAAATAAAACTTTTTCACAGCAATTTTTTTTGGTCTAAAACCAGATGATTTCAACTATTAGCAAAATTCTTATTAATATGATTCTTTCAAAAAGTTTGTAGAAAATTTATAATAATGGTATTGGGTAATAATTTTTAAAATCATTTCTAAGTTTGTTTATAACTTCTATAGTGTTTACTTTTATGTCAAATTTTTGGAATAGTTTTTGTATAAATAATGTTACTGAATAGTTTTGCCAATCATGGTTTCATTTTAAGTTCTGTTTTAGAAACTCTGGAAGTATATAGTCTGCTCTTGGGATTTTCCAAGTTTAACTCAATCCAAGGCACATTTAAGTTCATTAATATGTATATATTTTTGTTTTGTTATTAATAAAAATAAAACAAACAAACTCCTTCTTTTTAAAACTTGTTTTTTATATGACTATAATGATGAAAAAGAAATCCAATGTTTCGACTATTTCATATAGTCTTTTTTATTTCTATATTGGACATTTATGAACTATTTTGGAAAGAAGAACTGTGTGATTGACATATTAAATTATTAATAAAACATTGCAAAAAGGAAGCTTTCAATTCTGCTCTAATGATACTTTTTTTCATTTCTATCAACCTTGAATTTAAAAGTTTGAAAATAAGATTGATAAGTTCATTAACAGTAGCAGTAGTAGTAAAAGCAACCAGATCTGAGGAATAGATCTTATAAAGTTTTGCTTCTTCACGGTTTATTTGCAACTTTATTTTCTGGCATCATCCTGTGATTTTTTTAAGTCTGTCTTTCCAAATGATTAGTTGAAAGAAATTGGGTATAAAGATTATTGTTGGTTTTGTTCCAATTTTCAAATGAATTGTTTTCAATATCCTCAAGGGATGAACTTTCTGGAAGATGTTGTGATGAGTTTGTTAAATCTGTCATTCAGGAGAAAATTGGGGTGCTCATATGAACATTCTTTCCAAGATATCCAGTATTTAACTCCAGTTAGCTTTTCTTAAATTCTATTTTAGAGCAGGGTAACTTTCAACTATAAGAATGTGGACTTCAAGAGTCATTGATATGGTTTATGTTGGTTATATTAGGAAATGATATAATATCAGTAGATCTGCAGGTAATGATAAACTATTTTTTGTTAAAACAAGACATAAATCAGGAATTGTTTTTGTTCTCTATATGCCTGATAAACTATTTTTGGTTAAAACAAGACATAAATCAGGAATTGTTTCTGTTCTTCATCTGCCTGATAAACTATTTTAAGTTAAAACAAGACATAAATCAGGAATTGTTTTTGCTCTCCATCTGTCTGAGTGAAATGTTTATTTTTCCTCAGCATAGTAGATGTTTAAGTCATCCACTCTAAAACTTGACAATTTTCTTGATTCTCATTTACATATCCCAAAAAGAGTACTGTGAGAATTGAAATTTCCTATAAATAAAGACAGTGTAGGGGGATCTGGAAGGGAGAATAGGGTCAGTTCATGTTGGGATGTTTGTAATTATTGAAATGTAAAAATTATCTATCTGAATAAAATATCTGCAATATCACTTGAACTATCTTCAGTGGAAGTTGTTTGCTCTACAAGATAGTTTGAAATAAAAGTAATCAAACCATGTTTACAATACATTCGATCAATAATCAATGTTAATACAGGAATTTTAACAAAATATGCATTATTAGAAGAATGATGAGTCTCCTGAAGTACATAATTATAATGCTGAACAATTAATTTGTACAGCATCTCCATTTTGAATTTTGATATACCTTTAGTATTAAGTTGAAGAAATTTTATTATGTATCCTAGGTGAAAAAATCATTCTGTAGAGATGTACCTGACATTAGAGGTGTTTAATGGGTGCCAACAACTTAATCATTTTTCATTTCAAGAACATTTTTTTTGTTAAATTTATATTGGCAAAGAAATATAACTTTTTCTTCTGTTATCATTAAGGCAAAAGAACACTTGTCTATGGTCAGACAATATAGTTTATACCACTAAACATCACATGATCACCATTTCTTATGCTTGCTCATAAGTGTTGTTAAAACAGGCAAAACTCTCCATGTTTTAATGTAGTTTATATATATAGTTTAAATTATAAAAATTATTAGACTGAATTTATATATAATTTAAAGTTAAGTAACAATGCATAAATAATACAGTATATATTTTTTATTTAAGTCTTTGAAAAAGATTGTTGAATCATCAAAATATTAGATAATTTAATAAAATTTGAAAGTGCAAAAAAAAAAAAGTATTCAAGAAGTCGATTTACTACAAATATTGAACTATTTCCAATGTTCACTGAAAGGAAACTTAACTATAAAAACACAATCTTATATCATTTTCATTTAAATTTTTTTGACTTTGAATATTTTAATTTAATTATCTTTAATTTATTCAACTAGAAATGATAATGAATGATAAAAAAATGTCTTGCTAACAACTATTTCAAATATAAGTCTTATTTATTCTGATGGAACAATTATTTTAATAAAATATTAATTTTTGTCATTTTATATTAAAAGTTTTTAAAAAGCATTAAATATTATTTTTCATTAATAAGTCACACTAACATCTATTTTTCCCTGCAAAAGAA
This sequence comes from Epiperipatus broadwayi, assembly GCA_028023455.1. Lineage (NCBI taxonomy): Eukaryota > Metazoa > Onychophora > Udeonychophora > Euonychophora > Peripatidae > Epiperipatus > Epiperipatus broadwayi. The sequence goes on from JAQFVV010006298.1 coordinate 4,026,202, forward strand.
TTGAAAGAAATAAAATCTGTGTAAAACCGTTTTGTCATATATGACTCATCCATTGAAATATATAATTTCATCTATGGTTTATTTGACAAAATTTTATTATTAATAATATGTGTGTTTTCATTCCATAAGAAAAAAAACATTTCTTTAATAGTGTAATTAAAAATGAAGTTTGATACAATTGTAATACTGGAAAGCATAATATTGGATTAAATTTTATGTGAACGTTTTTAATTATATTTATTTGTTTAAACATAAGGGGGCAAATGACATTTTTGTTATAACTAAATGGATAAAATAAAAAGTTTATGAATATATATCATAGCATGAATAAAACAAAAAGTTTACAAGAATATACTATGACTTAAATAAAACTGAAAACCAATATTTTTTTTAATGTGAAATATATTGTGTCAATCCATGTTTTTATTTAATTAAGATATTTATTATACTGTCTTCAGATTATTATTAAATCCCACTGAATTTAAAGGCTTCTTATAAAAAGAACTGTTATTTGTAGACTTCCTGTGTTTCATTATTTGACCTACAAGCTGAAAGATTTTCCCCAAAACTGAGATAGTAGTTACGGTAAAGTTTGATGGATTATCTTGTTCAGTAAATGAAGAAATCATATATTTACTATTAATTTTAAAAAATTGAATGGTTTATTGTTTGAAAGTTTTTAAAAAGGTTGAGCACCAGAGGTGAAGGAGCTGGGCTGTGATGTGTAGGTCCTTGAGCTTCTGAGTTTGCCACTCTACTACTGCATCCAACAATTCAGACTACAAAGATAATTGAATGATTTATTGGATGACTTACCACCAGAAGTGAATGGAGTCATGATCCAACTTCCAGCTCCAGAATTTGTTATGCTACCCTAAACCATACACTTAGGACAAAAATAATTAAGTAGTTCATTGCTTGAGAGTTCATAAGAAGTTCAGGTAAGTTGTGATCCATGGATCTTGAGTTTCAAAGTCCACTACTCTTTTGTTTTCCTGAAGGTTTGTGATGACGGTGTTTTAGTTGTATTTGTATGTTGGATTATTTCCATCATCTAATATGAGTATTGAATGTCTTTAGAAAAAATGTAACTTTATTTAAATATTCCAAATACATTCAATTGTTAGAAATAGCACACAGGTTAGTATATGCACAATTTTTCAAGAGGTATTATTCTCCCCTCTTCTTCAGATATTGCTAGGACCAGTGAAGTACTAGCATGGAAATTGAACCTGTACTTTTAGATTTTTGAGTATTGAATTTTAAGATAATGCTCTATGCAACTGAGGTATCCTACCAAAGGCAATAGTCAGTAGAAATTTCATATACTTATCTATGAGGTTCCTCCTGATTTCTCCTCTTTTTCCTGAGAGCAAAGCTGATTAGTAGTTTCTATTCATTATGTATAGTCACACTATGTTAACATGGGATTATTTGCCATTGTCATGTGAGCAGCTTCTTTAAATTTTTATCTTTGTACCTTTTTTTCTCTATCTAAAATTTTTGTATTTTCCCAATTGAACATATGTTCATTGTTACATTCATGGTCTGCTACCTTAGTCATATCTGTTTTCTCTCATCTAATCATCAGTTTGTATTCTTGCAAGTGCTTTTCTATGGAATGATTGGTCTCACCAATATATGTTTTTCCTCATTAACATAATATTTTATAAATGCAGTTTTTTCTATTCAGCGTTTAGGTTTTGTAGATGTTAGAGTATGGTATGGTTCTGGAAAGTTGTTTTGATGTTATTTTCCTTAATTCAAATGATATTTTTGGTATGTATGGGTATACTACAGTACCAATAATTGTTTTTTTCTTTTTATGGTTCTTTTTGTTCTCTATTTAAAGTTTTTATTAATAACAGTTTCTGGATAACTTTTTTTTATAAGAGTTTGTTCTATATTGTAATGGGACAACATAAATGCTACTAAATTCTGATCTGATAACCCTTTTATTTCAGGTAATACATATATGGGGTGAAAATTTATGACAGATTAAACATGGATATACATTGACAAAATAACTTACATCAAATGTCATGGGCAACAGGAAGATATAAATTATTTCAATCAATATGATTATGAAATTATTATAGTGAAACAGTAGGAAATTCATTTTATCTGCCTATTTCTATGTACCCTCTAATCTACTCTTGCTATTCCATGGAATTTGAACTTAGGAAGAACATACATGAGTTCTAGTTCAGGGAAATGATTATATCTTTCTTGCATATCAATTATATATATATGGTGTGTTGGGATATGATGACTTATGAAATAGATAAATAATCATAAATGATTTATAATAATTACAGTTTAATGAAATCACATCAATAGCAAACTGTATTTATAATTCAATTTAAACATAATATGAATTATCTAACAAAAAAAAATATGAACAAAAAATGGAATAAAATATGATCATCCTTCGTTTTTTTGAATCTCTATTATATAGTAAGCTATACAATATACTGTTATGAGGGATGATCTTCCTTATCCAAATGTATTAATTCAATATTCTATCATAAAATAAATTTGGCTTTTTTTTCAAACAGTGATTTATACATTATAGTTGACTTTCCTATCTCTATGTTATAATACTGTAAAGATATAAATTGAATACTATCTTTTATTTTAAAGTCTATTATTGATGATGTTAAAATATGATAGAGTAGATCACTTATACAAGAATATTATTCATTCATTTCGAATAACAAAAAAAAATTAACTAATACTTTAATTACAACAAATGAATTACATTTGTAATAAAATATTATAATTGTGATGGTGTGTATATTTAAAATTAGGTAGAGTAATAAATATTACCCTTTTAAATCTATAGATAGTTACAGTGGTTATTAAATTAACTTGGTCTTTATATTTTATTAATGATCAATAGATATCAATAAATTTAGCTTATAGCTGAATGAAGCTTGCCCTATTACCAAAAGAAAGAAAATATTGAAAAAAAAAAATACAACAAAGAATCATATATATGATGTTAATCTTGTGTTGTCGAGTCTAAGATTGATTTATAAACAATTCATATTGATGAATGAAATACATTTTAATTTTAGGGATCCTGTCTTTCTCATCTTTCAAAAAATATTATTCCACGTTTGAATGCTGTTCTAATTTCTTAATGATGACTCCATTCTTTCATTTATGATAATAATTTTCATCTCAGGCATTCCTCTGCTTTATGGTAGTTCATTTTGATTTGATGTTTACCACAGGCAGATAGTAATTGCTTTTTATTGCAATCAGATTGACATTATGATAGTATGGTCAACATTCCATCTCTACAATTTTTATTCCCTTCTAGCCAATCATATCTGCATAACTGTATTAGAATTTTATTTGAAATTATTGGTTCTATTGAAACGTGATAACATAGTTTTATTTTACATGATCTTTTAAATAATGAAGGAGTGATTGATTATTTTTAATGTTCAGATTTAATCAGATTACAAAAGAGATTTTTGATATTTGTAAAATATATTTTTACATATATAAGTCTATTTATAATTATAAGTACATTTTTTTTATATTCTGCGAAATTATTATCTTCTTTGGGGATGTGATATTTTACTGATTGCTATCAAATGGCTTTGAGTGGTTGGTTCAAACTTATATTTTACTCAAAAACGTATTGACTAATCAGTGTCATGTTTGAATCTCCCTTTTATTTTTAAGAAAAAGAAAAAAAAATTCCTTTCTTTTTGTTAACCGCTCTATATCTCTATTCGTGTCAATTTAATTTCACAGTTATGATGTCATTTTATTATCTGTGTATTTAATGAATGGATGATAAACTGCAATTAAAACTTAATAGTGATTTCTTTCCTTTGATAATTTTGGGACTTTTTTTTTTACAGTGGGATTATCTACACGTCAGTATAGTTAAGAATCATTAAAGTTATAATTTTTAAATAACCATTTTGTACACAATTATTAATGTATAAAATTAATAATAAGTTTTAAATAATTATTGATAATGTTGATATTCAAGGTAGATGTGCTTGTTGTATTTTTTTTTTTTGAGCAATTTGATTGCATTCTCACAATATAGATCTTTTCTTTTTTCAAATCACTGGTTTCTGAATAAACTTATTTTGCTCTGTTCCATAGTGATAGTATAACTCCACATTTTGTGTTTCTGGTATGATTGGATGTATAGGTAAGTATTTAAATAGAGTTAAATTTTTTTAAAGACATTCAATACTCCTATTAGATGATGGAAATAATCCAATATATGAATACATCCACTATTTACCATTATACAAAATTTCCCTTAAAAATTTATTATTATGAGAGTTAAAGAGAGTAAGCTTTTTTTTAGAAATGTTTCTTTTGAGTGAAATATATGAATTGAAATGATATAATCGAAAAAGTATCTACTATTAAAATAAGCATGTAATAAATTGATATGGAATATCTAATAAAATTAGATAAAGAAATAAAGTTCTAGATAAAAGTATGAAGTTTGAATATCCTATATTAAATAAATACTAAAAAAAAAAAAGTTTGTCATTAGGTCTAAATATATCTATGGTATGCCACTAACTCCATATTTTTTGTCATTGTTATTGAAATGCAAGACTTTGATTTAAAGTATATATAATAAAAAATGATTAAATGAAAGTTATTGTCTTCTTGATTTTTTAATAATTATTGCTAACATTTTATAATTTAATCAACATTATTAAATCAGTGGATATAATATTAGACTTGCAATGAGAATGTGCAATGTTCAAGCCAACTTTAATTTCATTCCAAAACAGTAAATTCTGTGAAATACTTTATGTTTAAGTTTTGATTATAACTGGTTTTTTATTGATTTTTTTTCTCAAATTATATATATATTGACTCTCATACTAAACAGGTAGTTTAAAAAGTAGGGAAAGTTCTTTCTTTCTATATAATATTATTGTCAATCGTATTCCTTTCCAATTTGTAAATAAGCAGTTTTGAAGTAGAATATCATTAACCAATCTGATTTTTAATTTTGTTAGCTGTTGCCCTTACTCTGCACTTCTATACTTTGCACCCCATTATATCTTCATTATTGCCCTTTAGTCTCCAACAAGAAGGAGTTAATTTCTACTCACATCTGATCAACTTATGGAACAGGAGATATCTTATTGCAAAAAATATGTATGTAACAATCAACAATATTTCTGTAGCAGCATGTTTAATCAAGCAAAGTTTCGGTTTTAGTGTACCATTTTTGTTACTTATATTATTGTACAAGTCAATATCTCTATTCATCACTTTTTCTTATAAAATTTCAAGTTTTTAGTAGCCCTGTAATATTAACCTATTATTAATCATCAATCTATCCTTAGCCATCCCCTACTGGCATTTTTTTTCTTCAGATAATCATTTTTGTCCAATCACTGTAATTCTTGATATTAAGTTTTTTTCTTTCCCCAAGCTTTCTAGCTTTTGTTAGCAGATTCATTATTAACATGGCATCTTTTTTGAAATCTTGTAAAAAAAATTTTAGCAATAAGCATTCATCTTTTTTTTTTTTCCAAATTATTTTTTATAGGACTGTAGAAATTTTTTCTTTTTACTTTCCAATGTTTTATAATGCATCCTTCAATTTTTTCACATTAATTACATATCTTATTTTTTATCCTACTATAATTTTTTCATTATTTTTAACAATTCAGCACAATTCAGTTAGTTACATTTATTATGCATTTTTTTTTTGAACAGCTTGAATATATTCTAATGTCTACTTTAAGTGAATTTTGCCCATGTGAAATCACTTTTGATTTTTTCTTTTTTTAAGTTTTCTATTTTTTGTCAACACGTGTGTTGTTAATATTATAGCTTCTATCTTGAAATCTTAAATTTCTTTAGAAATAATCATTCATTGCTTTTTCTCCCAAATTATTTTTCATAGGATTATTTGAATTTTTCTTCATTTTCCTTTCCAATGTTTCATAAGATATCTTTCAACTGTTTACAATAAGTATACTTTATTATACTATATTCCCTTTTATTTTTAACAGTTCATCCCAATTCAATCAGTTATATTTATAATTAGTAACATATTTTCTTCATCAAAAATTTTAACTTTTTAACTTTAGTAATTAAAAAAAAACCCCGATTAGAATATATTCTAATGTCTATGTTAAGTAATAAATCACTTTATATTGTTTTTATTACAAACATTTTTGATTTCTATACTATCAGTATATTAATTTTACTTTATGAGCATGTCCATTTAAACTTTTTCTATAAATTATTTGTTTCTTTAAAATCTCTCTTTCTATAATAATATTCTTAAATTAACTAGTCACTTTCACTTGCAGTAATATATATATGTTAACATTCAGCCCCCCCCCCCCGAATGAAAATTCAACTTACATAATACCCAGCATATTTTAATCTATTATGCTGTAATACCAACTCTGTCTTTTTTTTTTTATCTTTCACTTCCCTATAAATGCTGTATTAAAATAATCTACATTTAATTCTTCCTCTTTTAAATGTATGAGGTTTTTAGTTATATCTAGCCAAGTAAATTGCTATTTATTATAGAATTTTTATTATTATTATTAAGTTTTTTTTTTGTTTTATTTTACGATCTTTCACATTTAAAAACTTTCTCTAAATTTCTCTAGTAATTTTTTTTTTTTATATGATGGAACTCTATAAATTTCTCTTCAATTAGAGTTTGTTTATATTCATTTTAGTAATCTTTATGATCCAGCCGTTATTGCTATTAGTCTTAATTTTTTCTTATTCTTATCAATTTCATTTGAGAATCCATTCTGAAAAAAAAAGTAATTTTCCTGCCATCTCATCTTATTAACTTTTTTCTAGAATATTTTAATTCAATTAAAACATGTCATTTTTATTAAAAACGTGTTATCAGTAAAAAACATGTTCTTAAATATATGAATTATATAACATGAATTTTACAAAAGAAATCAATCCCATATTAATCTCTATCATATATAGCAGAGGTCGGTAACGTTTTAGATATTGTGAACCACTAACATAATTTTTAAAAGTATGAATTAATATGAGCACTGAGTATGATATACATATATATTTATTTATAATTTTAACACAAAAATAATAATAAATAATAGTAATATATATATATTAAAAATTAGTGCGACATTTGCTGTTATTGATTTAAAATTATCTTACTAACCCTTGACTCCAATGATGTCACCGCTACACATAAAGGAGCTTCTATTTCAAACAGAGAGCGATACTTGTTTTTAATAGCTGTTACAATTGAAAACGTTTTTTCACACACGTAGGTCGTTATAATGGAGTCAGATTTATTAGATCAGATATAAATATAAAGAAATACTTAAATAATTGTAATATAGAACTTAAAGTACAAAATAAATTAGAATATTAATATAATTTTTGTGTAAGTTTTTATGTAATTATTTGTTTTCATTTTGAGTTATATGAAAGTAAAACTAAGTTTCTATTTATGTTTTATAATTTATTAAAGAATTATGTTTCTTTTTTTTTTGTTAATATAACGTTCATTTTATTTCATAAAAATAAATGAATGTATAAATATGTATTTGTTACATTATATATATAATTTTCTAATTCATGTCTACAGAAATTATTTTAGATTAATAATGAATAGTATTCTATTCTTTAATAATTTTTATAGATGTGTTTTTCTTCAAAATTCTTAATAAAATTTTTGAGTTTTAGTTCAAGCAATTACCAAAGGTGTGCTAGTCAAATTTGATGGCTAATCAATTGTACAGAATTTGGTATTCTTATTTTGTTATTTTTTCAATGCCACTGACCCTTTGATGTAGATATCTGTTTTGCAAGGCACAGTAGTATTTTGTAAGAAATCAATTAGCAATATAATGTTCTTGTTCTATTTTACATATAATAATACAGCTTAAACAAATTTTTTTTTTTAATAATAAGATAATTTTATTTATAAATTCTAAGAAATTTACATGTGAAAAAAATTAGAGAACTTATAAAAAAAATTTTTTTCTAGTCTTATATTTTGATTAAATCCCATGTGGCTTTGAAGATTTCCTTGTGTGAGTTAATTCTGTCTATATTTTTAATTTTTTTAATTTTGTTCAATAAAAAAATTGTTGAGTTTGCCACATTTTGTTTAAAACATATGTGATATCTTAGAATGCAAATATTATAAAAGTGGATATTCTAATTTGCAGATAAATTCCATCATGTAAACTAATATTTAAAGTTTCTATTATATCGTGCGTTAAATTAGTTATATTGAGTAAAAATTCTTTAGTATTTTCCAGTACTCAGCATTGATATAGAAAGTTTAGTTGTTTCATCTGATCTGGAATATATTGGACAAATGAGGTTTATTTTTGAAATACCCCGCTTTGTGCGAAGAAAAAAATTTGTAGGTAATGTTTCTAGATTAATTTTTACAAGAAAATCAAGGTATTTTGGTTCTAATGACAAATGTTTAAATCTCTTTATAATTAGTTTATTAGTGACTTGTAATAATGTGGATTGATTTTGGTCTATATCATGTGATAAATAATAAGTTTCCCAATATGTTATTTTTTTTTCCGGCAATTGACCATCCAAATTTAGAGAATTTTTTGTAAAATTTATCATCTGTAACAGACAACTTTCATTTACAGGTGGAGGCATGTCTGTAGGAGTTATAGTTGTATAATAATTTAGATCTTGAAATTTATTAACAAGTCTATTAATTATATTGTTACTTTTTTGCAAAAAGAAAATATTTATTGAGTATAGTGATAAACCATTATATTTGATGTTTTATTGCATATTTTTTCAAACTGATTGCAGCAGGTTTTTTTTTCCAAAAAAGTTTACCACGTAATATGTGAATTCTTTTGATAAAAGACTTAGAAAAATTCACAATAGGCATAAAATAATTAACTTTTGTAAAAATAAGAATATTTATAAGTGAAGATTTGGCATAAAGTGATAAATAGGTTTTAGATAATAATTTGATACAAGATTGAGTAGAATATAATAAATTTTCTTGTATATGTGATTTCATTGCTGTATTTGATTTGTGCATTGGAAAACCTAAAAAGTTCTGTGGCTCTGCAATAAAAGGAGATAGCATATTTTTACCAGTAGCAATGCACCAAGTAGATGATATCTTAAGATTGAATTTAAGTCCAAAATTATTTGTGTAATTATTTAAAATGGAGATAATATTTGGGAGATATTTTTTATTTGGAATAAAAATTACAATATCATCCATGAAGGCAATGTGATTAATTGATTTCTTAATTTCAGGAATGTATAATCCTGGGATTTTATTATTTAAATCAATAAGAAGAGGATTAATATATGTAATAAAAAATAAAGCACTTAAAGGTGATCCTTATGGTGTTGAATTACTTGGCTTGAAACTTTGTGTGGTTTTTTCATTTAATGTTATAGATATTTCTCTATTGTATAATAAATTTGAGATTATAAGTAAAGTTTGATATGGAACATTATAAGATTCTAATTGATTTAATAGTATATCAATAGAGACCGAATCAAAAGCAGCTGATATATCTAATTGAATGATTGGAGTTCCTTTTTTTCTTTTTCACTTGTTCAGTAATAATTTTAAAAAGTTGCTATTGCATCAGAAGCAGAGGCAGCTTTTTTTGCAAATTGAAATTCTGAAATTTTTGGTAAAATCAATTGCTGAATTTTATCTTTTATGATGGACTCTATAACTTTTATCATAATGGGAGACATGGAAATGGGCCTAAGGTTATTCATTGGTGATGGGGTAATTGTCTTTTTTAAAAAAGGTACCATAGAGATGGGGTATAATCCATTCATAATAATATGTTTACTAGATAATAATTCAATCATATTAAATATTAGGAACTGAAAAATAACTAAGGTGAAGTAAAATAAATTTAGGAATAGCATGAGGGCCAGGATGCATTTTATCAGGACATTCAATAATTTTATTTAATATATCTTATTTTGTAGTGCCATGTTGTCCAGACTCAGTTAAATCTTCACATAGATTTTGATAGTGATCTATCTTTTCTCCAAGTTTTTCATTAAAATATAGAAAAATTTCATTCATCATATCAAGTCCAGTATAACAGATACCATTACTTAAAATTGAAGATGGTATTTTCCTTTTAGTTCTGTAACCAAGGGCCCATCTAATGTAACTTCTTGTCCAAATATGAGTTTGTTCTAAGAAAATTTTAGTTTTCTTTTTTGGTATATATTCAGCAAGTATGTCTTGATTTTCTTTAAATTTTTTTTTAAACTCAATAATAGTTTTAATAGAGTAAGAGCAATTTTTAGGTTATATAATTGATTATTAATTTCATCCATTTCTGTTAATAACTTAGAAGGTGGTTTGTTAAGTTTTGTGTAATTATTCATAAGCAATGTAAGATATTTATAAAAGATAGCCAGGCTTCAGCAGGAGAGAGAGCAAGAGAATGTTTACTTTGTAAAAATAAATATATGCCTCTGAAATTACTGCTTCTGGTGTAGTTTTTTTTAATGACATTCTGATGGTATTATTATAGTTGTAGTTTGAATTTTGATTTAAATTAAGTTGAAGATTTATATTTAAAGCAAAATGATCAGGGAAGACACTGGATTAAGATATGTTTCCATTATAAAGTGTAGGTCAGGCATGTAAAATAGTAGATCAAAGAGATTTGTATTGTTGTGTATAAAAAGAGAAAGCATTTTTAGGAGAAAAACTTTCTCCACTCATAAAATTTTTATTGAATAGATGTAGGTAATTATTAATAAAAGTTGAATAATTCATATTAAAGTCACCAAATAGTAAAGTCAGAAAGGGATTTGATGAGAGGTACATATTAATTTGATGAATTAGATATATAATTAAACTTTGATTTTTATATAAATAGACGTATACTATATTAATAGAGAAGGCTTGATAATGTAGAGTAACAATTATAAGATTTTGATTAATATGTAGTAACTTATAAGATGAAAAGGGAGAATTTTTATGTATTAATAAAGCAGTGCCTGCTGCTGGAGTGTTTGAGATCTAGAAAATTGCAATAGGTCAAATCTACCAAGAAGTTTTTCTAAGTCAATATTTGAATTTTTGTGAATTTTAGTTTCTGAAAAACAAATAATGTGTGGTTTAAATTTTTCTATTCATGAACTTATAGCATTAACTCTAGCAATAGAATTTAACCCTCTGACATTAATTCCTTTAATTTTAATTAACATATTTTAAATGAAGGAGAAGGTGTTTAATAAAAATAGTTACTTCCGAGAAACTTAATAATGGACTAAAGAATGAAGTACTCAAGACATTTTGTTCAATTTTTTTTAAACTGATTCGTCTATAGGTATCACATTGGTTTTTTCACATTGGTTTTTTTTTTTTTTTAATTTCTTTTTTTTAATTTCTTTTTTGATCTTTGTAAGTTTGAGTATTATTATCATTTATATTTGTTTTTGGATTTTTTTTTAAAAATTTTTGTTTTGACAAAGATCATTTTCATTAGATGTCGAGTCAGAGAGTTCATTTAATGTTATGTTTGATGTATTTAAATTACTTTTATCACTTTTCAAACTTAGAGAATTTTTCCTTAACAAGATATCATTTCTCTCCTGTGTTAATTTTTGATCTATAGTTAATTTTTGATCAGATTCTGCTCTATCATGTTGAATAAGAACTGTCTTCAGAAGTTGACTATTTAAGGGAGCAATGATTTCTTCCTGTGCTAAATTTTGATTCATAAATATTGATTGATCATTCTTATCATTTCCATGTTGAGTAAAAACTTTAATTTAAAATTTATTTTTTGTTTAAAAATTTTATTAAATGAGCTTAGCGAATTTAAATAATATCCGAATTTCTTTGCAGACCATTAAAATTACATCATGGATCACCAGTGATCTGTGGACCACCGTTTGCTGACTGCTGCTCTATAGAATATAAACTTCAGCACCTTGCATCTTTTTTTATAATTATTTTCACTCTTTTCAGACTTCTTTTACATATTATTATTCAACTAATACTAAAATACAATATTTTAAAATTTATTTATTTCTGAATATTCATAATGTTTCGCTGCTCTGTTTTTATGCACAAAATATTATTTGCTTTGTTGCTTTTAATCTCCAACATTTATAGATTTTGATTAGCATATCTACCTCTCATAACTTGAGTTCAAGTCTGGTCACAGTCAGGTATAGAATTCATTTTTGGTGATAGATAGCTCAAAGCTATATAATTTGTTATCCAGTGTTAATCAATAAATAGTATCTAGCTGTTATTAACTAAGGAGTAAATCCTAGATTAATCTGTGTTGTCTAGTATGCTAACATTTGTTTCTTTTAGCTTACGAAAGTACTGTAAGCAAGAGCAAATCCCTTTGTTCTGTTTTGCCAGATCTGATTCTTGGAATGGGTTTAAATTGCATCAGCATTTGGCGAATACTAATTTCTCAAGTTTACTATATAAGATATCATAGTAGAGAAAGATGATTTGCTCTTGTTTACTATATTGTTACTAATCTGAAAGTCCCAAATGATGTTTTGATATTACCACTTGTGAATAGAGAGTAGGGCATCTAAAATGAAAATAGATTTGAAGATATTAAAAATTTATAGTTATTGACTCAGTTTAAATTTATATGATTATATAAACAAATTGTTTAAGATTTATTGAATTTCAAGCTTTTTGTTTGATATTCAAAGAAATTAATGTGGTTAATAACATTGGTTCCATCTTTGAATCTCAAGTTCTCATTGATAAAAGCAAAAACTAGTCTGGAATGAGGATTAAATTGTATTATTTTATGACAACTAATAATTATTCAAAATTGCAATAGATAGTAATGGTACTAGAGTAGAGAAAAGAGCTTTTGTTTGTTTATCAAAAATATATATGATTAGGATATGGTACATCTTTCACTACTTTGGGGGTGTATTGTATTTTTATGGACACAGAATCCATTGTTTATCTTTACCTTTTTAATTTTTATTAATTAACATATCTGCTTTCTGATTATTATATAATGATTTTTTTCTATTCTCCTTTACTGAGTTTTGAATTTGTACTCTTTTCATTTCTTTTCATCATTTTTATAATCACTTTTTACTCATGCATGGATTTGAGATCTAAAGATTTTTGAATCAATTCTCAGTTGAGTAAATATAAAAAAGTATATCACTTTGGTCGTTTGATTGGACTGTTGCACCTGGTTTGTCATGTAGCAACTTAATATTGTCATTATCCATATGAATACAGTGTGAGAATTTTTTATTAAAAAAAAAGTATTCTCAATTTTATAATTCTAGTACTGTTCACAGCATGTAGTTTTACACATATCATCTGACATTTATCTTTATTTTACTTCTATCTATTTTTTATAATTAAATATTGTTTATTTTATTTTGTAGACTGTAAAAAGAAACCAGCAACAGTATGATTTACCACTGAAGATACTTTCTTATGAAGTAAGTTTTTTAATTTATCTTTTTGTGTGTACTTATGCACACATATTCATCATCACAAATAAGATGAAAAATGTGATCAAGTTTTATATCTCTTGCAAATAAAATTATTAATATACATTAAATTATAAATGATATTTATATAAAATTATTAATATACATTAAATTATAAATGATACTTATATAAAATTATAAATATGCTATTTATCATCAATAATTTCAAACATTATAATTAATATTGTCTTTAGTCGAAATGGTTTTCAACCCGTCAACATAGTCTGATTGTGATTATATATTTTCTGTAATCCAAAATTTTGCTCAAAGAGTGAATCCATATCTAGAACAATTTTTAATCATTTACAAACATGGAAATTTTTATTTTCTCAGATTTCTGAGACTAAAGCAAACCATATTACCAATGATGAATTGATCTAGATATTGCAGTTCTATTGGTTGAAAAACTTTTAACTCATTTTTATATATATTGAGCCAAAAATCATCTAAAAGTGAATTCATTACGTGTTATCTCAAATAAAAATCATAGACAGCTCATCTCTAAAAAATAATCATCTGGTTATTTGCTTAATAGGTCATATGTTATTTGAGCATCCTAATATTAAGTTAAATGCAGCAATTTAATTCAGTTAATTCAACTGAATTTTTTTTTCTTATTTTCATTACTCAGTCAAAAATTGATCCTGGAATCCTGAGTTTTGAGTCTGCCATTCTATTGCATAGGCAGCACTTCCTGAATTCTTTTAAAAAAACAATAATGATTTAATGATCAATGATAGGTCTATTATTGACTTAAATTATTGGTAACATTAGCTGTTTTATTACTGCTAAGAAGTTTCAGAATTTTGAACTTCTGTTCAAACATTCATGCTTCCCTCTCTCAGCAACTACTCAGAAGGTATTTGCAATATTAGCAATTAAAAAAAAAACCCCTCTTGATGTTGGAAGATATAGCATAAATAAAATCTTAGTCATTTTAATGCAAAAAATACTTTATGATAACAATTTCACTATAAAGAATTCTCAAAACAAATTCATGAAACTTAATACATACTGAAAGAAAACCAGAACACTGAAAAACTTTATCTTCTTGTTAGTGCATGCTATTTGTTTATAAAATGATGACTGATAAATGATTCTTATGGATTTGGAGCTGTATTATAATAGCAAGCATTAAAAAACACATAAACAGTTATATTTGGGGATCAAGATTAAGACTTTTATCATATAAGAACTAAAAAATAATGGATTTTAATCTGATTTTTGCAAAAATTATTGATCATTTTCTGAATGCTAAATTATTTTGCAGGCTATTTAGTATGCCTTTCTATCAAACTTCCAAATATCAATCCATGGAGTAGGAAAGATGGGTAAGTCATTTTACTTGATGAGATGGGACTGGCCTATGGTAGATATAAGGAATCATATGAATGTATCTAATATAAGTCATATAGTATATAATGATCTTTCAATGAGGATATATCCAAAATTTAATCATGGTGTTTATTAGAAATTCATTCATATATAAGAGTGTTGGAAAATGTTTTTGGATGAACCATTGACTTATATTGGCATCCTCCGTTTTTTGCTATATATATTACTAACTATGACTTTTGGGTTTGGCTGAATTACAGGTTTCAGACCCAAACCAAAAGTAATATCAAAAAATATGAACACTCACTAAGTTAAACCACTAAACATCACATGATCACCATCTCTTTTACTAGGACATAATTGTTATTAAACAAGGCAAAACTGTAGTACCACCCTGTGCCAACCTGAGTAATCTAGGTGCAGTGCTCTCAGATCCAAGGCTCCTCACTGACGAAGGCCACAAGCCAGAAACTAGTCTGGGGATATTGGATGAGTAGGCACTAGATAGGGATTTTATGCACAATTCTTCTGGTATCTATTGATTACTCTGTTTGGCACAGGATGGTATGGACAGTTTTGCCTTGTTTTTCACTCACTAAGTTAATATGTATAATTTATTTATACATAGATGTTGTGCCATTAATAAATACAATGTTATATATAACTTGATCAAAAATGAGCTGATCATGCCTGAATGATTGAACTTACTTCTATCTGCATATATTAGCTTGCCTAGTGAGTTCTAATCAAGATTCTTCGATTATACTGGGCAGCTTGTCTCGAGTTGTCCATAGTTGTTGCAGCTTCCAGTCCTATCATGGATTTGCCTCACTATGTAAATGTATTTGTAATGACTATAGTAGAACACCTACATAGTTGAAAGTGTTTTCAATTGAGTGCATATGCAGGTTAGTCAAATGTTACCTCTTTGGCTTGCCTCTAAAAAAGCTGACTATTTATTGCCAGATCATCTACCTTACTGGCAGCGATTGGATTCAGAGAGCATCATTGCCTAATGACTCGTATTAACCAATGGTAGGATTTTATACACTTGTTTACATATTGGCCATACTTATGTTTTACATTTTGGTTATGTTTATACATTGGGTTATCCACATGTTTACACATTGATTAGTGGCAATAAGTGCTCAATCCAATCAGATAAGAACAGAATCTGGACTAGTCCACTTCTGAAGGCAAAGTCAGATATGACATCCCTCCCCCTGGCTAAATTTAGCCCTGGAGAATGTAGTCATCGAGATGAGCTGGAGGATGTATTGTCCACTTTGTTGGTTTTTCAGGTTTATTGCTGTTCTTGTCTTGTTCATCATTCTTGTTTGATGGTCTTGTCCCTGGATGTTCACCTGGGTTGTTGCTGTCTTTGGTTTGACAGTCATTTTTGCTTTGTGTATTTGTTTCTGTGTGATTCAGTCTCAGTTATTTAGGTGGCAATGATGTTGATACCCATCTGCTGTTTGAACTACTACAGTGTAGAGTCCTTTCAGTTGTGTAACCACTGCTGGTATCCATTTTGTGGATCCATAATACATTCTACAATGCACCAGAATCCCTGTTTGTACTTTTATCTTGCTATTTTCTTTTTGTACATATTTGGAATCAGGTCTCAGGGCTGATAGGTTAGGTCACAGATGTCTTTTGGTTAGAAATTTGCCTTTCCATGGGCCAGTTGGTCCATATGGAGTCTAGACCAGAACCCTTCAGGTTTAGGCCACTGAAGGGTTCTGTCCTTTGTTGGCATGTTTTGATTCATTTTGCTTAATGTTGTGACTTGGTTCACTTTTGTCACTGTAAAGTCTAAGTGACTGAACCAGTCAGAGACTAATAAGTTGCTATGATCACCTCATACCACCACAAGTGGTCGGTGTATAGTCTTGTTAGGTATAGTAATTTTAACTTGTTTTGTCCAACAGTTTTATGTTATTACCTTGATAGTCTGTGATAGACTTGCTGCTAGAGTGCAGCTTATATTCTTTATTTTTATTAATGATAGCCCAAGAATGGATACTGCAAACACTGTGTCCAGTTCCATTGTGATTGGAATATCATTAATTATAATACTATGTATAAATTCGAACTGATCATCTTTATTGTGATTTATACAGGCAACTTGTTTATTTTTCTTATAATTGCCCTGGTTGTTTTTTGGATTGGATTTTTCCATTCTCATATCAGCTGTCTGTCTTTTTAATTTTCTAACATGCAGTCTTTATATGTCCGACCCACTTGCAAAACATACATGCCATATAGCGGTGAAGGCATTCTGTATGTATGTGCATTTGTTCATTGCATTTATAGCAATGCATTAGACTATTTGATGTTGAATTATCTGAGCTAATTGAGTGTGTCTGACCAACCCAGTATTATGCTCGATTTTTGCACATCATAGTTAGTAGTTGCCTGACTAGCTATTGATTCTGCTAATAATGCTTGAGCCACAACTGTTTCAAAATCTAAATCTGATATCATCAGCATTTTTAAGTCTTAAATTGTGATCGTTTATGGCACAAATAAAACAATCACAAAGTGCTTTCAGGAAATCTTTGAATTCACACTTTAATGCCAATGATCGGTTTCTTGTTGCAAACTCTCTGGCTCCACCCCCTCCCCGTTCTTGTATGCAGAGGTTGAAATAATATCTCTGCATTATTGTCGAGGATTTTGGGGGAAAATCTGCTAGTTGTTAACATTTTGTCAAAATCTAGGTCAGCTGGTGTTTTTGTCATAGAATTTGAGGACCTATTAGGGTTATTAATGTGGCTAATTTTATCTTAGGATTCTTGATTCTTGATCTGATTAGCCTGTAGGTAAAATATTAATCGCTTTTTATAGCTTGACCAGCCCTCAGTATGGGCTGGATACTTCCATGAAGTCAATAGCCATTTTTTAATATTTCATCAAAACAAAATACCTATTTTACCTTTGTATTTTTTGTGAGGTACCACTCGTAATTTTAAAAATTTTGACAGCTACTGTTTGTAACTGTCCTAACAAAGCTAATAATCCATTAGGGAGAGCTTCTGTCACTTTATTACAAGGTACACACTCATGATTGGTTTGCAGTCAATTGTTCTTATGAATCTGTGGAATCTGTTTTTTATTCGTGCAGTTTTAAATGACAGAATTTTATCTCTATTTTGTAAATATGATTAATCTATTTTCTTTGCACTCACATATTTTTTCCAAACTGCCGAATCTGATTTTTATTTAGGCATAATAGTGATTTTAATACAACAAATGTCTAGGTGCATCCTCACGTATTTACTATATTTTTCCAGTTAATGGGGAAAAATATTCCTTTTATCTGATTGTGCCAAATCTGTTGAATTTGGTATATTTTATAATATTTTTCCCATCAATGGAGAAAAACATTCATTTCATTGGACTGTGCTAAATCTGTTGAATTTGGCATATTTATACTATTTTTTTAGTCAATGGGGGAAAATATTCTTTTTGTCTGACTGTGCCAAATCTGTTGTGTTTGGCTGAATTGCAAGTTTCAGATTCAAACCAACAATAATATCAAAAAAATATGAACACTCACCAAGTTAAGTTAATATGTTTTTATTAATAAATTATTAATAAATATAATGTTACGTAGAACTTAGTCAATAAAGAGCTGGTCATTCCTGAATGAGCTTGCTTCGTAAGTTCTAATCAAGACTCTTCTGGTTGTACTGGACAGCTTGCCTCAATTCTGCCATAGTCATAGCTTCCAGTCCTATTATGGAGTTACCTCAATGCATAGACATAATGACTATAGTAGAAACACCTTCGCAGTTGAAAATAGTTTCAGTTCAGAGTACGTTCAGTTGTTCAGATTAGACAGACGTTAATCTCTCTCTCTGTTTCTCTGGCTTGCCTACAAAAAGGCTGACTATTTTATTATCAGATCTCCTATCTTACTGACAGCAATTAGATTCAAAGAACATCATTACTTAATGGCTCATACTAACCAATGGTAGGATTTTATAGACGTTTACATATTGCCCATACTTATGTGGCTGTCCACATGTTTACTTTGATTAGCAGCAATGTCAATCTGATCAGATAAGGATGGAATCTGGACTATTCCACTTCTGAAGGCAAGGTCAGATATGACAATAACATTCCACAACAAGATTCATGGATGGTTCCTTGACACAATTTGTAACAAATGTGAATTAGGTAAAAAAAAGTTTTACATATTATTGACTATTGTCTCTTCATCAAACTTTAAAATCAAATTTAATCTTTTGTAATAATCCACTGTGCAATATTTTGAAATGTCAACCTTTTTAATTGGTGACAAGAAAAAAATAAAAACTGCCTTATCACTTTTACGATATGTGGTTATCAAAATATACTGCAATTTTTCAAAATATTTAATAGGAATTTCAAATGGTTGTTTATTTTCAATATTTTTTTACTTTCAATGAAAAGTGTAAATTGAGAATGACCTCAATATAGCTAATAATTATAAATAAATAAGTATAAAAAATATTCTGGCTTGCACTGTATGGAGAGTTTTGCCTCTGTGGAAAACAGCTTATGTAAGCATAAAGAATGGTGATCATGTGATGTTTATAGTTATAAAAAAATAACAGAAAACAAAACTGGTGGAAGAAGTATTATAAAGATTTAAGGTACCTGTAAATAAATTATGATTTGTAGTGTTACTTCAGAGAGTGTTTAACACATAGTCTCACTATACATAAGTAAAATGCAGATTCACTACAGCACAATTATTTGTCATGGACTTATTTTTATATATTAATATAAACAAGAATTAACAAAAATGCTGAATAATACATTAATTATTAATTAATTCATTATCAATGCTTCTAATCTATTAATTATAATGTGTTAAGTTGTTACGTAATTTTTTTACAATCTCTGATATTTTTCTGTTGTTAAGCATAAATTTATTGTACGTAATAAATAAATTCATTTTAAAAAGAAATTATACTTAATTATAAAGAAAAAAATATTTAAAGAATTTTTCATTTATAATGCACATAAAAATGAATAATTGAATGGTTTATTGCTAAAAAATTCAGAAATTTGATCAATAAAAGTGACTAAGTTGGTCTGTGATATATAATTCAAATGCACTGATATCTTTGAAATTAATTTTTTAAATCTTTTTTAATTATTGTAAAATTAATAATAATGTGAAAGGCTGAAACCTTTGTCAGATGCACCTTAAAAATGCTTATAGGATTGCCAATCAGATGTAATAATGACTGCACAGGGAACTCTCAAGTCAAAACACAAGGCAGAGATTTTATGAGAAAAAGATGGTTCCACCTTCTCTACTTAAATTTATATATAAATAAGCCAGCCTCAAGCATTTTGAACTAAGAGTGTGAAGCTTTAGACACCTTCATATTTAATTCACTAAATATTATATATAAATAAACAATGTGAAATCTTTCAATTTACTACAAAGTAATTTTCAAATCCAATGAATTGATAGTAAAAAATGTAAATACTATTTAAATTAAAATAATAATTTGTTTTTTTATAACACAATCAAATTATAAAACAACATTAATTCATTTCTATGTCATTATTTTTATATGTCTTAATAGCTTAAAAAAAACAATTATATATTGTGATGATCGCATATACTGCGATCACACATATAGATATTTAACATTTAAATAATATTAAATAGTGTGTTTTGGAATACCAGCAAAAGAATTCAAAACTTAGGAAAAAAGAAATGTTTAATTAATAAAAGAGAGGGAAATAGAATTGAAAGATTCTTATCTTTTACCCTCCAAAGTCAAGATTTTGAGAAATAAAAAATAATTAAAGTTAGAAATATTGAAATTGTATATTAATAAAATTAATAGTGATAAAGAAATATAAATGAAATACAAACTAAAATATAATCTAGAAGAAAAGGTAAAGTTTGAATGGTTTAAGTCACAGTAAAATAGAAATTTAAAACATGTCTGAAAGATAAGGATCTGGGTCATAAAAGTACACATTTGAAATAAACGAAATGCATGTATGGAGTATATATGAAGTATAATAAAGACAGCAAAAATTAATGCTTGTCAAAATAAAAATAAAAAAACATTTTATTAAAAATCTGTTTAATTAAAAGAAAAAAAAAAAGAAATAAATAAATATACATAGTGCTATGAAATTATGTAAAGGCAAATCTATATAATGGCCGAAGGCACATTCAGAAAAGGAAAGGTGTGAATAATAAAAACAAAGGATCGACAGAATAAAGGACTGTGGAATTTTTTAATTAAAGATAATTAGTAGAGGGGATTTCTTGTCGAGACATTGGTGGAAATACTGCTCTGGTAATAATCAGCCATAATTAACAAGATATGATTTCTAACATCGGTGACTCATCAAGAATGGCTGGCTAAGGGCCGTCGTGATCGCTTGCCGATTCAAACACCCCGTGCTCTAAAGGTTCCCGTCTACATGTAACAACTACTGACGTAGCCCCTGATGGAGGGTTTGTTTTGCCTTGTCCTTGATGTCCTAAATACAGATGAGTTCCCACAACCAAAATCTAACCTAAGACCAACTGTTCCCTGCTAGACAATGACCAAGTTTTTACTTTGAATGATACAGACATTCTTTAACTTTTTTATATATACACGGAGTGACAATTATAAATGTACAATCATTTATAGGATTTTTTTATTTTGTTTTTACTCGTAGCATTATAGCATATAATCTGTTTTATTGTGTGTAAATGATTTAAAGTATTTCTTTTATTGGTTAATTTATTGTATTAAATATCTTTTATTGATTTAAATCTGTTTCGTCTCGTTCTTTGCCGCTCCACAAAGTAATATAGTCGTAGGGTTTAGGAAATAATTATTACTCATTTTGAGTACTGAATTAACACGTGAAGCTGGTGGTGCAGTATTTTGATCCCATTAAAATTTATAAATATCCAAGCGCTGTAACTCGGTAAATCTTACAGTAGTCGAGAGACAATTGACCGGGAAAAATAACCTGGGGCTATACCCGTATGGTTACAGGTTCAGTCAAGTATGGATATAGACTCGTTTATGTCCGTATGTTCTCTCTGCTTGCAGTAGCGGGAGGTGGACGATCTTGAATTTTAAGAATTCCCCATTATACATAAATAAAAGGGAAGTTAAGCTTTCAGTCGTCGTGTTTCCGTTACAATATTTTGTCTTGATTAAAACAATTCAAGTTTTTTTCTAGCAAGTGTTATATATCGTGCATTCCCATTGTTTGAGAGTTTTAATTTTTTAGTCTCTAATAATTTTTATTTTTTTAAAAAAAAAATTAATGTAATAAATTTAATTTTAGATCCCATTTTTTTTTTGTTGCTCTCCTATATTAAATTCAGGAATTTGGTCAATTGAGTATCAATTTCTCTTATATTGGAGTCAGTAGACTTAACATAACAAAAATAAAAAAACAAACAAACAGATATCACAATTTATTTATAATGTAATTAACACTATAACTTGTTTTTAATAGGTTGGGGACACTCTTACATTTCCCCTTTCCTTAAAAGATTAAAATGGACTGTAAGGGTTTTAATCCTCAATTAAGATAAGTTACGGTTTTATTGCTTATGCCTTGCTTAATCTTTTCTTTTGATAATACAAAGTTTTCTTTTATAAAGCTGTAATTTGAGAAAACTTGATTTACTTCTTTTCTCATTGAATTTGATATTATGAAAAATCAGTTTCTATTGTAAGTCAGAAATTGACTATAAATATTTTATTCTCATTGTGGCACCACATATTTGGGTGATTGGACCCTTGGCATGGTACCTTGTGCGTATATGAATATAATAGGATATAACTTAGGGAATTTGATTTGGTAATGGGTTCAATTGTGGTGTTTGTAGACATCTGTCCATCCATGATTCATAAATTTCCTTTTTTTTCTTTTTTAATTTGAGATTAATTTTCTAGAATATTCCCATGGTTGGATATTAATATTCTTGAATTATAGGTACCTCTTATCTCACTTTTACAGTCCAAGCACTATGCGTTGGGACCTGAGTGTTTTACAATCTTATATGGCCCCTCATATGCATTGCAAAATTTATGGAAAATGAATTCCCGTGACTTGTAGACATGAGGTGTTTTGACAAAAAACAAGTCTCCTATCTGGAATTGATAATTTGACTTCACTTGGTTCTTATTTTGACTTCAGTTGGTTCTTGTTGTGCTTACTTGCCATGTACTTGATTTGGTCACGGGCTTTGATACTCTTCATTTGTGATTGTGGATTTTTAGGTTTTAAACAAACTTGGGACCTCTTGTTTTAAGTGTAACCTGATGTTATCAGGATGAAATTTCATTTCACTGTAATCAATGATATTTTCTAAGAAAGTCACTTCATTACTCATTAGTGTCCTTTTTTTAAAAGTGACTTTGACCCCCTTGTCTTGGCATTCCTCAAAGAATTTTCATAAATGTTGAAAGTGTTCTTCAACAGTAGATGAGGCAATTATGACATCATCTACATAAATGGTAGTCATCTGCTTGATTTCAGGAGAGGTTTGATTTAGGCATCTGATTAGACTGGCACCGCTATTTATCAATCAGAATGGCATTTGATTAAATTGGTATGTGATGCCTTCATACTGGAATGTGGTGTATTGATTATCCCCTAAGTAGAGTTCTATCTGTCAATAGCTGGAGGTTAAGTTGAAAGTAGAAAATCCAAATCTCACAAACAGCTTGTGGATGGGCAGTGGTATATTCCTGTCAGGAATGGTAATTTTGTTTAGTTGCCTAGCATCTAGACAAAATCTCATTGAACCATCTTCACTGTCACTACAGGATTGCAGTATGGTGAAGAGCATTTAGAAATAATCCCCCACTCAAGCACGATATTGATATAGTATGGGATATGATTTGATGCATTGTTGAAACCCCCTATCACTCCTGGCACTTTGGAAAATATTCTGTTTTATTTATCAATAATGGACCTTAACTTGCTTTTGTTATTGCCATTGATCACATTGCATTTGGCGATCTTTGCTTGTATGAATGCTTCAGGGACATTTGTAATATGTAGTCAATTTTGGGTAGGTCACATCTTGTCAGCAGTGTCATTTTGAAGACCTCATCACCTAACCTGATTAAAGATTTTATTTTGTTCCCCTTATTTAATGTGGTTGCTTGAGAGGAGGAACAATCTCTCAAGTACCTATTTAGTTTGTTGTGCTAGATGGTTTTGGTATAATATTGGGGTCTCAGATGTATGTTTTGTGTCCTGCAGTGGCTGGCTGACTATTGATCTCATCATTTCCTACTATTGATAGGTTTTTTAAGAATCTCTTTGTTTTTGGTATTGGCTGTTATTTTTTCTTTTGTAGTTGACATTGAGAGGGATTTCTTCCTCTCTTTTTACCAAATTTACTATTTATATTTTGGTTATTGAGATCAATACTGTTAAGTAATTCTACCAGCTGCTCAATGTTACTAACATTGTTGCATATTAACAATTGTTCGATCTTCAGCGCAAGGTTATGCTGAACGATGTGAAGGATTTGCCTCTTGCTTAATGGGTAAATATCCAGGGTTTTTAACTTGGCGATCTGCCTTCTAAAGAATTTCACCAATGTTTCCTGGTGCATTATGGTACTTCTCTTGCATTATCTAATATAGTAATGCTTCTTGTCTATTTTTATTCCAGAAACTCTTTATTACTAGGGATTTGTAATCTTCATAGGTTGATGGTGACTGGAACAGTGACCCACCATGCTAATGCATCATCTTGCAAATAGTTGTATGTGATTATGATCCCCTCTTCTGATAGGTTTTGGTTTATCAAGAGGTACAGGTCAGGCTCCTAAGTTGTTTAATTGGGTAAGCATTTGAACACCTTTAATTTGACAAACTGGTTGACTGAGTTCGCTGTATCTTCCTTATATTGGACTGACTATTGAGTTCTATTTTCTATAGGGTTAGTCCTCCATCTTCCTGTGTCTTATTTCTTTTAAACAGGGTCTTTAGCCATATTCAAGTGTTGCAATGGTGTCATTCTCCCCTCTTCCTCGATTCCAATGGGAGGTTCTATTTTCACATAAGTGACCTTTCTTTCTTCTTGTGAATCCCTCCAGTCCTTTTTTATTAACCCATTCTTTAAACTCCCAATATGCTGGTCAATTGGTCATTATAGTTCCTTTACTTGGGCCCATAAGTTATTTTAATTCTCAGTCATCTTGTTGAGGCCCTCATTTTATGAGATTCATTCTTGATCACAACTTGTGCTTTCATTAATCTCTGATTATTCCCCACCATTAATCTACATTGGTCATCCTATTATTTTGCATGATTTTTATGACCTTTATTTTTGAATCTACTTTTTCTATTTCTCCCTTTACTTGTGGTTCCTGTTGTTCTTGTCTCCATATTGAGGGTTAGGCTCATGTAATTGTTGCAACTTCATCATTAAACTGACCTGCCATCTTTCCAATTCCATCATTCTATTTTGACATTTGAAGTCCATTCTTTTGATTTCATGTCTTTGACTTCATCCCTCAATTTCAAAGTTTGGTTACTAAGCCTTATGACTTCTGTTTTTCATATCTTTCTGTTTATCTTTACTGATCCCATCCCTGATTTCAATACAGAAAAATATGCCTTCATTTGGTCCAATTTGCTGTTCTGTTTGTCAAACATTTGTTTCATCATCGTGATCTGGTGTATGGGTTTTTGTCCATCCTTATACCCTCTTCTCTTGGCCTTTCCAATGACATTATTTTTTGAGACTGATTCATTTCAGCTCTGATCCCCCAGGATATTTCATCATCCTGTTTCATTATATCCTCTGAGATGGATGCTTCTATCTTATCTCTTACAGGGTTTTGCCTATCTTTCGCTTCTAATGCTTCTCTGATCTCTTGATCACTTTCTGTATCCATTAATCTGTCCTTGTTATCATTTACAAGTATTTTGACCTTTTTCTATTATTTTTTCTACATGATATTTTTTTACAATAATACTCATCCAAACATCACAGAGGTTTTTCTGCTTTTACATGCCTAATCATCCAGCATTTTAGATTGTTATTATGCACTTTGTTTAGATCTTCAACTAATTGGCTAACTACCAGCTATTTTATTATTATTATTTAGTTCCCCATTTACTTGATTTCCACATGCCACACATTAAGTCAATTTACCTACCACACATTAAGTCAATTTACCTACCATATTATTGTAATGTTTTAATTTCTTTGAATTTGGGATTCATTAAATTATCTTAATTTTAATTCTTTTGAGTGATGTAAAAGTGCTACTTCTAGGTTTAACTTTATATGAAATAATCCTTTTGATTCAAGGTTATTACATAGTGGTGTTGTTTGTAGTGGTATGATGCTTATGGCTTTTTAAACACAACTAATCAGTATATAGATTTTACATTTACTATATGATAACTATATCATGTCTTACCTGGATGCCATTTGTAATGAAAATGATCATGTCCCACAGTGGGTGCCATTTTTAACAAAAATGATCATGCTCCAACACATTGGTCATCATTTGTAATGAAAAAGTTTATTGTATAATGGAATGAACTATTCTTATAGGTTCTTATTTAACATTGCCACAGATTTGGATGGCATTTATGATGGATCGGATATGATAATCATCTGAGTTCATGCCTCCAACAAATAATGGCTGTGCCAGCTATTTTATTCTATTGCAATCCAGTTAATGATCAATTATTGGTACTAGACACTGTTCATTTGTGTCATTAGGAGAATCTGGTCTCATACATAATAATGTTCTGTTACAATTGGCACAGCCATTTGTTGGAGGCATGAAATCAGGTGGTTATCATATCCAATCAGGAATGCTAAACAAGAGCCTAGGAGAATACTTCATTCCATTACACAATAAACTTATTTATGTTACCAATGGTGACCAATGTGTTAGGGCAAGATCATTTCCATTACAATATATACTTTGATTTTATATTATAAATATGAAAAATGTAAAAATTTATAACAGGAGATACAGAAAAGAATCCAAATATTTTGTGACCACAAATTTAATTTGTTTCTTTATATTATTTCATTCCTATTTTATTTTATAGATATTATAAATTACAATTTTTTACAAATGTAATGATGATAATTAGTTTAATTTTGTTATTTCACTACAACGTTTTTGAATGCTTCATCTGATTTTGCATCAAGCTCTATGGTTTACAAATGTAAATCTAACAATAAAAGCCAGTCTACTCAAACATGAATCTACAATCTGTTGTCAAATAAAACATGGAATTCACCTTTCACTCTAAGATCTTAAATTTTAATATAGATAAGAAAGCTGACACTTGAACTATTATATTTCTAGAAATTTAAATAAACCTCATTAAATGGGTAAATATAACTTGTTTTGAAAGTAGACTAATAAATAGTCATTTTTAAAACTTCCAAATCCAACAGTTATTTATTATTATTTAATTTAATTTTTCACAAAGGTAGGTGGTTTATAAATTTAAATCACATGATAACAACCTAAGTCCACCCAATCAATGAATTTATGATTTGTTGTCAAGGTAATCTCTCTAAATAAAAGATGCATTTCATCTTTTACTCAGATCTATAGACAAGAAAACTTAGATAAGATTGGCAGATGGAATTAATCTTTTACTTACATAGGTTGCTTTGAGACCAGATTGTAGATTTATAGTTTAAGTAGACTTTGGCTGTTTGCATGTATAGGTATGTGGTGAAATCTAAATAAGGAAATTGATTAAATACTGGTATATTATTGATATTTGCAGTAAATAAGGAAATTGATTAAATACTGGTATATTATTGATATTTGCAATAATGATTTTGCTATCATCGAACAAATCATGATATATTTATGTAAAGAATAAACATATCTTGTAGGTAGTTGTTTATATAATGATATTTTATCATTATATAAATTTATCTTAATCAGTTAATTTTGAATGTATACACATTATTATGAATAAATTTAATTACAGAAAATTTATTCTAAATGATGCGTTGAGTTGTAATTAATATGAACAATAACAGTTTACTTTATTAAATAACTTTATAAATAATTATTTAAATAAATATAAATGTTTTTAATGTGAATAACATTTTAAGATTAAGGAGAGTAGAATAAAGAAATTGATATTGATTTGCTGAATCATATGAGGATAGCTGATACAATGAATTTAGTTGTATTTTATTAAATATCTTGAAAAGAATAAGTATAAATTGAAAGAAGTTCAAGACCTAAGGTGTTTTTACTGTCTTTTTCCAAAGATTTGGATTAGATAAAGATTTTTATTTAGTCATAATTTTATTTTGTATTTATTTGGATGTGATACTAATGATCATTATTTTAACAATGATAAACTTAGCATTGGAAGAAGAAAATCACATTACAATATATTTACTAACTTAATAAAATTTTGAGTAAAATTGAGACATTTTTTGTAATAATTTTGAAATGCAACTAAATACAAGCAAAGTTAAAGTTATAAAAATAGATGGAAAAGATAGAAATTTATGATTGATATTTGAGCAAGAAGTTGTACAGCAAGTTACTAACTTTAAGTATTAAGAAAACTTTGGCTAATGATGAAAATAGTGAGAAATTGTGAAAGAGATTATTTTTGGATAACTGAAGTTGAGTATAGTTTGACATATTGCAGTAACAAGGTTGGTTGATTCTGAAAGATAAGAAGAATAATTTGTAAGATTTTATTTTTTAACATTAAAAGATTAAGAACAGGAATATGATAGTTACATTTGTAGGTTGTTCTCCCAAAAAATATTTTTTTAAAAATGAAATATAATCTCTAGGAAAAATGCCCAGGACTAATCTTTTTAGAGTTAACAAACCTGCTTTTAAAATTTAATATTAATGTATTTTTATAAAAGGTATAATACAATTTTAGGAAATTAATATCACATGACATGATGCACTGTCTATTTTAAAATATATGTGAAGTTAGATATCATTAATAAAGATTCGATAAGAAGTTTAGTTAATATGCTTCTGCATCTTAGGTTATTAAATAAGCAATATTATAAATTAGTTTCAAATCTGGTTCGATTAAAAATCTTTCAAAGTTTTTTGAAGTTTCAATGAGTAAATAAAATATCAAAACACTAATATATGCTTTGTGCAATATTTTTTTGAAATGAAAGCCAAATATCCAAAAACTCATGATTACATTGCCTAGCCTTGATACAGACTAACAGAAGTCAGATCACATGATTGATTATAATATAGTCTTTGATTTTTTTTAAATAAAAATATTTAATGTCAAAATGCATTAATTCTTTTTTTAAAAAAATAATATTTTAATCATTATTTTTAAATTTTCAGGAATTATATGGGTGGTCTATGGATGCCATTGTGCAGCAGATTGGTTTAAAAAATAATTGTAAGTATAATTTTTTTATAGCTAATTTCAATCTCTTAAGTATTCATAAAATTAAAGCCAATATTAATATTAATGCTATGTATTTGGAGAAAACCTTGAAAATATGAAATATAACTTTAATGTATTTTCAAAACTGGCAACTACTGTCAAAATCAACCATTTTGAATTGGGATTTTAGATATTATTTTTAAAGTGTTAAAAAGAATTAAATAAAGATAATTATGTTGTAGTATTACCAGGAGGATATGCTGTTGCGTTTGATGGCAGTGCTCAGCACAAGAACTACTTTAAAGTCATATTTAATATTTTCAAACTTTTCTTTATTAGTATTGCTTTTAATTTATTACATTTTGGTGAAAGAGTTATCATAGTTATTTAAGTGGCCACTATAGAAATAGTTATTTATACCAAATCAAATATCGCATAATCTCATTTTTTTTTTTTTTTGAAGAATCACAGTAGACATCCTATAACCAGCAAATATAAAAACCATTGATTTAATAATATTGGCTACCAGATGATGATTCCCAAAAATTTCCATAATCTTTTTATTTTCATTGGCCAATTAGTTCCCTAAATGAAAGTCTGTTAACCAAAAAGCTGTTCAGTGAGCCTATTGGTTTTGTTTTGTAAGATTCATAAGTTAAATTAATACTTATATAATTAATTTGATTTTAATGTAATGGAGATTCCACCATCTTTATATAGTGAAAAAAATTATTTAATTGTTGAGTAATTTTAAGTTCATATATTAATGCAATACTCGCAAAAGTGTCTTTATTTAAATGCAATGATAACATTGTGATTACAAATGAAAGTATACATGTATTATGTAAGATTAGTTTTAAGGTTACTAATGTTTTGAAGTCTCATGTTAATATTCATATCAAAATAAGTTGAGGAGTTGGTTGACTTTTCAGATCCTGGTAGAAATTAGTTAGCATATGACATTGTTAGTGCAAAGGATAATTCTAAGAACAATGGATGTGAGGGGTTATATCTATAGGAAATTTGATTTATTAGATAATGATATGCTTCTGAGAAGATGTGTGTGGAATTAAAAGTAAGGAGATTTTTATATTGAGCGATTTGATGATTAGGGTATTATAATATATTAGTAGGAAGAACAGAGGGAAAAAATGGAATGATGCATATGACAGATATTGGGATTTTAGATATTATTAAGGTGTTAGAAAAATAAATAAAGATAACTATGTTGTAATATTGATAAAGACAAATGAAGAAATAATAAAGCTTTTGAAGATATGATTATGGGCTAGAAGAAAGGGATAAATTTAATAATCATTTATAGAGTTAATTTAAGACTAAAATATTTGTATGTATTAGTGGTGTTAATTTTTAAAATTTTTGGGTTATGTTCTTTAGAAATACAGATTTATTTAAGAGGAATGAGCTTCATTTATTAGAGAGGGAGAGAAAATAAAATATTAGGTGAATTAATTTATAACAAATTTTATTGTCCATTAAATTAAAGGAGATGAATTATATCTATCTATCTGTGTGTGTATATATATTGTAACCTCCCAACACCTCACATACTTATCCTAACAACAAATACCTGGTGGCACCAATTCTAATGATCATAGAATAAACTATTAGTCTGATTTTGCCTTGAAATTATTAATGAGGCTCTTAAATGATGTTCTGCCTTAGCTTAGCTCAGTTGGGGGCTACAGAGGTCTACAGGGTGTAAAATGTATATTAGATGTGGGAGGAAACATTATTATTAATAGGAACAAAACATCTATTAAGTTCTAAAATAAATAAAGAATTAAAATTGGTAAAGTTCTACCATTCAAATTGACAAGTTATAGTCTATACCTCATCTCCTCCCATCATCCCCATGCATTAAACAACCTCTACTATGTGAGAAAATTAAATTAATAAATAAAAGATGTAATGCTGATTAACTATATTGTATAGTAAAATGCAGTTAAGTACAAAATAAAGATAATATTACTTAACTTTTAATTGTACAGTAATTTAAACTAATTAACTAAATTAATGCCTAATCTAAATAATAAGTGAATATCTCAGGGAATTAATTTATTGCATGGCTTAGTTCTAAATCTATACTTTCCAACAACTACTAATTACTATTACAAAAGTGATGATACAAATTAAGCAATATCTTAACAAAATAATGGTAGTTAGATAATGAAAGACATAGGGTGCATTTTGATTTCAATTCATCATCTAAATGATAAATAAATGATACAATTTTCAGAGAATCATTAAATAATCAACATTTCATACAGTGTCTGGATCAAGAAAAGCAACATCATCAGATCTGAACATGTTCATCATTAAATTAAATGGAATAGTGCAATCATATCATATTAGATATGTAAATGTGTGTGCATGTGTGGAAATATGAAATACGAATGCATGTCAAAGAAGAATTCTGAACACAACTTTAAATAAATAAAACATTTATTTACAAGATAATTTAAACAAACATTTGGTTTTATAATTTACGCATATACATGTTTTGGATGTTTTTAACATAATTTACGCATATACATGTTTTGGATGTTTCTAACATCAGTGGTTAAATGGTCTACATAAGAGCAAATAACATAAAGATAACTTTCTATATTTTATTTTAACATATGCCAGCTATCAGTGCATTCTGATAGACTTATGGAAAAAACATTATAATTCCAGTACTAAAATAATAACACAAAACTAAACTTCTTGATATTTTACTTGCAAAATTTGCTCAAGCTATCAGTCAATTCTGATAAACATATGACACAGAAACATTATAATACTACACTAAGATAATTAAATATAAAATTATTTTTGGTATTTTATTTTCAATACACTTAAGCTATCAATCACTTATGATATGCTCATGAAAAATAAAACTCTATTAAACACTGACACTAAACTATAAGATGAAACTAAAATTCCTGGCATTTTACTTCAAATGCACATCAATAAAATTAGAAGGGTTTAAATCTAAGAGTAAAAGTGAAAATAAGAGTAAGAGGTCAAAATATACTTTACAAATTAAATGAATAATTCTATTAATTAGCTACACTTTGTCTTCTCTTGCTTGCTCATTCAAATGAGGATGGAACATTATGAGAGTTGATGGTATGAAATCTAAATAATTAATTTAAAATGATTTGAAACAATAATTAAAGAGTTACACATTAATGATGGATTTCTCCATACCTTCCAAATTAATAATTTATGCATGTGTCTGAATTATGCTATCTGTTATAAAATAATTAATATAACTAAATCCGATCGGTTTACTTATGAAATTGGGAGAAATATCATAATACGGATGATGACAATGGCCAACCAAGCTTTAATACAAATTCTACTTCAGCTGTTCTGTGAGAAAAAATCAATTCTACTTTTATTTTCCTTTTTTATCAGCAAACTATCTCATACTTGGCTATGAATAAAAGATGAAAAACATTCAATAGGGCACATGAGGGAAAAAGACTTTCATAATTCTAATCATTTAAATAATAATACACAATAGCTCCCAAGTCTAACTTCTGGGACTTAAAATGAACTGGTGTGGACACAGTCTCATCACCAAAATAAGGGAAATATACTACTTGGCTTCTCATACTATAATTCATAAAATACAACTACTAAATCTGGAGGATATAATCTACTCCTAACAAATACTTCAACAAGCTAAGGGAGAGTTTTCTCAATTCCAGACAATATACTATATAATCCACCCATGTCAAATACTCAAATAAATTAAGGAAGAGCTTATCTCAATCCTATATACTATGTAACAAAATAACTTTATTCTGCATAGCCACTAAATACATTTCAATCTAAACCTAATAAAGAAATAATAAATTCACACTTAAATAAATCTCTAACTTTCAACTTCTCTTGGCCATTTTCATTGGCCAAAACTGATGGGCATTAAATTATTTTTACTTTCAATTCAAACATTATTATAGCTAGATTAAATAACAGCCATATATATATGAGCATAATAATGCACAAACAATTTCAAATCATTTTGGTAAGAAATACTGTAATGATATCAATTAATAAACTGTAAAGCTAATAGTGAATAAATCTCTCATTTCTGACAAGCATAATATTTTTAACTTGGAAATATACTAATTATTATCAAATAAGCAAGACAAAATAACTTCTAGCAAGCAAAGACAAAATAATTTTCTTTAGTGAATTTTGTATTAGCACAAAATTGAAATAAAAATTTGGTTTAGGATAAACAACAAATCTTTAAATTCTGAGTTAAATAATTATTATAAAATAAAATTTATAACTTCTTGAAAAATGCAAAGATAAACAATAAAATTTTATATAATGAGCTCTTTTCAAAAACAAGCTGTTCACCCTTTAACAGCGAATGTACCTTTCTATCGCTAACACGTGCATGTAGAATTATAATTACACAATAAAAACTATAATAAAATAATACTAATTACCTAGTATAATATTTTTCCATATTATACCTTTGTGAGACATTCTTGAAGAGAAACATAATAATAATAATAAAAATAAAATCATAAGACAAATTTTTACTACTATCTATCTATTAAATGCTAACAAATAATAATAATCATTAAAGCTTTTCCTCTTGTTGAAACGAAAGTTCATTTATAGTCTGTAAATGACATATCTTAGTCATGTACTAAATGATGATAATCATTGGTATATCTACACATATGGACAAACATATAACAAGTTCCTGCAGGGAGATAAATAATATTAATTTGGATCCAATTTAGCAGCATTTCAAAGTTTTTAGCAATAGCTAATGAAACCACTGGCAATATTACATTTGATAATTCTTTATTATGGCAGTGAATATTTATTACAATGGAAGTATAGTAATAATTTATTATTTAAGTCATTAGATATGTTCAAGCATTTGTTATGAGTTTTTAAAAGACATTCACAAAGCACATAACTAATCAATTTATAAAATCCACCTAAGTTCATGTGAGTTTGTTGATAAAACATTTTAATAAGAAAATTCACCTGCAAATGAGCAGAACAATAAATAAAAGAAATTCATATTCAGTTTTATGCTCTTCTACCCATTTATTCCAGAATATGAGAGAGAGAAGTTAATAATTAATCCATTAAATTATACGTTACACATTTGTTCTTATTGTTTTTAAATACAAATGGTTAGGTAAATGTTTTAACAATAATAATAATAAAGCAGGATAGAATAAATTATTCACACACATCCTTCCATTTAAACTTCATTCCTTTATAGTTAGCAAAATTTATTAATAAAGAGTTCCTGAGGTGATTAATGAAAGAGTTCAACAAAATTTTCCAAAGTAATGACAAGAGTCCATCCATTTCAGTTACTTCTTTAATATTAGAATTAAGATTTTAAGTAAAATAATTTTGAAATATAAACACGCATTTCCATTACTTCTTTAATATTAGAAATTAAAGTTAAATAGTTTTATAATATAGGCACACATATGCATTTCAAATGATGGCTTTAGAATTTAAAATAGTTAATTAAAAAGTAAGGGATGATATACATTGTTACTGTCATTTTACGTTTTCATGTTCCAGAAAAATAATAATGGTCTTTCACTTTCAAACTTGGGTCTTGGAAGAATCAGCTTGCAAAACAAAATTGTACTGATGAAACTTTTATGATGAAATCAGAAAGCAAAGTTCAGTCCAGTTAAAATGAAGTCCTCTTTTGTAAAAACATTTCCCCTTTTTATATATCCCAGACTATTACCCAAGCATCCATTCTTCCAATAATCCAAGGTCATTTGAACGTTCAAAAGTCTCTAGACACAGAATTGCTCCACCCATTGCACTGAATTTTAATTAGCAGAAGATTTGCAAGAAACTCTTTTTTCTTGTCTTGAAAAAGAAAGAGATAGAAAAAAAATCATTTTGTCTTTTGTAGAAAAAATATTAAATTGAACTAAGAATAAAATATGTTGTATTTCTAAAGTAACAAAATAAAACTAATGACAATTATTTTAGCAAATAAAATATTTACTAGTATATTTGTTGTTTCATAATCCACCAGTCCAGTGATCCATTAATTTATTTAAAATGTAATTAAGCTGGTTATTTAAGCTATTGGTTGTGAAATTAAATATTTTGATATGAGACATGATATTTGGTGGTACAATGAAGTATATGAATAGAAAATGAAGCTCAAAGATGGCACAAGCATACATTAACATTCACAAATACTATACCACAGGTACTAAACTGATCTGACTAAAATGAAAGTTTTGATGATGATGAGTCAAACATATTGTACTATTTACACTATAGATTAGAATATTATAAGCAAATAAACCAGAGAATTATCTAAACAAATATCAATACTGTTCTGCAGACAAATAAAACAAATTGGAATCAACTTAAACTAAACTGACAACTTCTGTGACAAGCCACCCCCCTTTCTATCATTAATTACTCACTAAAGAAAAATATTAAACATCTCAAAACTTTCAAATTATATCTATAAGTGCTTTTCAAACATAGTTTTAGGTCATTAATAAAAAAAAAAAATTTCAGGTTATTTCTTTTTTTTTAGTAAGATGCTATAAGCTGTTATTGAAACAGTGCTACATAATTACAATCAATATTTCTGGTGCCAATCCAGAAGGTTACAATATATATATAGAGAGAGAGAGAGAGAAGAAGAAGAAGAAGAAGAAGAAGAAGAAGAAGAAGAAGAAGAAGAAGAAGAAGAAGAAGAAGAAGAAGAAGAAGAAGAAGAAGAAGAAGAAGAAGAAGAAGAAGAAGAAGAAGAAGAAGAAGAAGAAGAAGAAGAAGAAGAAGAAGAAGAAGAAGAAGAAGAAGAAGAAGAAGAAGAAGAAGAAGAAGAAGAAGAAGAAGAAGAAGAAGAAGAAGAAGAAGAAGAAGAAGAAGAAGAAGAAGAAGAAGAAGAA
Source organism: Epiperipatus broadwayi (assembly GCA_028023455.1). NCBI lineage: Eukaryota > Metazoa > Onychophora > Udeonychophora > Euonychophora > Peripatidae > Epiperipatus > Epiperipatus broadwayi. The sequence goes on from JAQFVV010006298.1 coordinate 4,062,380, forward strand.
GAAGAAGAAGAAGAAGAAGAAGAAGAAGAAGAAGAAGAAGAAGAAGAAGAAGAAGAAGAAGAAGAAGAAGAAGAAGAAGAAAAGAAGAAGAAAGAAGAAGAAGAAGAAGAAGAAGAAAGAAGAAGAAGAAGAAGAAGAAGAAGAAGAAGAAGAAAAAGAAGAAGAAAGAAGAAGAAAAGAAGAAGAAAGAAGAAGAAGAAGAAGAAGAAGAAGAAGAAAGAAGAAGAAGAAGAAGAAGAAGAAGAAGGAAGAAGAAGAAGAAGAAGAAGAAGAAAGAAGAAGAAGAAGAAGAAGAAGAAGGAAGAAGAAGAAGA